>OZ005660.1:232714659-233072159 GCA_963930645.1 Salticus scenicus
TATTTCAGTTAAATCGAAACAAAAGTGTTGGGAATCTTGAAAAGAAAAAATAGAAAATTTTTATTTCTACTTTTGTTCTTTTTAAAAATATTAAGTTTTAAGATTCATAACATTACTTTTATTAACCTTTTACCACACAAATGGAATATGGAATTAAAAATTCATGTAAAAATTAAATATCATGATTACTGATTTGAAAAATTATCAGATATAACAGAAAGATGACTTGATTTTTTGAAATAGAAATTCTCCACATCCATACACTCACATATACACACACACACACACATATACTGGCTAATTGCCAAAAACTACTTTTTTTGGACTCATGAGAACTTAAAAATATAAATCAGGGGAAAACTCAATATCGAATTTTTGGACCGAACACAATCCTTTCATTACCTACGGTAGGTAGTAGGGTAATGGAAGTAAAAATATTTCAAGGATGTTATTAATTTGTCCTTAAATTTGCCAATCTTTATCAAATTTTTCAAATTGAAACCTAATACGAGTTTTAAAATACAATTGTGAATTCCCTGCATTTGTTTGTTTTTAAGTTATTCTGATAATAAATATGCATATAAATCAATCACTAAAAACTAAAAAAAAAAAAAAGGTTTTTTGTATTCCCCCAAACGTTTTGTTTCCCCAAAACGTGACTTTATTCAAAAACCTGAGTTGAAAATAGAACTTCAAAAAAATACTTTGTTTACATTATAGGCTCGAAAAATTAATTTTCCATCTTCAGCAGTATTCGTCGACATAAAAAAAGTGTAGCAAAGCACTTACGTCAATTACATTCTACAGAAAAGAATGTTTAGCTTAATTTTGGATAGCCCTAGGTATGTTTTCAATAAACGATGTGCACATCAGATTGTGCATTTAAATTTAGTCTTATATGAAAAACACCTAACACAAAATGAAATACACTTTCAGAATTTTCCAAGTATATCCAAGATAGACAAACCGACGCTCACAGACCAACCGCTAAAAACATTTTTCGTTTCAGGAGACCTCAACATAACACAACTTTATTTCGAAAATGTCTATCAGTTTCGAAAGCATACCCTCTCGGAACTGGTGGAGGTAATAAAATCTTGAAGAAAAAAAAAAAACTTTGTGCGAGAGAAAACTTATACTTAAGAAATCCTTAATTTTAAAAATTTAAATCTTAATGGTTATTTATTTATTTTTTGTGACGGACTAGACAACAGATTGTTTTCTTCTCCAGTTTTTGTTACTGAATGTTAACTTATCTCGTTAATGTGCTGGTCTATTTTTCTTATAAATAATATAAAATTCTCGATTTAAGAAAAATAATTCACACCTAATAAGGTAAAAATGTAACGTAAAGGACATGACCAAAAAAAGAAAAAAAAGAAAAAAGACATGATTTTAATAATTTATCATTATAAATTATTCATTCTAAACTGAACTCATTTAAAGTTCAGAGATTTTAATTTATATAAACGAAACTTTCATCTGATATCTAAATAAAAAAAAATTTGAAATTTTTATTGAATAAATATTTAAAAAATAATTTAATCGCGTGATAGACATGCCATGTTTTTGCTTATTTAATTTTAAATTTCGTTTTTTAATTAATAATATATTTGAAAAAAAAAAGGTGTTACTTATTTGATACGTTGTAATTCAATTAGTTGAAAAGCTAAAATAGGTCTTGTCCACTTTCGAAGAAAATTAAACCCTATACTTTTTTAAATATAAATATTTGAATATTTTTTTGAAAATATTTACGATAAAGCACTTTCACATCATTTTTTCAAATTAAAAAAAAAAAAAAAATACAATTTTGGACTTTAAATTGAAATTAATAGCTAGATTTTTAGATGAAAAATATAACTTATCTATGAAACAGAAGAAAATTGTTGCTCTGCGTAGGTGCTGTCACCTAGCGTTAGTTTTGTTTTTTAAATGTTGCCTAATTTAACATTGGGATTCGCCGCGCGTGGAAGGCATCTACTTAAGGAGGCTCTGATATAACTTAATTTTTAAATAAATTTTGATTTTAAAATGTTAATTCAGGTTTCTGTTTAAATGCTCAAGATTCTTTTTACTAGTTAACCCTTTATCTACTGACGGTACTTTAAAGTACCATTACTTTAAAAAGAGTATAAAATCGAATTTATAGAAGAAATGTCAAAGATATTTATAAGAAGGGAACAGATGTACCTCCCTTTAATCTCCCTACAAAGCATTAGACGATACATATAGCCGTTTTTGTTCCATAAGGGATTTTATGGAGTGCACTTGCTGTTTTTGCTTGATATTTTTCACGATCTTCATGCGTGTTATAATTAATTCCTGTATTATTTCAAGAATATCCCACAAATCTTAAAAAAACATAAGGAACATAAGAGTAAATATTTCTCTACACTTTTTTTATGTTGAAATAATTTTTTCAACCTCCATGTACCAGTGGTACACTAAAGTATGGCCTCACAAAATTCTCATTAATTATTATGAGGTGATATGCATAATTTTTAACATATATATCTTTAAATAATGCACTTTAGTAACTAAAAATATATGTTTCAAGCACAATTTTTGTCTGCATCATAATGCAGTAGATAAAGGGTTAAAGCTTTGATTTATTTATGGATAATTATTCTAGGGTTTTTTTTTTTTTTTTTTTTTTTTTTTTTTTGGAGAAAAGGTTTTTTTTAATCGAAGCATTTTGCTTCAATCGAAATTGGGATATTATTTTTTCGTACCATCAGAGTTGAGTAGTAAAAATTTAAGGTTAATTAATTTCTTACTTGTTTACCATTGTGCATTAGGTAGTTAATTTATTTTTCAATTGTGGTGAGTATACTTCATGCATAAACTGGAATATCCTTTGTGAGAGTAAGGTTAAACTTGATTATTTTAATGCAATTTTAATTTATTTGAAATTTGGAAACTAAATGCTTTGTTTTGTTGGAAATTCCAGATTGTGTAGAGCCAGTTTATTTGATTTTTCTATCTAGCTTTTTATGATTTTCAATTTGAATAAATGTTTATTGTTGCAAGTAATTTCATGTATGGGAAATATAACCTGTATGCCTTACACAAAACCTGAATAATTGTAAACATTACAATTTAGATTAAGTGATTTTGTGAATATATGCAGATTATTAATAGTGAGATGATTTTGCTCATTAATTACTAGCAGGCTTTGCTCGCTTCGCTGGTCACTAAATTTAAAGGAAACTCTTTTCTATATAGCTTTATAAAAATAAAATAAAACAAAATACTGAAATTGCTCAAAAGCTCGCTTCAGGTTCCTGTTACCTTCGGCAGCGATTTGGTCATCCACTGAAACTTGGGCGCCTGTCGCTGTTATCTGCAACAATGCCATACCCGTGGGCTTCCATTTAGGTCCTTATTAGATAACAGTTTCGAAATGGATAGTATCGAAAAAATTGAAGTATCCCTTTTATATTTGAATCCCAGTTACATATGAACAACATATTTGCTTTTACGTTACTTCCTATGCTTATCTGATCAACAATAAAATGACAGCAATTTCACTCCAAGTATTACAATATTCTATGACCGGCTACATCTGTTGCATGAGTCAATTTTTGTTGTTATATATAATTCATGGTTTGTAAACCTGATCATAGTACAGCCTTAATATAGATTCTTTTTGGCGACTTTTGAATTTTTGTCACTATTTTAGACTTAATCCCTTGTAACAATATGCTATGAGCGCTATTTCTGCCGTATTTTAGACAACTAATCTTTTTATTTTTATATTTATTTCCCATTAAACATATTTTTGTTTTAATTTATTTAAATGTTAATTTCAATTAACCCTTTAACCGTTGCAAACGGCTTTTTCCGTCACTTAATAGTTGAAATAAGAGGCTAATGTGGCAAATTTTGGAAAAATATGATATTTTTTCCGAGGACATAAGATTACTGAATATCCATTGATTTCAAAAACTAATATGCTTTATTCCTACTTCACTTAGTATTGATTTTATGAGTTATTAAACAGATATGCTAAAAAACTCGACACGGCTAAAGGGTTAATCAAATATTTCTGTTTGACAGCGTGCAAGTGCAGTCACACACAGAGGATCATTTATTTGAATGAGAAATTTGAATAGTGATTAGTATATAAAAAAATAAATAGGTAAACATTATTGTGCTACATAACTTTGTTATGTTGCTCCATTGGAGGCTTTTGAATTTTTGTCGCCACATTAGCGATTGATTTTTTAAAATTTTGTATGAAAAAGGGAAGACTATTTTGCTGATAATGTTATCAGACACCTTTTTGTTTATATATAAGAAGCCTTACTATTCTGTTTATATTTTTAATGGTTTTTAGGTTTAAAATAGTGCTTGCTAAAATAAATTTGCCTCCTTTAAAACTGCATTTTTTCTATAAACTTACTATAAAAATAAATCATTTATGTAACTACTATTTAGGTTTAATATTTTTTCTTCTGTAATACTTTATAATTTTTTTATTTTTTTGTTGCGCTACTTAGCTTAAAATGGTTGTTGCTATATTAAACTTCTTGTCAAAAAACATTTGGTGTACTTCAACACCAAAATTTAAAAACTAACCCAGGGAGGATCTAATGAAACTGATAAAACAAAAATATGGTTCATAGAGTTTAAATAGTCTATTTAAAAAAACTTTTAAAATGCAAATTCTTAATATATCGTACCAATAAATCTTTTTGAAGTTAGAATAAAATTTAATTTGCGAAAAAAATGTAACTTTTAGTTCCCCATCCTACTATAGGTATGGGGAACTTCGGTAATCGTGAAAATTTTCGACCTCGGTTTTTTGACTTTTTTACAGGTTTTCAGGTGAGGAATCTGAAAATGACAAAATTTGTATGGTGTCTGTCTGTAGGGTGTCTGTTAGTGTGTTAGTTTGTTAGTCTGTTTATACGATATCTCACAAACAAATGATCGCAGAGAGGTTAGACCAGTTTTAAAATACTACTTTCGACACTGGCAAGAACCCTGTTCATTTACAACATTCGAATTAAAAAACTTCATATGTTATTAGAAATTTACGTACGATTTCCTTAACATGGGAGAATAGGACAAAATTTCACTTAAACGTGCATTAAATGGAAACTTTTTACTCTAAAAATATCAGACCAGTTTTAAAATATCAGTTTTGATGCCGGAATGAACATCAGTAACTATAAACATGCTACTTTGGAAATTTCGCAAGTTATTGGAAATTTACGAATTTCTTAACATGGCAGTATAGGGCAAAATTTCACATAAACGTCAATTTTGAGAGATATTTTCATCGTAAAGATGTCAGACTACTTTTGAAATATTATTTAGGATACTGGCATGAATATCACAGACTATGAATTTTCCAATATAAAAATTTCGTAAGTTATTAGAAATGTACGAATTTCTTAACATGGCAGAATAGGGCAAAATTTCACACAAGCGTCCAACTTGAGGGATATTTTCATCATAAAGGTGTCAGACCATCTTTGAAATATTATTTAGGATACTGACATGAATACCATAGAGTATGAATTTTTTAATTTAAGCAATTCGTAAGTTATTTGGAATTTCCGATCCTCTTAAAATGGCAGAAGTATACAAAATTGAGCATAAACGGCCATTTTCAGGATTATAAATATATCAGACAACTTCAAAATGACATTTATGATACTTATATGAACATGACTGATTACAAATATTCTAATAGGAAAATTTTGTAAGCTATTCATTACTTAAGATTTTATCAACATAACAAAATTGAAAATTTTCCATATAAATATGCATTTTGAGGATTGTTGCATTGGAAATAGTTGCATGAAAACTTAACTACGAAATTTACCCTAATAAAATAAATTAATAGATTAGAATAAGATAAATATATCGAAGTGAACGGTGGATAGCGTATTAAGTAGGGATTTCATTCTGTCACTGTGTCAAGCATATTTTCAAATTCATTTCTCTTAACGTGATAACTATGGTAAGAGAATGTTCTGTTCTAGAAATTTATGAATATATATATAATATATGATGGGGAACAGAGCAAAGTCCACCTATGCCAACTAGTTTTGTTTATTAACCAAAAAAAAAAAAAATTGATGAAATTTGAAATGCAAGTCGGTCTTGTGGGGTACAGGCTGTATATTATATTTTTTGTGTTTGTGAGAGAAAATTTGAAAACTGCAATTTTTAATCCCACTTCAAAAACATGTGACTTAATGTGAAGCAGATTTTTTATTTTATTTTTCTTAACGGTTTCCGTACAATCTTCTACTGTGTCCACCTAAAATTTATACTTTAGTCAATTAAGAAAAATCTAATTTTCCGATCCATAAGATCCATCGAATTCACAAAAATTTCCCCTTTCATTTGGTACCTAATTTGTAATAATACCACTGATATTTCTAATTTATTTTCCTCATTTTAAATAATTTTTTTTTTTTTTTTTTTTTTTTTAATTTTGTTGAAAAAAAAATTGCCAACAATTAAATTATGGATAAAATTTAAATGGCTTATTTATCAGAAATTAGAAGGATTTATTTAACAAAACTGTATGAAGTGTACTTTTTGACATCGTAATTACTGGCGAGTACTCGGATACATTTGCTGTCGACTGTACAATAGGCGAGACGTATTAATCCTGGAGGATAGGTCTAATGCACCAACCCTACCCTCCCACTCCTCGATGTCTTTTTCTAGTCAATTTTGTCCTTTTATTACTTCCAGTGTGAGCTTTTTTTTTTTAAACACACTTGACATAATAGGCGAGACGTATTAATCCTGGACAGTAGGTGTAATGCCCCAGCCCTACCCTCTCGCTTCTCGATGTCTTTTTCTAGTCAATTTTGTCCTTTTATTACTTCTGGTGTGAGCGGTTTTTTTTTTTTTTTTTTTTTAACACACTGGACATTGTGAGTTTTTTTGGTTTTCGTCCCATGCTATTTCTGTGGAGTTTTAGCTTTTTCCCCCTCGTTCTCTACATTCTAAAGTGCGGTGGTAGAAAAAGTGAAAAATGGTCATTGCATCAAAATCTTTCATTATTCCAATGGGATTCAATTTGCCAAGTCAAATTGGAAATGCTTACCGTTAGATCATACGTAGTCTGCAAAAGTCTCAATATAATACAGTCGGCACAACTGCTAACACGTTAACCAAACTTGATAGCTCACTGCACTTTTTTTCCAATTAATAAATTATACGTACTAAGTGTATAACAAACAAAATGTGTGTATCAATATGAAATGCTGCTATTCATACATGATAAAATGTCCAGCTGATCGTAACAAACTAACAACTGTTACGGCCCTATCACGCAACCTATTTTCACGTAACATTTTATTAAACACAGCACAGCAGTGTACAGGGAAGATTTAAAGTCAGCAGGTAATTTACTTTTACAACCCTCTCTCGGAAAAATGGATCCTGTTGTGTTTAGTAAAAAGTTCAGGGAAATCACTCATGTGATACAGCCATTAAAGTTGAGTAACACATTATTCCAACCATTTGTGCGATGATGTGCTCTTACCCAACAGCAGGAAAATTTGGTGTTAAAGAGTAAAAACCATTCATTGTAAAAAAAAAAAACTCCCAATAATTGTTTTTTGAAATAATAGTTCAATCCTTCACCACACCAAAAAAAGTAAGTACAGTGCAGCATCAAAACTGCTTACAAAGTTTCTTGTTTGTAACTTAGACTAGAGAAAAATTAAGATAACCTGCCTTATTGAAGATCATTTCAGAGTGTTTTTCAGGTTTTCAAAAATATCAGGATATTCCTCTAATTTTAAAAGTTTTGGAAACCGATGTTATCTGAATTTTACTTATTACATTGACACAAATACAAAATGCGTACATTTCCTCAAAAAGAAACTTTCTATTGAACAATTCGTTTTTGGAAGTGAACAAAAGTTAAATGCCAGTAAAAAGAGTGCTTCCATCCTCCTATTTTTAACAAATTAACTGACTCTAAATAGTATTTAATATTAGCAACTACTAAAACTAAATTGACATAAAATGGGATTTTAAACTGTGCATAAAAGTATAAAATTTCTTTGACAGACAACATAACATAAACGCACAACAGTTTTCTGTTGTGTTTTGCAGATGATAAAATGAGATAGTGAGATGTACATTTAGAATTAAATTTGTGTACTGAATTAAAAAATATGAATATTTATTTAATTTTGTGCTCATTTCAAAGGTAATAATAGTGTTTATTAAAAATAATGGAGGCCTTACTCTGAAGCTCAGATGAAATTTTTTGTTGCAGACCCGCAACGCTGGAGCTTCAAAGTAAGGCCTCCATTACTTTTTAAATGCTAAGAAGTTTCTTATTAAATTCAAGTAGTATTTATATTTATTGTACGACAAAGGAATTCATTTGATACTTTTAGAGGCACAATTTACAATTCCATTTTATGCCAATTTTTAATTTATTCTTAGTAATTTGGTTATATGGTTTTAGGAGTCAATTCTATTTTTTCCAGAAAAACATTTTATTTTCTTATTTTTAATAAAAATGTATTCATATTGCAGAACATGGGAAGATGTTTGAAGGCAACTTCCTATAATGTATTTCAGCAAGAAGAAAAGAAGCACAATAAAGAAGAATGGCAAATGAATTTATACCACTGAAAAATGAGCATGAATTGTCCTGATGCACACAAAAATTGTTACAGGCTGTTTGCTTTCAGCAAAAAAAAAAAAAAAAAAAATGTGACTCAAAGCAAGGGTGAAATTACCTAACATGCAAAAACCCTGAAAACTGGTACTTGCATGTAGATAAGGGAGATTTGTTAATGATATATGATATGGCTGCCTATAATAAATGATATTAGAAGACTTCTTAGTAAATTATAAAGCAAATTAAACATTCAAGATAAGAAATTTCTATAAAAACAAAAGAATTTAACATGAAATTCAGAGACAGCAAAATGTTCAAAAACCCTGAATTCAGGGGTAGCCCCTGAAAAGTTTCACGCCTGTCTAAGGTAAAAACCCTAAAAATTATATTCTTAAAAAAAAAAAAAAAAATGTATGCTGTGGCCACCACAGAACTTTCTTCTACATATTATCTTATACAAATTCATGCAGTACACATTATTTATTAACCTTTTACACGCCACATTCAGGTCCGGGTGTAATTTAAATTAGTTTTTAACATAATTTGCCTTCCAATGCTTTAGTTTTAAGTACTCGATCATTAAAATGTGTAATTTATTTTTTTTTTAAATATAATTTAAGATTATTATATTTAAGATTATTAATTTAATATTATTAATTTAATGTTATTATATTTCAATATTATAATTTATTTTTACGTTAGCTATTTTAAACATGCCAGCCCATTTTTAGAGGCATTTGTTTATTTTTTTAAAGTATGTGAATTTAACTGTGGGGTAAAAGGGAAAATGATAAAGTAGGTGGATTATATATGGGTTCTTATATTTAATAGATCATGTATGGGAAATAAGTACACTGTCATTTAAAAATCGCAGCTCTTAGAACTTTAAAACTGATAATTTTTAAAAAGTTATTCATTATTCTTTAATGTTAAACTTTTTTTTGTTTAATATTAGACTCTTATTTCAAGATAAAAGCAATCGAATGATATCACGTTGTGAACTTCACAACGTAATATCTTTAAATTTAGTAACTTGATGTATATAGTGTCCTCAAAAAAAAAAAAAAATTAACAGTTTTTAGAGCTCTTTCAAAAAAGCATAACATGTATGCAGTATCTTAAAAAAAAAATTCATCAGTTTTCACTAAAAAAAAAAAGGTCAACTTTCATCACCAAAGTAGCTAAACCTAGACCAATCAATAATAGTGGGTAGTCCACCCGGACGTGTTCCTACAACAAACTCTTTGCTTTATTTATATAGATTTAAATTATTATTTATCATATATATATATATATATATATATATATATATTTATTTATTTATTTAAAGTATAATATTAAATGCTGAAAGAATGTGAATTCTGTGCTGACAGCAGACTTCTTTTTTTTTCTTTTCAACGAAAAAAAAATTATTACTTTGTTTTAAATTATCACAAATTTATAATTCAACCATTTATTTTAAAGGCATTGCCAAGTTCTTCTGAAGAATATTCATGCTGAAAATTGACTCCACATCAGGAGGGGAGAAAAGCAATGCTACTATACGCACACAAATTTTTCCCTATACTACTATTATCTATAATTCATATCAATTTTACAATCATGCATTAAAAATAACTGGGACAACTATAGTATCTCCCCACAACTGGATTTGGCGATTATGGCTAATTCATAAATCTAAAAATCATACGTCTAAAACAAACAGCATGCAGGCTGCCGTATTATATTGCAAAAAATCCAGAACGACATCGTTATCGTTCAAAACAGAGCCAAAGAAGAATCGCCAAATCCAGTTGTGGGGAGATACTATAGTTATACCCAATAACTCTCATTATGCACACTTATACAAAATTTTGTCCTACATTGCTACATTAAAAAAAAATAAGGAAAAAATGCGATAACATCACCACCTGTTTAGCAATGGATCCCCAAATGTAAACAGCATGAGTTTTGGTCAGGGTTCAACTCAATATGTTTAGTTAAATTTCATTCACTGGTTTGTGAGATACAGTGTCCACAATATTTGTGATGAGTGAGAGAGAGAAGTTAAAAAAAAAAAAATCCAGAATATCAAATGATGTTTGAGTTATTTATACCAGAAGCTCTCTATCTTTCTGTATCTTATTTCAGCTGATCAATATATGAGTCATTCCTATATCACCTGAATGACAAATGAAAACAAGATAATTTCGTAGAAAATATTAAAATATAGATAAAATCAACTGGCAGAACAGGTGAAATTAGATTAAAGGAACATAAACGCTCATATAAAACAGGAGATTTAAGATCAAAACTCTTAATCCATTCTTTCCAATAGTGATCCTATTCCGGATTTTGAATAGCTTCTAATGTAAATATCTATGAACCCCGTATTTTTCTAGAGGGCGCTTTTACCAAAATGCAACATTCTACCTTGAACGAGGCTAAAGCTATTCCTCCTGAATATTTAATCTTGCTATGATGTATTATGAATTTTTGTAAATGTTGTTTGTGCTTGTATGTTTGACACTGAGGAGGGTTAAAGTTTTAGCCGAAACGTCTGTCTTGTGTTTTTAATGTTTTTAATTAAAATGTATTTTTAAAGTTTTAAATTTTTGTATTTTTATCCCATTTTAAATGTTACATTGGTTTTAATAGATAAAATCCCTCAATAAAATCCCCCCTGTAGTTAAGAGATAAATTTCTATGCATTAACCAGGAAGTGAGAGTTTGTCTTTTGTATATTTCATTGTTATAGTTCTTAGAAATTTGTATAGAGTGCACAAACACTTATTGAAAGGATTTGCTAGGATATTGTGAAGTTTGAGAAACACAGCTGCAGGAGGACATTTTCATCCACAGTACATTGTGTCGCTCGTCTTGTACTCGCTTTGCTGTATATAGAATAGCATTGACAAAAACTTCTTTTAAAATAACAGTCGTTTATTTTTATATACAAAACAAAATCAACATGAAGGCATGCCAATACATAACCTACAAAACTGAAAAACAAAAAAGAAGTTTTATGTATTTTTTTTTTTTTTTTTTTCACAGTATTAAAAAAAAGATGTAAGAAATTCAGAAACAGCAAAATCTCCATTACTGAGGACAACTGGAACTAGAACAGGTTGACAGATAATTTTACATAAATCTAAAACCACAAGGCTTTTTTTTTTTTTTTGATGAAAACATAAAATAAAAATAATAACATAAATTTATAAAACTGCAGGACTTATAAATTCTTTTATTCTTTTCGAAGCCTTTTGATTTAAATTAATATCTCTATACATACTTCCATGTCTGACTAGAGATATTCTTTAATAAATAAATGATTTAGAATAAATTTCACTACTGACATAATTAGTTCCGTTAGTTGAAATGCCCTTAACAACTGACACCTTACATAACAGAGATTCTGCTGTTTTGAAGTTACTTTTCCCCCTTGTTTGTTACAAATATCTATATTTTTTTAACAGAACATTTTTTATCATTCAATGAACACAGTTTGCTAAGGAAAATCAGGCACTTCCTTGTTACAGGGGAAGGCCCCCTGGATAAACTGCCAAAATAAATCAACTCTAAATAAATAATTAAAATGATTATAACAAAATTAAATAATAAATAACTTAACATAAATAATGCGTACTTACTTATTATCCAGTTGGTTATTTTCACCCAATCAAAATAGTGGTTCAATGCAGTCGATAATGAAATTTAAAAGATAGTTCATTCAATAAATCAGAACACAAGTTTTCAGTTTACATTCACTGGCAGTCAGCCCACAATAAAATGAAAGGAAAAAACTGGTCTATTTGAGTAAATAAACAAATATTTAATCCTTTCACATCCACTTGACATTTTTTTTCTGAATATGGCTCCACTCATTTAAAACAGGGTTATTAAAGTCAATAGTATCATCAATATGTATGTATTTAATTACATCAACATATATATAAGTTGTATATTAAATTTTTGAAACATATTTGATTGGAAATAGCTACAGATTAACCTGATTCTATTCAAATATTTTACAAGTAAATGCTACAAATGGGAAAAACTCGCAACAGTTGTTTCAGGTCAAGAGAATAGCATAGCCCTTCATGGGGTGAAAACACTAGCAGCAAGGTGCACGATTGTCCACTAAGAAAGTGACTTCTGCACAAAGTTTCCCCTGAAACCTCATTCGTTCCATTTTGAGGTAGTGCAGCTGCTGTCTACTGAATAGAGAAGGAACAACTGTCCTAGTAGCACTCGTCAATTGTGTTTTGCTCAGCCTCTCCCCCACACCGATTCCTTAAAATTTGCTTGAATAAAAACAGGAGCAGTACCTAAAATCATTTTTTTATTGAGAAAATTATACCAAAAAACAGATATCTGACCCATAAGATTGCGTGAAGACTGGAGATCATCCACCATCCGATCTGTGTCCAAAATTGATTATTTACTACATTCTGATGTTTCGATTCAACTATACCTTCTGATGGGATATTTCGAAGTTTCCGATGAAATATGGATTATGGGCTGCTTACAAATTCATCCAATTTTGATGAGAGGCCATGCAATGGCCCATTACATTTTACTGCTAGAGTAACGTTTAAAAGTCCATTAAAACAAGGGGGTAAAAAAAATAAAAAAAATTGTATAATTTTTTTTTTTAAATCCAAAACTAATGAATGTTAAAGGATTGAATAAATGAATGAAAAATAAAGCATTCCAAGCAAGCAGCCCATCCAACTGCCATTCACTTAATTGTGTTACAGAGTTGAAAATAGGGATCGACTGGATAATAGGCAAATACCCAATAATAATCATATATTACAACAATTCAATCTCTTTCATAACAAACATAAGAATCCATGGGGCCATAAGGGGTCCCCCCCTATAACACGGAAGTGCCAAAGTATTTTAATTGAAAATATCCTAGATTGGAAATGATAACTAAAGTAATAAAAGAACTTAAATGAATGTCACCAGAATGATAGACATAATATTGCCCCTGATGCTGTGATACAAGTTTTTTTTTTTTTTAACTTGAAGGAGAAAGAATATAATACTTTAAATGTCTCGCATTATAAAAGAACAATTACAAAAAGAAACATTAAGCCATTTGAACACAAAACAAATTCAGAACTACCATCAAAAGAGGTTAGCATTTGAACTTTTTGATTTTCATCGACTTTTTCATCTCACTTGCTTTCATTTCGACATGCAAGTTTTCTAAATAGAGATCTTTAATTTGCGATTTTATTGGTAGTAAAATCCCGAAAGTAACTCTTCTTTTTCCAAAAGCATAACGATGCTGACCTTGAAGACTTGAAGATCGAAAGCAGGTTTGGATGAAATAGTGAAAGACCCATTTACCGGCACTCTTTATGTATACCCGGTTATAAGATGGGTAAAAAAAGGTGAAGGGGTTCCATTTATGAAAATGTTTACATTTGAGGGAGGGTTTATTTAACAGTATTTAGTTAAAATTCAATGAAGTTTTACTCATTTCCAAGTTGCTAGCTTCACTCCGCGTATGTATATTTTCTTGAATGGCTGGATCTTAAGTGAATGCCTCTACAAAGTGTGTCATTTCTTTAAATTGTGTTGACACATTCAAAAAATTCACAACTGTTCCATGTTGCTTTTGTTTCACTGAAATTGATTTATTTTTCTAATTCATTTTGAAGTTGTAAGATACAAAATTTCACCGAGTGATTTTTCACATTTTATAGCTTCAATATAAAATATTAAAATTTTTAAAAATCATTTTTCAGAAAACAAAAACTTGTTGAACAGTTGTGGATTTCTGAATGTGAAAGCAAAATTCAAAAATAGGTATTATGTAATGAATAACAATGTAAGGGAGGGGGGGGGGGTATTTGGGGGTTTCCCCTGAGCCCCCCACACATTAACATAGGGTTTGGCTGGATGCACTGTGAAACATCCCCTTAAAACATGACTTTTAGTCTGAACAATCTGAGAAAATATTCTAGAATTGAATATCTTTTATCAGTTTTAGTTGGAAAAATGACAGATTTTTAAAACTTTTCTTTTAAATTCTAACACAAGATTCTTTTAACCCTACAAGGCACCCAGTTCCATATGTGGAACACCGACTTGAATCGTTCCTATAGCTATAAAACTATTAGTCTTGACATCTTGATAGAAGCTACTGACATTTAGCAATGTAGTCATACGAATCTTTACCTAAAGAGGTCGTACGTGTTTTTGTTAGAGTGCACTCGGTGTGAAATTTCGATGAAAGTGATACATTAGTCGTTTGTCTGAATTCAAAAATAGAAAAAAGTATAGCTATTGAACAGTTTTGACTCGGGGGGAAAAAAAAAATAAATAATAATAATACTGTGTGTTATAACGAAGTGTATATTTTGCAAAGGTAAGTTGTTTTTTTATGTTACAATAGTAAATGTATTAGTAAATCCTATTTTTATGTATGTTCCACATACGGCACGTTGAGCTAAAAAGTTGATTTTTCCCGTAAAATAGGGTTTTATTTTTATAAGTTTTCCCTATCTTCTGATCACTCATTACAACCTATATATTTTTGTCGCGCACTAAAAAAAAAAAAAAAAAAAATGAGCCTTGTAGGGTTAAAATAATATTGTTTACATACAACTTTAAACGATTTAAGCAATCACACGGCAATACAACTTGTACAATACTCAATATTATCTTTTAAGTTTTAGTTGAAAAAAAATTCTAGATTTTGAAAACTTTTCTCATAAAGGATTTTTAATAATAATACAACAGTGTAACTAATAAAACAACCCTGTCAATAGTTCTTAAGCAATTTTTTTTTTTTTTTTTAAAGGAAATTTATTTATTTTTTTAGGTTTTGTTGTGAAAAGGGAGAAAAATATATCCGAAATATTTTCTCAAATGTTAGAAGAAGAGCTTTTGGGAAGAAAATAACACTAACAATAAGGAAATAACTTTAAATGAGTATAATCAAACACATGACATTAAAAAACATATTGAAAATTCTATAACATATATTTTTGTTTCTTTTACAAGGAGGAAAAATAGAACACAATAGAAAGACAATAGAAAAATGAGAAACTATTTTCAAATTAGGTGGTTAATAAAACAAGAACATTTCACAATAAAGAATGTCTCCAAATACTTTTTTTTTTTTTTTTTTTATCCACTGCATAAGGTTGATATGAAAATTTATTTTTTGTAAGATCTCAACATCGACACAATCCCACAACTGTGTCAGTTCAGGAGCACGTTCCGGGATAGGAATTAGAAAGAGAGAGAAATTATCTCATACAATTTTTCTCCTTTTCAAAAATATTATTCTTTTAGGCTCTTCTTTCGAAGACCTTATACTTTTGGTTTTCAATTGAGAGAGAAAAAATAACCTAGATTTTTTAAAACTTCTTAAATTATAAAAACAAGATTTTTAAAGAAGAAAAAAAAAAATCTCATACAATGATTAACACGTAAAGTACCACACCAGTCATCGGTGATTGTTATTGGGTTTTCCATCACGGGTGACCGAGTCTAAAATACAATATAAATCTAAAAAAAATGACACTGTATAAAGTAATGACTCAAAATTTATTTTAAGTAGCCTAACAGACATTTCTTTATAAAATTGCAGGGTCAACTCTGCCAGTAATTTGTTTCTAAAACATAATATTTTTGATAATTGTACCCAATAAAAATTTGCTAAACACCTTTCCACATTTTATTTATTTATTTATTTTCTGAATTGAAAAAATATACAGTATAGGATCAGTTATCCAGAAACCCATTATCCAGACTGTTCCGAAAACTAGAATGCAAATTGCCAACTACCAAAAATTTTAATTATCATAAAATTTAAGAATTAAAGTTATACAATAGCAGCGGTCAGAATTATAGTTTTACAACCTACTTTCTTTAATGCTACGGTGTTATTCTGAGAAAATAGGGTGAGCCCAAATTTGTCCAAATATTTACTGAAAATTTTGCAAATTTAGGTTAGAAAATGAATTTTTATGGTATTTTTTAATAGATAAACATTAATAACACATACTTCTTAAAGTGCCCAATAGCAGATGAATTTTATCCTTGAACTCAGGTCGCATGTATGAAGTCCCAATTGTTATAAAATTTTTAAATAGTTTTTATTAATTTCCATTATTTTTAGAATTCATTTCATAAAATATTTGAAATATTTGTGAACTATTAGTTATCAGAGCATTTTGTGGAAATAATTTATTAAATGAATTTATTATTAATAGGTAAAGTGTTTACATACATATTAGTGTTTAACACTGCTATTCATGAAATTATTTTGTACCATTTTTATACATATAATAAAGTGTTCCAAATTGTGGAAAAACCCCTTATCCAGAATATCTCAGGTCCCAAGCTTCCTGGATAACAGATCCTATACTGTATTTTTGATAATTGTACCCAATAAAAATTTCTGCAATTTTTTTTTTCTGAATTGAAAAAATATATTATTGTTTTTGAGATTACTAAACCAAATTTACAAGCAATTCCATAAAAGAAAAAAAAAAAAAAAAAAGTTACATTTAAAAAATTTTTAGTAAACTGATTTTGCTCATTTAATTTAGGGTCAGACTTGGGCGAAATGGGTAAGGCGAATGGCCCTGATTTTTAGTTTTCATCTTATTTGGATCCAAGGGTTTGCCAAAATAGAGATTGGAAAAAAGTCTTTGATTTTGAAAACTTTTCACAGGATCCTTTGAGGAGTCTTAGATAAAACTTCATGTGAGATTATAAAACAAATTACAAATTCTGTTCTATAACTTATCTTCACAAAAAGGGGAAACTCTTTGGATAGACTGCATTAGAAAAGAAAACATTAGCAAAAATGAGGAAAAAAAATAATCAGAGAAAGTCATTTGTGGATAGTAATAAATACATACAAATAGGGGCAGATGCACCCAATACTTTTTTTCTCAACTGCACAAGAAAGAAATTAAAACACCTTTATGAATGACTATCCACTCAATCCCACAACATGTTAAGTTCAGAGGCAGGCCCCCCCAAGATAGAAATTTAATTAAAATAAATAAATAAATGCTTCACACTTTTTTTTTTCCTTATTTAAAAAATAATAAAGTGTAGGGTGTAAAAGTAAGTACACAAGTTATAATAGCAGTTACATGTCAGATACTGTATTTCTAATTTCCTTTAGCAATAGGTCCTATTATTGACTGCTGTGTACAGTTAAGTTTCTTATTCTTAGAGCATAGGATAGTTCCTTCTGAGTAATTCCCTACAACAGACAATTTGAACGTTTTCCGATTTCATTCTTATGCAATAGAAAATGAAAAGGTAAGAAAATAAATACATACATTTTCTTTATTTGAAATCTAATGGCTGATTTATAACAATTTTAACATCGCACTATTTACTCCATCGAGAAAGCGCAGTATAATGTATCACGACGTCACTCTTTATGACAACAAACGGAAGTAATCGTTGTTGACATTCGATTTTGTGCTTTGCTTTGCTTCTTGAATCAGTGAAATAGGTTTTGTATGTTATAATAATGACGGGTATTAAAAAATTGTATCATAAATATTGTTTTGTACCACTCTGCACTAATACTTCTCAAAAGTTATTTTTTAGCGTTCCACAGGATCCTATTAAACGAAAACATTGGACAACTGCCATGAAAAGAAAACAATTGAAAATAATGATAATTTAAAATGGTGATAATTATATTAAATGATTATAAGATGAAAAAGAAATGCTCAAAAATCACATAAACGATTGATGATTACGAAAGTTAAAATGAATTCTGCTTGCTAAGTAGGCTAACAAAATGTAAACATTGAAGCATCCTAAAGTGTGACGTAAGGCAGCGTTTTGAAGTCACGTGATTTTTGGTTCATTTTAAAGTTATTTTTTAAAATTAATGAGAACTTTTTTTTGCATTTTTAATAAACGTTTTGAAATTTATGTGCCTAAAACTACCAGAAAAATAGGATTTTGCTCAAATCCCCCATGTGTGCAAATTCCTCATTGCCAACTCTCCCCATACTAAAGGGATACTTTAACCAGAATTTTATAATAGTCATTTTTGCGATATTAAAAATCACGGAAAAATAATGGGAAATCTCTTTAAAAAATAGGGGTCCTAAACCTCATTTCGGAAAAGCTGTCAGTTGTCAATTCCTATACCCTTCTAAAGCTACAGTTTCTTTAGAATCCATCGACGATATATTGAACACCCCAGCCCACCCGTTCCCGCTCTTCAATATCTTTTTCTAGTGAATTTTGTCTTTTTATTACTTCCGATGTTAGCCTTTTTTTTTTTTTCACTTGACAACGTGAGTTTTTTTTATAATTGTCAGTCATTAATAATTACTAATTAATCACATTGACCGTAACATATATATATATGTGTGTGTGTGTGTGTGTGTGTGTGTAAAATAAAAAAAAAATTTTTTTTTCTTAATTGTTAATTTAAATTACTTACGAACAGTTTTAAGTGTGTTTCCTCCTCAATGCAAACATTCTTAACACTAGAATGCATTTCTTTTAAGAAGAAAGTTATGGTATGAAATTCATTTTCACACCATTCTTTTATTATTATTATTATTTCTCTTAAAAAAGAAAGAAAGATCCTTTCCACCAGATTCAACTGATTTTAAGTAGCCCTATACATTGTTTACGTAATGTCGAGGCACCCTATACCACACTCAAATTCGGTCTATTGAAAAAAAAATCATAATGTACTGAAAGACAATTTCAAGCCTTTTCACTAATAGCCTGTAATGTATCTGATTTTTTATGTTTGAACCTATACATAAAGTATTAGTTTTTTTTTTTTATAGATTTGGGAGACTTTTTCTGAAACTCAGTTCAGAGATCTGTTTCCTTGGAAAAGAGCGAATTCAAAAGTTTTTGCTGCATCCATAAGTGGGATGCTAAACTGAACAAAATGATTTTGGGAAAGGAGCCTTTTTATTCATTTCAATTGATTTGGGTTGAGTCTGAATGTATAGATTTCCTTTTCTCAATTAAGTTAATAAAAAGATAAAAAAAATTTACAATTTTTAGTGAAAGAAAAAAAAAAAAAAAAAAAGCATACAATATTTACATATTTACAAAAACTATTAAATAACCTTAAAACATAGATGCTATAATTTTATAGCAAAGCATCCTATAGGCAGACCATACGAAAAAAAAAAAATATATATATATATATATATATATATATATATTTTCAGTGTTTTCCTTTTTGAGTTGTCAACTATATTTAATGTTCTAATTATACTGTTAAACACAATGTGATCAATCGGTGAATTTCATTGTGGCTTCGTGGTTTCATTGTTGTTCATCTGCTTTGAAATTTGCATTTTTAAATCCATATGGTTCCTGTTCTGGTTGTGGCAGGCTGGGGGAGTGTTGCCGGCATAAAACTAATGTAACCCCACAGGCAAGTCACAAGTCTTGCCGCCTGCCTCCTTCTTCCTACCTTGTGTTTCTTAGGTTGTTTTTTCATTAATTTTGATAAGTTTATGGTTTTAAGTTAAGATTTGTTGTTTTACTTTATTGATTCGTTTGTTTTGCAGGCTGTTAACTAATAGATATGGTTTCTTTAAATTAGTGTATTTCATCCACTGATGATTTTTTTTTTTTTTTTTAAATCTTATTGGTCATTGGTGTTTCAGTGATCTTCTATCTGTTGCTTGGCTTCTACTATGCTTAATAGATCATCTTTATTATATATATATATATACAGTTACATCTGTGAAATCCACAACTTTACAATCAGTGAAAGGTTTGGTGAACAGTTAAGCTGATAGCCAATACCCTCTCTTCCATTTTTTCAATTTTTTCATTTTTTTTTTTTTTTAAGTTGTAACGGAATAATGAGTGACAGGGATTCGGATAAATTATTTGCAATTGTAAAAAAAAAAAAAAAAACATTTACTTTTACTGCTCAGCAAAAATTTTGCAAACTTCTAGCTTATTGAGTTTCTTATAACGGAGAAAACAGCTAGCTGAATCCACTGTCGTTTTATTTCACCATCCCTATTTATTTATGGATACCATTTAAAATAATTATCATTATTACATAATATTGGATAACGAACAGGATTGATTTTGATCCAAACAAAGTTACTAATAATAGGATTCTGTATTTTACATCATGTGCAATTCTTTCTAGACTTTAACTTTTGTACTGAACTGATTATTTTTAGAGAGCCCTTTCAGACTGGAACATTTTTAACTTAAAACATTACATTCTCCTGCTTTTGCAGGCTGAAAGAAAAATATTGACTAAAACCACCATTTCTTGATTGAAAATGGTGCTTTACACTTTCTGAACATTAGTACGGTCATTCATTTCCTGTTTTTATTGCATGCGATTGCTGTAGACGCAAAAATGTATGTGGATATGTAGATGTCTAACCTACACAATTGTGTGGCTTAGGTCGGAAAGGGTTCTCTAACCCTATTTAGAACAATTGTGATTTTATTATTACTATTTAAATTAATTATCGATTAATACGTGAAATTCTGTTTAAAATGTAATATCTTAATCATTAAATTATTTATGAAATATAATTTGCATTTTTATTTTGACACTAACATTGCAGATTTAACAGGGGTGAAGCGACTCACATGGAAAAACACTGAAAATGGCCCTTTGGCTGTCGAATGAATGTTGAGAGGGAGATTCATTAATGATGTGTCATACAGCTGTCATTAAAAGAATTTATTGACACCTGGATTGTGTGATATTTAGAGAATTTTTTTATATAAGTTAAATTAAACATTCAAAATAAGAAATTTCTATTAAAAGGGGGAAAAAATAAATAAATCGGCAGTCATTGGGGACTGCTGATAGAAATAAAAACTAAGTAACTTGTGAATTGTATTGTCGAACTATTAGATTATTATTTTCGAATTATGTTTGTTTTGTAAAGAAGTGTTAATATTGTAATAGGACTAAAATAATTTTCCTTTTTTTTAATTATTTATTTGAAAATTTATATTGAAAGCAAAATGAAGAATATAACAGTCTGTATAAAAACACCTGCCTGTACTTTGTGAACTATGTATAGACTGTGGAAAAAGTACATACATACATAGAGTATGAACTAGAAAGAGACAGATGCCAGTAGACAGTATACAACTCGTATTAGAATGCATTTTATACATATATATGTATATGAGGCATGCCACGCCGTGCGCTACATATATGGATATATATGTAGAGAGGTATACTCTTTGTATATATATAATGTATACTAATAACACACGGAGGTATCTCTATGTACATATATACACAGTATACATATAGCTCATGGAAAGCGTTCGGTGACGATGACGCGAGTTCCATGATTTTTGTTCACCCAAAAAGTGCTCGACGCGCCTAAAGAAGTTTTCACTTCAAAAAACATGAAATTGATAGCAAAATTTTCAAAAACTCTGAAGTTTGGGATAGCCACTGAAAAGTTTCACCCCTCAGATTTGTATTGTAATGAAACGGAGAAAAATACACACATGAATTGTAAATTTCACAGAGTTGACTCTCTAGGCCACAAATTATGATATGCCATTATACACGACATCCATCTGAAAACAAATTTTTTGCTATGATTTCATCAAGACTTGCTTAGACTTTTCAAGTATTTTCCTTACAGTTTAATACATTATAATAAAACAAAAGCAGACTCCCCAAGCAGTTAAAATACAGATCTTTATGCAAAGGATTAAAAAAATAAATAAATAAAGGAACTTAAAATTTGATTTCAATCATACATACTCAGAATAACAATAAAGTTCTTGAAATGCAGGATTCATACTCAGTTAAAGAAACTCATAACTTCACCAAAGATCAGTTTTAGAAAACTAATCATTCTATAAGTTTTTTTTTTTTTTTAAATTCTAAAATTTATTTTGTAACTAATATATATATATATACATTACTTTAAAGCATTGATAATTTTGTTGTTAATTAAGACATATTTAGAACCTTTAGAAAAATCTTTCTAACTCATTCTTTTGTTTACAATAGACAGGGGAGAAAAAAACAACTTGCCAGACGAAGACAAAAAAATGCTTTGTTTTTTGATACTGAAAGAAAGGGAAAATGTGCATGTAAAATTTTTTACATAAGACACATTTTTTACATAAAACAGTCACTGAAATTTTCAAAAAACGTATGGAATATACATACTAATCTTTAAAAAACATGTAGGTTACTGATATACTGGACATAATAAAACAAAATACATTTCATTTATGGCATACACAACACCTCTGATTTCTTTACATGAGCAGCCTGTTCTTAGATGTAAGCTAAAATTTTCTTTTATTTCACATAAATTTCTAAATTTTTATTAATTGGTATGGTATGTTTCTAAATGCTTTGTAGCATTTATTTTATGTTTCAATCTACGAGGGAATGGTATTTCAATAACTTTTAAGTATCTTCTGGTATCGAGCAAATTTCTACTACGATATGAGTTCTCTCGAATAAATTAATTGGCTGGCATTGAATACATTTGGATTTATAGTCTGAAAACCTGCAGCAGAATCAGGTAACACGGTGATAGTGTCGCAAAAAGGAAATCTTCCCTTTCAGAAATATTTATTTAGAAAATGGGCAAAATTTTTCACGAGAATAGCGACTTTTGAAAGATAGCGATTTAATAATTTTTACCTGTATAAATAAAGAGAAGTGTCTGTGTGCACTCTGATGCTCAGATCACCGAGTGCAGAGCTACAAAACTTGGCACAGGGGTCGCTCGGACCGTGCAAGTGTGCACCTCATCGAGATTTTTTTCGAATTTTGAATTTGAATAAAAATAAATTTTATCCACTGATTTTACTATTACATTTTTTTAAATTTATTCTTTTAGTTTGAATGATCTGTGTTCCTTAGCAACTGTCACTATTGATAGTAACTCAATGTACATGTTATGTGTAAAACATCTTATTATTAAACACTATCTTGTAGAAGAGGCTTGTACTCATTAGACTTGTTGCAGAAAGCAAAAGCATTCGGTCACAGTGGTCTTGTACTCCAAGCGCAATGTCCCTTTTAATAAGCAGTACAAAAAAATAAGTCACCTCTTACTGAACAAGGCACTGTTCTTTTGCTATTAAAAAGAGATAAATAAAAGAGCACCCGATGTGGTTAAAGCTTTATGACATGCCATTCAATGGCATTCTTTTTTGCACCAAGCTTGCCACTTTATTCAGTCTTCTTTTAAGAAGCTATAGTCTAGATTTTTAGCACCTGCCATAGAATTTACAAGGCCCTATTTTTACAACCCCCTTTTATAACAGAATAAAATAAGGCATTCAAACTTTTTCTCTTTACTTGAGATTCTTTTCCTTATGAAAATTCACTCTCATAAAATTAATCATCTTTCAGGTTGAAAAAAAAAAAAAAAAAAAAAAAAATCGTTTATTGCAGCCATTTTCTCTGTGCCAACTACTACACACTTGACAGCAGTGCTGTTGTTTACCCTGACTCATTACAAAAAAAATATATATATTTTTAAATAAAAATCTTGGTAACCTACACAAGTCTTCCAAACAGTCCCAAGTATGTACATAAGCTACTTATAGTCTGTAATCCACCTATCACTATTTTTTATTAGTATTCTGTTGTAATAATTATCTACTGTTAGATAAGCCAGAGTTAACCCACTCATAAACTGGTTGGCCTTGGTTATCTTGTAGTTGATAATTAAAAATTAAAGTATTTTGATTTACACAATATTATAAAAATAATGATTTTTTAAATCATAACACCTACATAAAAATGTTTTAAAAGCAAAAAAAAAAAAAAAAAAAAAAAAAAAAAAAATGTTAAAAATGTAATTATTCACTGCAACTCCACATTACATTACAATGAGTTAAATGTGACTTAAAACCACTGTAATTGTCTATTGAACAAATTATAGGCTAATATAATTATCAAAACCATTAATATGCAGGCTGTGAAATTTTTTTCTTGTTTCAAATCAGATATAAATCATAAGTAGCAAAAACGATAGGTTAACATTAAGACATAATCTTACAATTTTTTCTTTTGTGAACTATCTTTTTTAAATATTTTATACATTTCAAACTATGGATAACATTTTAACCCTTTTTTCTTAATACATTGTTGCAGCTACGAAGTCAAAGTCTGAAACTGAATGTTTTATGTCAGAATTGTATGAAATAAAAAGGTTATTCTTTATAAGAAGGATAATGATGACATTTTTTTACAATGTGTAATGCCACCAACATACTCTATATAAAATTTTTACAAGAATTAATTAATCGATACACATACATTACAATTGACACAATTAATAAAAACAGCATGAGTATGAACCCTGCTTGTATAACTATAAACACTATTTAAAAAAAAAAAAAATCTCTTAATATCACATACAACTAACCTTTCTGCATAAGCCTGCCCCTGGACTTTTAAAATTAAGATTACATTCATCCATTTCAATCTGTGACTAGTTTTTGGAGGGGTCTGTGGGTCGATCCAGGTTTTCTTTTTTAGGAGCCCCTATTCGTGAAATTTGTATCCAGTTTTATATTAAAAAAAAATACTTTTTTAATTTTAGCCATCATCTTTATATGTTCATATTAAGCAATTAGATTCTACTGCAATGCACACTTTTTTTTTTTTTTTTTTTTTTTTTATCCTGGTCATTTTAGGTAGATGATGTTTTATAAATCAACATTTTTGATTCAGATTTTTTTTTTCTTCTTCTTTCTTTCATGATTCAGTCAAAAAAATTCAGTTTGAAATTTCCCAGAACAGCAAAATTCCCCGATTCTTCAGGTTATTCGACACCCTGCAAATATACATTTACAACTATAATTTCAGGTTTATTTAAGCCAAATATAGGTGGTTATTGGAAATTAATTAATACTGTATTTGAGTGTGTAAAGAAAATATTAATATCTATTTTATAAAACACAATCTTGCTGATTCTATAGATTTGAACTTTGCAAATGGCCCATTTATGTAAATTTGAATTTTGAAAATTAACCATTTTTGCGAGTTTCAATTTTGTGAAGGGGAGAATGAATTCAACTCCATTTTTTAACTCTACTGTACTCATATTAAAAATAGCTAATAAACGTAAAAATATATTTGTAGACTAAATACAAGTTTTACAATATCCCTCTTGGGTTATTATATTCCTGTTCGTAGGAATTGCATACAAATTTGATATAAATTAAATATAGAATTTGAGTTTTAATGTAGGGGCAGCCCTTTAGTTCGCCTGGATCGACCCCTGGGGGGTAGTGTAGGAGTCACTGCAGATTGTCTCATCCGTAACATGCAGGAGTAGGGAAGGTAAGAACTGATATCCCTTTATGTTGAGCTAAGAACGAATCTGGTGTATACGGGAGGTGAAAAACAACACATATACCACTTCCATATGTACACGATGGGCAATTGAATAAAAGTCCGCACAATATGTGAATATATGTATGAGTCTCTCTCTCGCAGTGGATACTCTTTGGCAATATGTGTTCGCACATACACACAATGTTCAGGGCTCCTCCTCGTCGGGGTTGTCGGAGTCCAAGAATTCGACGTGTGTGAAAGGGAAGTGCCCCACTTTGCCGTGCAGTTCGCCTTCCCACTGACCATTGATGTTCATTTTCGTCACTTTGATTATATCACCCACCTGAAAAAAGGGAAAACAATGAGTGGAAAAGAAATTAATGTTAAAAAATTTTCGTTGTGGTCATCCTAAAGCTTTCTTCTACGTAATTTCTAACAGTAGAAGTGTTACAGTTTGGTGCAATTTAAAACCATAAATGCTCAGATGTAGCCATCTGGAAAAATTGCAGAGAATAAGTAGGTGGTGGTAGTGGTACAGGTGTTAAAGTTGATTGACTACACAAGAGAGCTTAAACCTGAGTAGAGTGCCATCTGTGGGAAGATAAGGGGACCTAACCCATATTTACGCAGATTTTGGATGGGATGACAGTAACATCTTTTGAGCAAGATATCCGAAAATGTTAGCCCCCAATTTAAGTCAAGGTCTAATTAAATATAAACTCATTAAATTATGTTCATTAATTTGTGAGATAAAGTGTTGTAAAATTTTACTAACGCATACACAAACTGACAGATATTTTCTAAAAATGGTCAAATCAGGTTCAAGGTCATCTAAGAATTTATACATCCATCAAAAATGGGTGGTTGAAAAAATTCATGAATGCAATACCATCTCATGAATTTACTAAAAATAGAGTGTTCTTAAAGTCAAACATAAAACTTTTGCATAACATTACATAACAAATACTTATACATAATATATCATATCAGTGTTTCCACTACAGTAGCATTTTTCACGAAATGCTAAAAGACTTATCCAAAATGCGTAAATGAAAAAACACTTTCACTTTTTTGCTAAAGCATCTCACTAAACACAAATTGAAAAAAAAAAAAATCTTCGGTGAAAATATTACAATGATTCTTTCATGGGGAAAAAAATCACAACATTGATCAAGAAAAATCCATTGGTTCATGCATATAAGGAAAATCAAACACTGAACTACGCATAAGAATCCCATACAGGAAATCAACTTGTAAATAAACATGAGGCACTTGTAAAGTGGTCTAATATGAAAGAAAGAAAAATTATGTTTTTATTTTCAGATACAGTATAAGCTTAATGTAGTTTTACATGCTAGGGTGATAATTATAACTCTAGAAAAAGAATATAAGTTGTATCTAAAAAAAGTTTACAATATAAAGTAATAATCTAAAAAGTTTAATATTTTTCATGTCTGCCAATAAATGTGTTAAAATATAGGCTTGTACAATATTCAAATTGATCTGGTTACAGTCTTACTTTTGTTTTTTTCATTTCAAATTAAAAAAAAAAAATTATCTTCTGTGTATAACTCTTTAAAGACCTGATTAAAAACTTGTAAGTTTAAATGACAAATGAAAATCAAATATATCGAGGTAGGTGTTTAGAATAATGTGTAAACTGATATTCATCTTTTTCTACTATTTCTGGCATATTAGCATTTTGCTAAAGCTTTTTTTCTGATTTTAGCTTTTCTGCTAACAAAAATTTTTACTCAGCTTAAACCCTGTATCATATATATATTAAAAAAAAAAGATTTTCTTAATGATTCTTGCATGAATTCCATCTTGCTCCATTATTTTAAATAAGTTGAGATAACAACAAAAAAAATTATAAGCTTCTTAAAAATTTAAACATTGTTTTCTATTGTATGTAATGGAACATAATGAATTCATAATCCAATACATTAAATACTACTTACATTATATAAAGAATAAATTCAATGTAAAGCATCAAAAAGATGAGAGGTATACAATTCTTTATTACTTAGTATCTTTTCTAAAGCAAGCAAAATCAGCACAAAAGAATGAACTCTTTTCACCCAACTGTGCCCTCGGTATCTTTTCTCACTCTCCTTAGTAATAAGTTTATTATGGAACTAGTATGCTGTGAGCATAAAAAAACTCTGAGCTTCCACCAGTCAGTTTCAGCCCGGCTTGCTCTACGACTGAAAAAAATAGCACCCTTCTTGCCTTTAATCTAAAAAAGTTTTGTCCTTACTCTGCCTTTTGTTGTTTGTTAAAAGTTGTGTCCTTACTGCGACTAGCCACCTTCAGCGACTAGCTGGTTTACGATTCTTGAATATTCTCGCCATATTAAACTCCCGCTCAGTGGCGCTACGGCGCCTGATACCCAGTGTTGCCAACAAACTTTTTTCCCTGCTAAAAGTACACATGAAAATCTGCTAAAAATATCAATTTCCCATAGCGTAGCACCAGTGCAATGTAAAATCCAATCCGCTAAACCTTTATTTTTTCCCATTGATAGTGTCAAAAATTCACTAAATTTAGCAGGAATTCCGCTAAATTGGCAACACTGCTTATACCTGATCCAGAACCTATAACAGCTTGCTCAGTGCAGATACCTTTGAAATTCTAACTGTACCAAATTTCTGCTCTGTGGCAACTGTGGCACCCTCTCCACATTTCATGATACGAAATGGTCTGTTTATTCACTGTGCAAACAACCTTTGAAAATTCTGACCGTGGCACACTCCCAAACCAGTGATGCCTACAGTCTCCTAATCTACCCCCTAAAAATTCTACACTTTGAAAATAAAATAAAAAATAAGTTAAACTTGTGTAAAATTATTTTAAGATAAAAAAGATTTAATCAGCAAGAGCTTAAACTTTGTGTGTATATCGGATCACAGGTGGCACTGTTATGTTCTGCTGAAATAATTTAATCTTGTGTAATTTCATTTTAAGACAAAAAATAATAAGAATAAGAACAATCCGTAACAGTTTAAACTCCGCATGAATAAAATAAATTGATCTTGATCCTATCTGGATGTATATAGTTTGCGAAGTGGCACTATTATTCTGCATATTTCACCATTTAGGTAGAGGCTATATCTCAGCTTCTGTGGAAAATTACAACCTTAACAAAATGTATCAATCGCTTTGTTTTTCTTACTCATAATTAAATTTGTGTGTATATCATCCGAAAAGTGGCACTTATCTTTCTTGTTAAGGGCCCGCTTTACTCACTGTTGCCAGATGCCGAAGCTAATGTTATTCTATGGGAAATTTTCTTTACTTACAACTCATTAAGTAATAAATATTTTTTTATTCTGTTCTTAGATTAAAAAAATTCTCAACTGTTAAATTGATGCACCATTTTTTAAAAATTTATTTTTTTTGAAATTTTACTATTCTGAAGCTGTAATATACAAATTTTCAATATGTGAAATTTTTCATTTTGATATTTCAAAATAAAAAAGTAAAAATTAAAAAAATACGTTTTTAAAAAAGGTGCGTCCATTTAACAACTGGGAATTTTTTGAATGTGAAAACAGAATTTAAAAATATATATTAGCATACTTGCCAACCAATTTTAATAAAAAAGGGAAGATTTTTGTTGAAAAACCAGAAGATTTCATAAAAAAAGGGAAGATTTTTTTTTTTTTTTTTCTCTTTGATGTATTAAACAATACAGTTTTACAATTTTAATATTTAGAAGCAATCTATAAAAATGTTTTACTATAGATTGATTATACTAAATATATTAAAGTTTTAAATGAAGTTATTCCTCTTCAACATATAAATATCTACAAAACAGAATCTGTAAGAAATTTATTTAACAATAGACAAAAAAACTTAGTTAAGTTAAAGTATAACTAATTTTTTAAATAAATATAGAATATGATTTTTGTGTATGTACATTAATCATACATATAAGAAATAGTAGCAGTAGCTAAATATCAGTTTCAAACGTGCACAAAACCAACTGAGTATTAATATTCTTAAATTGATTTGGGAAAAATTTTCCTACCTGAAAAAATTATTCTTCATTTTTTTCCCATGTTTACACATTTGGTATAAATATGACATACAAATATTTAATTTAATTGGGGAAAAATAAACAAATTCATTTAATTCAGCAATAAAGATCTGAAAATAATTACATATGTGAGAAATATTGAGCACTTGCATTGCTTTATCGTTTCTAGAAGTGATCACAATCCGGGGAAAGGAGGGGGGGGGGGGATAAATACAAAAATAATTACAGAGTAAGATATATCTAAACTCTTTCAACTCTACTTCTAGAATCTAATGTAATAACTTTAAAATTAATATTATTATTTATGTTGCAGATGGATAAAGATTAGGAAAGAAAAGACTTCTGCAGAACGTTTGATTGCTGATCACTAATTGTAGATAAATAAAGGGGGGAGGGCAAAAAATAATTACACCAGCAAGAAATATTTAACAATTCTATTTCTTTAAATGTTCTAGAATCTCATAAAGCAAGTTTGAAATGAATATTGACATTTATGTTATGGATGGAAAAAGATTGGGAATCAGGAGTTTTCGTAGAACATTTGGTTTTTTTTTTTTTTAAATGAATGATATCCGCGATTTTTTTAAAAACGGAAGATTTCATCATCTGTCCGGAAGACCGGAAGACACGTTAAAAAACCGGAAGTCTTCCGGGAAAACCGGAAAAGTTGGCAAGTATGTAGTTAATTAGTTAAGAGTAAAGAAAATTTCCCATAGAATAACATTGGCTCCGGCTTCCGGTGACGGTAAATGAAGAGGGCTGTTAAGGAAACAGCAACGTCCCAAAATCTAATGTACATAACTACAACATTTTTAATTTCTGTGTATATTGTGTGAAAAGTTGTTTGATATAAGTCGTGTTTAAAAAAATGATATAATTCTCCTTGTTCCTGAAAAAGCTATATTTCAAAATCTAGTTTATATAACTACACCACTGTTTTCCTTATTCGTGTTTAAATTTGTGCATATAACGGATGAAAGTTGGTGCTATTAAACTATCAATTTCCCCAGAATTTTCCTTATTTATGAAAACCTATACTTAAAAATTTAATATGTATAACTACACTATTCTTTTTCCTTACTTCGATAAATTTTAGACAGAAAATGGCTAATCATGGGTGATTACCAGAAATCCTGCTAAAATAGGCAAAATCCCAAAATTCCCTTTTAACTCTCCAGTTCATAGAAAACAGAGTTTTAGATCTATTTATGATAAATTTTTAAGAATAGATATAGATGAAAAGCAGAGACATTTAATGCCGGGTGTCAGGACACCTGAAAATGAGTAAAGCCTCAAAAACTGAAAGTCAAAAATTTTCACAAATCCAACACTTTTTTCTACTGTATACAGGGAAAAAAAAAAAAAAAACATAAGTTTACAAAAATAAATACAAAATTCCATTGTATTACTTATATAGTATTGAGATTCCTAAAATATTTGAGGATTATTAACAAAATATATTATATTTTGCTAAAATATGACAGAAAAATTTTGTTGGAAATTTTCATAAAACATCTGTGTATAATAACCTTTTACTTTTATTCAAATGTTTAAGGCAAAAATTATGAAAATATCAGAACTCATTATTTATTTAGCACAGTTGCTAACTTTTATACTTTTTGCCTCCTACCTATTACTCCTCTTTCAAATTGCTTTTTCATTTTACACATTAAATGCAATAGCAAGAGGCCTCTAGAACGGTGTCAGATACGACCATTCCAAAAAAATTTCTGGACCGTGATTTTACTTTGATAAAATGGATGTTGTGTTACATCAGGTTTTAATTCATTATACAAAGTAAACCATTTCACCGACCACTAAAAAAGTTGGTACACTTATTAATCATACAAAAATCTATCTAATGCTGTAATTTTTAGTTCAACAGTATAATTATTAATAGTTCAAAAGATATTAAATAAAATCAACATTTTAACTTTAAAATTTTTTAAAAGAAAAACAATGTTGCCAAAAAAAAAAAAAAAATTTCCCATACTAAAGCTGTATCAAAAATAGTCACCCGTCGAAACACCTATATAACTATTTCTCTAACGTGAACAAGTTAATGATTAAATTTTGTTGAAACAATATGATCGTAAAATAAATTATAAGTAAAACATATGATAAAAAATCTGGTGTGAAACAACCACACGACTTCCATTACCCGCTATTACATGTATTACATGCATTTTTGAGAGATAATGTGATCAGAAGACATATGAAAGTGACCAAAAAAGAAAATCGTTAGAGCCGTTTTTGAGATACCAATGTTTACAAAAAATCAATTATTGACCAGAAAACAATAATTACATACAAAAGCATATTTAAAAGTGAGTTAAAATGGCGAGTTTGAAAAAAATCCGTACAACCGTTTTTAAAGGAACGCCTTTGCGAGGCCTGAAATTGAGCTATTTATACAGGACGCCTATCAATTTTCATGAACTAACCAACTATATCATTCGAAAGGATATCTGATAGAGTGTTTATACAGCAAATTTGAAGAAAATCGTTAGAGCCGTTTTTGAGATACGGACTTACGGTCCCACTTCCGGTTTCCGATGTCCCATTTCCGGTTAAACTCAATTATTGACAGGAAAACAATAATTACATACAAAAGCATATTTAAAATTGAGTTAAAATGGCGAGTTTGAAAAAAATCCGTACAACCGTTTTTAAAGGAACGCCCTTGGGAGGCCTGCAATTGAGCTATTTATACAGGACGCCTATCAATTTTCTTGAACTAACCAACTATATCATTCGAAAGGACATCTAATAGAGTGTTTATATAGCAAGTTTGAAGAAAATCGTTAGAGCCGTTTTTGAGATACGGACTTACGGTCCAACTTCCGGTTTCCGATGTCCCACTTCCGGTTTTTCAATTTTCACCAAAATTTGGAAATTTCATCTGTAGGCCAGACGTATTTGAATTCTAAAGTTTCGTAGCTCTATCTTCATTAGTTTCTGAGCTATAATAGCCAGAAGATTCTCCACATACATACACACACACACACATACATACACACTGACCAATTGCCAAAAACCACTTTTTTGGACTCAGGGGACCTTAAAACGTGTAAATCAGGTGAAAACCCGATATCGAATTTTCAGACCGAATACAATACTTCCATTACCTACGGTAGTAGGGTAATGGAAGTAAAAATAATCATGGGTAATATTTAAGTACACGGACTCAGTTAATTTGTTATATTTGATCATTTTATAGAAAAATGTATTATTAAAAGCTGTACCTTTACAATTTTTGCAAGCATTATTTTAAACATAGCAATATTTTTAAAATATAAACAGAATATGACCTTATTGATATAAATTGACTAAAAAAACACAAATAAAATTATAGTTTAAAAAAAAAAAAAAAAAAAAAAACTAAAAAACGTGCTTTCATTGAAATGTGGACTAAAAAAAGTACAAAGTAATTTGTAAATGTAAAGTTTTTGTTGAAGATGCCAATTTCTAATGGCAAAAAAGCAGGAGATTTTTTAACAGAAATCAGGAGATTTTTTCCAAAAAGAAAGCTTCTAAGAAAAATGAGTAAAATAATGCAAATTTAATTTTAAGGAAAGCTTTATAAGCTTAGGAGGTATTTACAAAGCATCAGTATTAACATTAAATGAATAATATATGTTTCTTGCAGTAAAACAAACTATAAAAAAAAAAAAAAAACATCAGACACACAGTTGTTTAAAATTTAAGTCAAAATAGACAGATTTGATCATTCTGCTCCTAATATAAGGATCTTAATTATCTTTGTAAAAGAAAAGGTAATAAAGAAATGAAAATATCAGCTATATTCAAATGAAATTTGAATTCTTTAAGTTTTCAATAGTTATGGTATTTAAAAAGACAATCTTTTGATAATAAGACATTTTTCATTATGCAAAAATGAAAGTTAAAATTTATTCTTAGCAAAAATTAGCTTTACAGCATTGTATAGAAATTCACATTCAAACTGAACTTGATAAATTGCAAGGCAAGATAAACAATTTCCTTTCAAATTTTTTCACCCAATCCCACAAATTTTATGCTAAGAGGGAGAGATAAAAATGACATAAGCAGGAGAAATGAGTGGAAAATCAGGAGCATGGAAAAACAAGCAAAAAACAGGAGACTCCTGCCAAAAGCAGGAGACTTGGCATGTCTGTTGTTGGATAATGGTAAGATGCCCCACAACTCTATGCAACCTAATCCTTGAACTAAGCTTTGAATGAGAATAAAATATTGATAAAAATTCAGTTAAATATAACTTACTTTAATGGGGGAAAAATGCATCGGGTGCTCTCTATTTTACATTCTCATAATTACTTTATAAATAGCGATAAAAAATTTACAACAACTGAGCACCTCACTCTTTTTTTCCCCCATTAAAATAATTTTATATTTATCTGTATTTTTATCAATATTTTATTCTCATTTGAAGCTTAGTTGAACACTTAATTTACATTGAGTTGTGGGGTATCTTACCACTATCCAATAAAAACTTTACATTTAGAAATTATTTTGTGGTTTTTAAGTTCGCATTTCAATAAAAACGTGTTTTTTAGTTTTTCATAAATACCTTAAAATTTATTTTAAAAAATACTGTAATAGTTCAAAGCATTTACATAGCCCAATCATCCGTTAATGGCATCACTTCAATGTCAACTGAAACAATTTCAATTATACTTGGTAATGGACACGCACACTTAAACTAAGAAAGAGAGTGCTTTTATGTACCAAACATGTAAAACAAAAAATAACAATTTAGAAACGAGAGAAATGGCTTACTTCTAATTTTAAAGCTGTTTTGTCGTAGGCATTCGGTACTCTAGCTTGTTTCACCCTCGCTAACGCTGGTAACATTCGCTGAAATATAAAAATCAAATGTAGTTTATAATCATTTCAATTCAATCCACCTATATTGAATGAAGACAAAGAGTGGTTTAAATTTATTTAAGTCTACACGAATTAAAGAAGATTTGTTAATACTAGAACTTGAAAATTTCCCTTATGGAATCATTAGACTCATTAATTCAATAAATGTAGTAATTGCTTTTTTTTTAAATTATTAAATAGAAAATTCTGAGTAAGTAAAAGAGTAGCATGTAAATAATATATTATGAAATTTTCATTAAAAATCTTAGAAAATTCAGCCGGTGGGACCTGGTTTCCTAAGACCCTTTAGAAAGGAGTATAGTAGAGAGTCAAAAATCCGCACACCTCGGTACCAGAGGTTGTGCAGATTCCGGGGCCCATAAAAAATGATTTTCACTTTGAATAATAAAAACAGAATATTATTCAAACTAAACGTATACTAGTGAATAATAACACTGAATATTAAATTACTAGGTACATAAGAATAATAATGAACATCAACAAAAAAATATAATGAAAACAATAAATAAATATGAAAAAAAATATTTTTCAAATTTAGATAAAATCTCTTCACATGTAGCGTTTAAACTAAACTTAAACCTGCATGATTTATTTATATTTTTATTTATTGTAAATACTAGTAACACAAATTTATTTTTCTATGAATTTTATTGAGTTTTTCCTTACAAATTATGCCTCCATCAGAAAGCATTTAAAAAAATTAGTTTGTTATTATTTGCCTGATTGATATCATCCTATCACAATAATCATTATTTTCATTTGATGAACTTAATATAGTGTCAATAATTTCATTAGCAACAACATGGCTCTTGCAGTCTTTCCTATTATTATTTTCTTTTTCTTTTTCGTAATCATAAAATGCAAACAAAAAATCTGTATTCAAGATATTTTTCAAAAATTCTGATTTGCAGTTTTTTAACTTATTAATAGTGAATTTCATTCTTTGTATCTGACAAGCTGTGTGGATTTCGGACTTTGGCGAATTTCTGGCTCTCTACTGTATACACAATTTCTCAAAAACTAATATGCCGATCTTATTAAAATTTTGCATATTTTCTCCAAAAAGAATTGACTAATACTTGAACAAAGGAATTGTTTTTTAGAATGGAGGACTATTAGTCTCAATCTACAGAAAAAACATTTTCGCCAGTTTTACAATGGTTGGACATTTATCGAAAATATAATTGAATAATTTGAAAAAAAAATGAACTAATATAATTCTCTGTACTAAACTAAATTATGCTTTTGCCAGAATTTCATCAAAATCATGCTTTTTTTTTTAAAGGAAAAGAAAAGAAAATTAATAATAATCAGTACTGAAAAAGTTGAAGAAGTCCTTTTTTAGACAAAAATACATAATTTTAATTTTTAATGGTAGCCAAAAACGTTTACGAGTTGATTTAAAATTTTTCTGAAATAAAAAGAAATACATGTGTCAATATTAAAATGGATATAAAACTTTGTGAAAAATTAAACTTGCAGGGTAAAGTAGATGTCATTATAGCTCTAAAGATTTTTTTTTTTAATAAACTATCATTAACCTATGAATGAATAAATGTTGTAGTTCTTTTTTTCAAATGAAAACTTTTTTTATAATATATTTCTGGTAATCTCGAATTGTTTGCAAATTTTATTCAGTTATATATTTTTTTATTGAAATTATAGGAATAAAAATTTAATTAGCAATTCTATTTGTTAAATTTTGTTTTTATTTTTTATAGTTTCCATGCATTATATTTTCTTGATTTTTCTTAATTTAAACTAGGGCTGTGGTGATTAATCAATTAATCGGTTCAGTTAATCAATCAATGCTTAGTCCCGATCAATTTTTTTAATCGAGTTAATCGAATTGATTAATTCTATTAAAAATTTTCAGAATCCTATTAAAACTACGAATTAAAGTAAAAATGCTGTTCTGCCTACAAAATATTTTTTCACATATTTTGCTAACAAACATTCTAAAAAACATCCATCAAATAATGAAAAAGGGGAAAAAAAAATAATAAATAAAACCTCTCAAAAGAAGTTGTTGCACTTTTGTTGATAGAGAAAAGGGAGAGGACAGTTATTAAACAAAATGATGCTCCATGTGCATGGTGGAGCAACACCACCTGTCTGTTGCCTTCTACAGAAAGTGTTGGCCAGGGTAATAGTATTCCCAGAAACAAGAAGCTTTCAAAAAATAAAAATGCTAAAGAGAGAGAGAAAGAAAGAAAAGAAGGAATTGAGATTTCCACTATCCGTCTGATGGGGGAAATGTCAACAGAGTTTCGCAATATCTTCAAGCATTTATTGTCTGTTCAAAAATGCTGATAGTAACTATTGAAGTAGAAACAGAAAATAACATTCTGTGTTTTAGTCCGAAGTGACAAAGAAGTACTAAAATATAAGAATTTGAGATTTTTATGATAATGATAATGAATTTTGAGAATTCATTTAAAAATAGTGACAAGCGAGATGGACAAGGCCTGCAAATATAAAACTAAAATATGTCTAAATTCATTTAATGTTTCTTTCAAAATTAATTGAAAAATTAATTTATTAAAAGAAAAAAAAATTGAATAAGTGAAAATATTTATATAAAATCAACACTTAAAGTTACCAATTATTACTCTGAAAATTGATTTAAATTTCAGCTATGAAACAAATATAATTGATTAGACAAAAATTTTTGAAAAAAAAAAAAAATTCTCAGTCAAACTTATGAATAATATATATATATATACAGAATATGAGAGTTTTATTCATCAATGAAATAAAATTATATAAAGAAAAATGAAAAACGATTAAAAATTCGATTGATCGACCGATTAATCGATTAATGAACTACGATTAACCCAATTAAAACTCTTAATCGATTTCCACCCCTAATTTAAACCACACATTATTAGTATACATTTTAATATTAATTATTTCTCAACTAATTTCGCACGGCTATTGGTGGGATAAAATGTACCAAAAACCGTACTACTTTTTGCATACATACAACTATGATGAAAATTCAAAATTCAAAAAATTCTTTGATCAAGCACTCGTCCATTCTATTCTAAATAAAATTAATGCATTAACCATGCATTAGTTTTCTGAAAGGTCTCTAGAAACCAGGATCCAGCGGCTGAATTTTCCAAATTTTGAAATGAAAATTTTATATAATAATGTTTAAATATTACTCTATTTTATAGGCTTAAAATTTTGAATAAAAAATTTCATCTATTATATTCAAAGAAACAAAAAAAGAGAGAGAGATTGAGAAAGAAAGAAAATCTGCCTTTTTTATTATTTTTTTTTAAAGACATTGACACTCATGTAACTCCTTAAGATTCTCCAAAATTTTTTTCATTTTTAATGTTTTGTTTTAAAATTATAAAGTGCAAAAAATGCACATAGTTTAGTTTTCACACTTTATAGCTTTAAAACAATTTTTAAAAAGTCAATTTTTGCAATACAAGAACAAATTAATCTATTGTGAATCTTCTGCATTTGAAGACAGAATAAAAAAAATAAATACATGAGGCAGAGATGAGATTTTAGAAGAGACAAAGGTAAAACTAGGTTCAAAAGGCAACACAATGAAATATTAGAATTTTGATGACAAAATTATTGCACATTATAGAAGAAAACATTTTTTAAATCTTCAATATAAATAAACAAAATATTTTTGTAAAAAAACAGAACCAACTCCAAAAACCTACTATTGCTTTCAAACAACTAAAAATAAAATTAAAATTGGCATAAAATGAAATCTTAAATTGCGCCTAAAAGTATAAAATAAATTATTTTGCCAAATAACATAAACACTACAATTATCCATAACTTTTGGAGCCGGCACAAAATTAATTAAAATTTGATTCTTTTTTTGCAGATTTGTTTTTAGATCGATAGCGAAAAAGCTGTTGTCTCGAATGATCCATCTACACCATTATTGTATACACAGTGAACATCCTTCACAACTCCCTATTAATGCTTCTACGAAGAAGTTGCATGAGTTTTCTTCGATATCTTAATCGTTTATTTGAATCAAAGTAGTTTTCGGCAGTGTTTTGCAGACACCAAAGTGAGATATACATTTTAAATAAGTATTGATTTTTATGTTGAATAAAAATATCAAATTTTATTTTATTTTGCGCCAACTTCAAATGTTATGAATAACTGTACTGTTTATGTTGTTTAACGAAAGAATTTAGGCGCACTTTACTTTTAGCCGCAATTTTTAATTTTCATTTTATGCCAAATTTCATTTTATTTTTAGTTGTTTTAATAAAAGTTACTTTTTGGCTATTTTTTCTACAAAAAAGATTTTATTTTTTTCATTTCAGTGAAAATGTATTCATACAGCAGAACATTAAAAGACATTCGATGGCAGTTTCACTTATTGCAACAAAAGTAACAACTCAAAAAATGGAAATTTCAAGTTTATGTCACTGAAAAATATATGAAGTTACCCAATGTGCATAAAACATGTAAAAATATCTAAAAACATGTAAAAGTATTTAAACCTTGAAAATTATCCACTCCAGAGACAGTTAAAAGCGTGAAAACAAACTTTTGGGGACACCAGTAATTTATTTATTGACCCTCTCTTTCCCAAGATCAAGGCGTTAATGCAGAAAAATTGCTTTCAGGTGCCGCTTGGCCCATTTGGCGAAAATCACCAGCACCACTCCTCTTTGTATCGTTTAGAAGTTGCAACAGTCCACTGGTTATGTTTGCTATCTCTGGCGTATTAGCACACTTTTTAAATGAGGCGGGCTTAACTATATTTCATTAACAAAATGGGGTCAAAATGACCCCATCTTGGGAAAGCAAGGATTAATCTTAATGAAATTATAATAGGACCTGTTTCAGGCCAAGACCTTTACAACGAAGAAAAAATATTAAAATCTGAGCATCTGTAACAAAGTTATGAGCTAATAAACAACAGAAACATACGGTTTGAATTAAGAACCTCCTCTTTTTGAAGTCGACGAAAAACGACTATGCGCTTGTACTAATCGATGTGACCATACTTTAAACTTATATAGCATACATGTCACCCGCTATGTTACAATGCATGCGATGTAGTTCAAGTGTGTAGTAGTGTAGGAAATTTCGTTCAAACATATGTATGTTTTAAGCATTCTATTTTTAGTATCGATGTCTACAAACTGTCTTTTTATACTAAATTGATGATGCTCTTCAACTTTGTAATTCTCCCCCCCATCCCCCAAATTTTAAAAAGTTTTCGAGATAGGAGCGTTATTTCTGTTGTTTTCCCACCAGGTGGTGCTGTAAGCTGTTGAATCTTGTAGCACATAGCCACTTTACTATATACCTACATACCACCTTTATGACTATAGCTGCAGCTATTCATCAGTTAAAAGAGTTGACAGTGATTTTCTTGGGAACCCTGTATTTTCTTTAGATCGTAAAGATATTACAATGGGACCCATTTAAGACGAAGACCTTTACAACAAAACAAAAAGTATCAAAATCGGAGCATCCGTTCAGAAGTTATGAGCTATCAAACATTTAAAAAAAAAACCCATACAATTTGAATTGGGAACCTCCTCCTTTTTGAAGTTGGTTAATAACAAGTAATATAAAAGAAAATTTTTAAAAGTCAATTCCTACTTACAAACATTATCGAAAAAGTTTTTTTTTTTAATAATTTTGAATTAGGAAATAAGAAACGCGCGAGCCAAATGAAATAAAAATATTTATACGATAAAAAAATACTTTTTATATACCATGTTTTAAATTTTCTGATGAATCATAGAGCTCTTATCATGGTGCATAAAATTTTTAAAGTGATCATGACGTCCATTTTTGTGAGATGCATAATCTAACTTTTTATAATTTTTTAATGTTCATGTTTAATTAAATGTATTTATTTTTAGGTCGAAAGAAAATAAACTCGTAATTTTTTTTGGCAACAATTAAATTATAGCTAATATTTCAATGGCTATTTTAACGCTATTTGGATGTTATTATTTTCCTATTTTAATTAATTACAAGAAAACTAATAAAAAAAATTCGAAAATCGGACTTCGAAGTATTGTGTTGTCACCATGTTCTGAGCAATCCTGAAAGTTTCAAATTTCTAGCTAGTCCAGAAGTGAGTTAAAAATTGATTGCAAGATTTGCACAAGATATATATAGGGAGGGTGTAAACTAATAGTAGGAATTGAAAAAGAATAAATGATTATGCTTTAGTATTCAGTCCTAAACATGGATAGTTAAAAGTTTTATTTGATTGGCTGATATAACAAGTACACACAAAAAAGACAAAAAGTAAGCTGAAAAGATAAATCTACAAAAAGCTGAAAAGGATCTTTGTGTACTTTTCTCCAAAAAATAACATGGGATTTGGTTTTGTTTATTGTTAACCTTTGCTAACCCAAACTCATAGCATGTGATTAATGACACCTGAAAAGTATCTTGAAAAGACAAGATTGCTTTTGTGAGTCCTCTAAAATTTGAATATGCACCATTAAAAACATCCCCATAACAATGAAAATTTACATTAAGCAATTTCTATTTGTATGCCATTGTGTATCTGAACAGCTTTGTATGGCACTGAAGAACATTATTCAATTATGCCAATCCCTATCTCATTCTGGAAAATGGAAAAAGGATTTTGATAATGCAGAAAAACGATTTTGTGTATACGATAAGGAATATTCATTTTGCTATGTTCTGTATTATAATATTGTTATGAATTTGTAAATAATTGTAGTTATTTTTACGTAATTTCATTCAAAGAGGCTTGGTCAGATTATAAAATGTTAATTTTCTGCATTTCTAGCTTGTTTTCACATTGAAATAGCTAATTTTTCTTTAAAAACACGTTTAAAAGCTCCATTAAGGCAGGTAATGGCCTTCACGCAAAATTGGGTGGCTTTTTTGCTCCTTGGCAACTTTTTTGGCGACCTTGACGAGAAAATACTTATTATCGATATACTCAAATATTTAAGCTCTAGCCTGACTAGTTGAGAAGTTTCGGGAACATTCCCAATTTTTCTATGCGGATATTTAACACTAGGAGTGGCAAAACAGTCTTTTTGAGGGTTTTTGCTTGATAAAGTTTAGTTTAGATCACCTCATCTATTGCCGTATTGAAAGCATACTAATTTGACAAAGCTTGCAGACTCGAGTGAAGTTTATTTCACTGTTGACTGATTTATTGAATAGGTTTTAACGTGATGCCAATATTAACCCATGGGCAAATGGCGACAATCGAACTCAAACCACCAATCGGTGTTCAGAAGATATGCTATCACAATTTAATCCTTAACAGGGTAGGTATTTATTTAATGAAGGAAAAAGCATTGCATGTGATTTGAAAGTGCTAAAAACGTATTTTGTGTAGGATGATCAAACGTCCCAGATTCCTTCTGAAAATCTTCGTTTTTGGATACTTGTGCTCTGAAAAATGTTTCTTGGGAACACCACTTTTCATATTTTATTTTTATATGTCCGCACTTATAATATCGCTTTATAAAAACAAAACGCGCTTTTATTTTATTTATTTTTTTTAATCTAGTCATAAGTCTGATTTACTTTTTTTTTTTTTTTTAAGAATAGGCTTATTATGGCAAATAATTTACAGTGGTGGAAAGATCTTCACGTAAGATTGAAATCTTTATGATATGCCTTCAGACTACCCTACGGGGAAATCCAAACCGTCGCCAATTGCTCACTATGCAGATCTAGTGCGATGTGATGTTAAACCATTTAACCAAAGGCTCCTATATATACGAGCTGGCTCATCAGGCATTCTGTTGCCTTAGGGTTGCCACATGTACCTAGCGTGCTTCTCTGATAAACAAACGACAAACATTTTTTTTTTCGTCTTACGTTACTTTAGAGTAACTTGTTTTATTATATTCCATAATTTTAGCTAAGTAAACTATGATATGGAAGTTTGTTTAGTGATAAACTGCTATAATCATTCCAGAAGTGAATATAAAGACAGACCTTCTATTACTGTGTATTCAGTAGAGTGCCAGACTTTTCAAATTTTTAGAAAGTTCTGCTTAAAATTTAACAAGAAAGTGTATAATCCTATTTTTAATTATTTATTTATTTTCACGATTAGGTGTGAAGTGATTAATTAGACTGTTTTAAGACTGTGGGTATTGAAGAAACTGAAATGTGGCTTAGAGAAGGCACATTCTCATTCGATTTATACGAATTTGTCTAATTATGGCAATGCAAAACCATATAAAATGATGCACAATTTATTAGTCATTTATTGGTCTTTATATTTAAAAGAAAATAGCTTTTTATATGCAGAATGCTACATTTTATCATTGTTACTTCATTTCCATTTCATTTGATTATCAAATGCACCTTTCTGAAATCTAGCGAGATAAGCAATTTTCAACTGATATTTGCATAAATATTTACATTTACATAAAACTGTTAATTGGCCTTTTATGTAGTAAAACTTTGCAAAAACAATTTCCTATTACAAAAATCCAATATAAACTTACTTATTTGAATAGAGTATATGTTTTTTCATCGCACTAGTCGCACTAGCCCATCGCAGACAGTCACTATGGGCAATTAGCGACTGTCTGGGATTCACTCCTAAGGGTTGCCCAGAGACATGTCATTACAATTTTTATCTTTCACGGAGGGGAGGAGGGGATATATCCTCCGCTTCAATAACCCCCAGGGATATTATTTTTATAAAACATTAATGCACAGTCAACAGTGAATAAAATTCATATTTTGCATACATTGATTACTGTATCGACAATTTTCATGCTTCTTTCTGAATGCTGGGATGCAATAGCCCAGTCGGTAGAGTGCCGGGATCGTAATTGGAAGATTGCAGGTTCGATACTCGAGTCGGCCAAAGACAGTCACACAAATGGTGATTGGTGCACTTAAAATCTGTCGTGGCTACAATGTCCTCCATGTTCCCATCAAAATTATACCTCTGGGGGTCAGCGAAGCAGAAGAGCCATCCCTTCTGTGGAGGACCAAACTTGTGATGGCATGTCCCAGACCGTCGCCAATTTCTCAATGTGCAGCACTAGTGCAACATAAAACCCTACCAACCACACAGCTTTCTAAATTCTATATTTTAAAATTGCTACTTTGACTGATTCTTTTAAATTTAAGTTGAACTTCGTATATTCCGATATATGTTCCTTAAAACTGTGGTTTTTGTGTATATATATGCTTAATAGATCATCATTATTATACATATATATACGTACATTATTATATTTACTAATAAAATTATACCTTAAATATATCATCCTTTTTTTTAACAATATGCACTTACAGCAAATGTGTTAAAATTATTATATTTTTTTTTTATGTGTATGAGTGTGTATGTATTTGGTGTTTTGTTTTATTTGCCAGAAAGCACAAACTCTTAGGTAGGTCTGGCGCTTACATGGGCACTGAAAAGTTTCAATTCTGTATGTGATATGGAATGTCACCATGTTGGCGATCTTTGAAGAAACATGCCTTCTACTGGATTTCTTTCACAGGGAGAAAGCTTGGCGCTTCTAGTGTAAAGGAATCTCATCACTCCAAGTTGTGGAGTTTCGCCAAGGCATAGATTGATGCAGAAAAGACGCACAGAGCCTCTTTGACTACAGCCTTTGCTATGTGTTAATGCTATGCTATAGTTTATACTGTGAATTTATGTTCTCAGCTGTTTACGCTGTTGTTTACTGGTGAAACTGAGGTTGATACTTGATTTAAAGACCTACAATCTTCTCGAATTTTCTGTAAATAAACTTTTGAGGCTTCTGTAAGTTTCGCCTTTCATTCAGAGACAAAGCACAAACCCCAAGTATGCAACAATATATGAAAATACTACTCATAGTCTCATAGACTACAATGCAACCAAAATCTTCTGTGGTTTGTACTTAAATTGTGCTATTTATATGATTTTCAATAAAGAACATGCCCTAGTGAATGTGAAAAACATATCACTTTCAAGGCCTATTAAAATGCATGCTTCTGCATGCATTTTTAAAGGCCTTGAAAAACAGAGAGATGAATAAGTCATCATTTCAAAACTTTGCTGGAATATGTTAAAAATAACTGAATATTTTAGTGTGGTCTTGTAAACCATTAATGTCCTACCCTATTCTATAGAAAAGATGTCAGAACAATAAATGTTAATTTTATTTTGTTCGGTATATAAAGGTATAAAAGGAACTTCACAGAAACGTCTCTCATACAATGTATCGGCATTCTTTGGGATATTTCTGCATACAAACCATTTGTTTGCAAAATTATATTTATTTACGCCATTTTCAAAAGAAACATGCTCCAATAAACATGAATAACTCCTATCTGTTTGAAGATATTCTAAATATACTTTCAGTAGAGTGGAGATGGACAGACAAACAGAAGTCTTAAAATCAGGCATGAGAGTGCAGAAAATTAAAAAAAAAAAAAAAAAGAGAGGAAACACGTGTGTTCATAAAATTTATTTCAAATGAAAAATAATGCACGTAGGGAAAAAACTATACAAAATATTTTTTAATGTGACAAATTAAACTATAATAAAGATGCACATTAATACAATAATTAATATATATATGTATATATATATATGTATATATATATATGTATATATAAATCGGTGAATTTCATTGTTGCTTCGTGGTTTCATTATTATTCATCTGCTTTGAAATTTTGCTTTTTTAAATCCATATGGTTCCTGTTCTGGTCGTGGCAGGCTGGGTGAGTGTTGCCGGCGTGAAACTAGTTTAACCCCACAGGCAAGTCACAAGTCTTGCCGCCTGCCTCCTTCCTTCCTATCTTGTGTTTCTTAGGTTATTTTTTCATTAATTTAGATAAGTTTATGGTTTTGAGTTGGGATTTGTTGTGTTACATTATTGATTCGTTTGTTTTGCAGGCTGTTGATTAGTGGATCTGGTTTCGTTACATTAGTGTATTTCATCCACTGATAAAATTTTTTTAAAAATCTTATTGGTCATTGGTGTTTCAGTGATCTTGTATCTGTTGCTTGGCTTCTACTATGCTTAATAGATCATCTTTATATATATATATATATTAAATAATTTAAAAGGCTAGAAAGGAAAGAAAATATGTACAAAGGTAAATTTTAATACTTCAGATTTACTACTGTTTCTGAAACAGAAAAGATACATACATTATTTGCTTATTTCTTACTACATTGAAACTAAAAAAAAATACTTCAAAATAGCAAGAAAAGAAAAAATTTGAAAATTAATTCTGCAAAACCTCATACAAATAATTCTGTCTAAATACACTACAGTGTATACAGACATATATGCATATATAAGAGAGAGAAAATATTTCAAAATAAATTTTGCAGTCATTTGAACATTCAATTTTTAAACTAGTCTAAAATGGAAAAATAGCAAAAATCATTGTAAAATCAATTCTGTTAAAGTGTAAAAAACTCTAAATTCTAAATTTAATCATTCCCTTGCATTTAGGATGCAAGTTTTGTTTGAGTAACTCATATAATGCAAAATATGCTTCTAAATAGCAGAGTAAAAATTTTAACACCAATTCTACTAAAGTTAAAACATAAAGTTCTAAAGTTTGAATGCAATTCGTAAAGAACAGCCTGTTTTTTTTTTTTTTTTTTTTTGCTGCATTCACTGGTTCCTGTAAGTAAAAAAAAAAAGAAAAAAGAAAGAAAAAGAGGAGGAAAAATGTTTCATTCCACTGAAAAGTCTGAAGTAATAGGCATGCAAATAATAATGACGAATTATATTTCAAATAATTCCTCATTAAAAAAAAAAAAATTAATGAATTTAAAAAAAAAAAAAAAAAAGATTTATTAGAATTATTATTAAGAGGAATAATTTAAAAATAATTTGGCCTTTGCTAATCGGACCATCGATGTGTTTAGTGTAAAAGCTATCTGGACAACTTCCTTGTTGTGCTGGTAGCACTAACTCGGACCGTATCTGAATATAATCTCAATGCAAACAATTAAAATATTTAAATCTGTGTATCATACTTGTTGGATCTTGGATTTTCTCCGTAACATACTAATGAATTTGCTTGTTTCAACTGCAAATTCAAACATTTAACATTTTGAAAGTGTGTAATGTGATTGATCTACAATCCATGTTTATTTCAACATTGGTGTTAGAAAAGGGAAGGAAAAGAAATAGAAAAAATGAATAACATCTATGCAGATGAATATGCAGATTTATTTATACATATTCATAGACATATTGCGAAGATTTTTTTCAAAGATTGAAAATACTCATACACTAAAATCTGTTTTCATGTTGCATTTTTTAGTTTTATTATTGAATTAAGCTTTATAATTTTCATTTTTGCTTTTTAAAAATTATTTTGAGTTATTGCCCTTTTATGAAGAAATTTAGCATCATTTAGAGTACAAAATTTCTGTGAAAATAATTAATCTCTACCCCACCCTCAAAAAAAAAAAAAGGGTAGAAAAGATAAATATTTAAGCACGGGACGAGACACATTATATTCTTTCTAAATTTTACTCTTTTATCAGTGCTAACTTATTCTCCTTGGAAAAGATGGCCCAAATAGCCTGTAGGCTAATCGTACCGACGGTCTGATTTGCTACTTCAAAATAAGCCATCTGTAAATTAAAATTAATATCTTAAAGAAAGAAAAAAAAAAAAGATACAGTTTCAAAGATAAAGAGCTAAATTACAAATGAATAAAGAAAATTTGAAATGAAAACTTTCAAATTCTAATATTTTGATTTGATTACATACTTGCCAACCAATTTTAATAAAAAAAGGGAAGATTTTTGTTGAAAAACCAGAAGATTTCATAAAAACAGGGAAGTTTATTTTTTTCTTTGACGTATTAAACAATACAGTTTTACAATTTTAATATTTTGAAGCAATCTATAAAAATGTTTTACTATTGATTGATTATATACTCAGGTGTGCCCCCCCCCCCTTTTGTGTATGTACATATAAAAAAAAAGTGGCAGTAGCAAATTATCAGTTTCAAAGGTGCATAAAACCAACTGAGTATTAATTTTCTTAAATTGATTTGGGAAAAATTTTCCTACCTGAAAAAATTATTCTTCATTTTTTCCCCATGTTTACACATTTGGTATAAATATGACATACAAATATTTAATTTAATTGAGGAAAAATAAATAAATCATTAAATTCAGTAATAAAGGTCTAAAAATAATCACATACATCAGAAATATTAAGCACTTCCATTGCTTTATTGTTTCTAGAATTGATCATTGATCACAATTCGGGGGAAGTGGGGGGGGGGATATAAAAATAATTACAGAGTAAGAAATATTAAACTCTTTCAACTCTACTTCTAGAATCTAATAAAAGAAGTTTAAAATTAATATTTATTATCATTTATGTTGCAGATAGATAAAGATTAGGAAACAAAAGACTTCTGCAGAACATTTGATTGCTGATCACTAGTTGGAGATAAATAAGGGGGGGGGGGGGGAAATAATTACATCAGCGAGAAATATTTAACAATTCTATTTCTTTACATGTTCTAGAATCTCATAAAGCAAGTTTGAAATGAATATTGACATTCATGTGATGGATGGAGAATGATTAGGAATCGGGGGGTTTTCGTAGAACATTTGGGGTTTCTTTTTAAAACGAATGATATCCGCGACTTTTTTAAAAACGGACGATTTCATCATCTGTCCGGAAGACCGGAAGATGCGCTAAAAAACCGGAAGTCTTCTGGGAAAACTGGAAAAGTTGGCAAGTATGTGATTATCATGTCAAATTTTTTTTTACTACTGAATTTTGAAAATTTTCATTTCAATTTTTTTTATTATTATTATTTATTATACTATTTATCTTTTATTTTATTTTATTTATTTTTTTCTTTTTTCATCTAACAAATTTGGTAGGATTTTTTTTTTTTTTTTTTTTGATATTCAATTTAATTTGCAGAAAATATCAGTCATATTTACATTAACGATTTCACGATACGAATGTTTGGTGGCACCATCTATCAAAGACAAATAGTGTTAAAGATGTAGATTTTATGAAAATAGTAATAGTTTGTAGCAATGGTTTTGTGAAAATATTTTTATAGCTTATAGTCTTTTTTAAAATGATTTTTAATCCCCCCCCCCCCCCGAGTTTTTCTAATTATCAAATATCTTAATTTATGGAAAATAAGAAAATCGCGGAAAGTTCTGGGAAAAAAAAAAGGGGGGGGGGAAGTGAGAAATACCAAAAAATGCAATGATAGTAGAAAATACAAAAAAAAAAAAAAAAGAAATTACAGATCTACAGAAGAATCTCATGCCTGTAAAATCAAAGCCTGAGACATGCTGAGTTTATCTGAGAGATTGCTTTTAAGGAAATGTCATTATTGTATATATTACTCAGTCAATTTACTACTAGCAGGCTTTGCCCGCTTCGCTGGTCACTATATTTAAAGGAAACTCTTTTCTGTATCGCTTTGTGAACAATAAAATAAAATACTGAAATTGCTCAAATCGCGCTTCGGGTCCCCGCTGCCCTCGGCTTTGACTTTAGTATTTGGGAACCTCAAAATGTGAGACTCAAAAGACACTAAAATTCTACTTTTTGGTATCCGATTGTAGAAATATGTCATCCTATTTTTTTGTAGCTGATTATAGAAATATTCAATTTCCCAAACCTTTTTAGGAATTGTATAATTTTAAAAAGAAATAGGGTCAGAAAACTTTTTTAAAGTTTTCTGACCCTATTTCTTCTTAGACTGACCCCTGAAAATTGAAAAGCAAGTTCCTTAAATTTAATACACTAAGCATTATCACTGGCAGATGCATTATCACTGGCCATGCAATTCTAAGGAGAAATTTTTCATTACCATGACTCGCTACCCAATGGATTTTTTAAAGTCCATTTTTATAACCATTAGTTTAAGACTTATTTATCAAAAATATTATTTTTTATATATTTTATTTAGAAGGTGTAAAAGTACAAAAATGAACTATTCAAAATTTTAAAAATCAATTTTCGGGGTAGAAGGACTCCTTTAACTAGTTGTGAATTTTCTGATTGTGAAAACTGAATAAAGTAGACTCCCGATTATCGACGGTCGGATTATCCACGGTCCTCAAGGGGCCTGAATTTAAAAATACAGAACAAACTTATTACAAAAAAAGATCGAAGATAGTAATGACCTTCAAGGCTTTTGGAGATATTACACGATTCTTGACAGCATTTACAGCATACACACTGCTTGGGAGGCAGGTAAGCAGTCTACATTTATAAGGTCTTGGAGAAAAATTTTACCAAATGTGGAAAATACTTTGGTGGAGTTTATAGAGGAGGAAGAAATTTCTGCCCATGATTTGGCAAATTTAGCTAAATCTGTTACTGGAGGAGAAAAAGTTAATGAAGGAAACATTGAAGAGTGGATTAATTTTGATGCCAATGATCCAGGTATTGAACACCTTACAGATGAACAAATTGTGGGTCGAGCATTAGACCCAGTTTCAGAAGATAGTGAAGAAAAGGAAAAAGGAGATAAAACTCAGCAGAGGATGAGCCCCGATGCAGCCCTAGCACATGCAGATGGTCTTATAAAATATCTCGAGGAACAGGACGATGTGTCACTTTGTGACAAAATGCTGACAAAGAAACTGCAATCGCAAATTAAGAAAAAGTGTTTTAGTACAAAAAAACAAAAATGCTTGACCGATTTTTTTGTTAAAAAATAGAGCAAAATGTAAGTAGAAAATTTTATTAGTATGTTAAATTGTAGATGTAGGCCATGCTTAACTGTTAATTAAATAGCATTGCTGAAAAGGCTTTATGTGTTGATTTATATCCCCTTTTGACCATTTGGCGGATTATCCGCTGATTCGATTATCTGCGGTTGTCTATTTCCCGTTTACTGTACATAAAAAATAAAAATTCTAACAAATTTCTCTTAAGCAATAACATTGGTTTTGTTTGCCACAGGTCAGAAGAGGCTTACCTGTATGTTAGGTGTGTTATATCGGGTGGGATCTGTACTAGACCTTTGTGTTGGACCGGATGGAGGAGTTTGAGAGTTCTGTACGCCGTCCGGTAAAAAATTATCGTCCACCTGAGCAAAGACATAGAAATTATTAAAATGCAGTCAGTCATGAACTAAGCAAATAGGAAAAAATAGCTTTAGATGTACTTTTACACATGAACCACAGTCGCTGAAATTACTATAGGTTAAAAATTAGGCATTAAAAAAATGCATAATTTCTTACAAAGAACACTCATTGAACTCTGACACACCCTTTACAGCTAGTTAAAGGATATCAAGATACCCCATCCAGTTTATAGGAGCAATTGTTCCTTCAGAGTAAAGAGATCAGAGCTTGAAAATTCCATTATTCAGCTGGAAATTGTGAATCATTCTAGAGGTGCACAACCTGCGGCCTGGGGGCCACATGCGGCCCAGTAGCCATCAATTTGCGGCCCACGGAAGGTTTGACATCTTAGGCCTCATTAATCATCAGTAACAGAGAAAAATAAAAAAATAAAAGAGAAAAAAAAATTTTTATTTGTGGCATCCATAAAAACTTGTTTCGGTAAAGAAGGGGGGGGGATGAAAATGTTTGTTTTTAAACATATTGCTGTCTGAGGGCTAAGTTTTCCATTCTATTTCTTAATTATATAACACACAGTATGTTCCTTAATTTTTTGTTGGAAAAATTATGGAATAATCTACTGGTAAGTAGTTAAATCTTTACTTTATTCATCCATTTAGTATTTTATATGATACATTTATTTAATTTTTTTGATTATGATTCAATCACTGTTTAATAGCTTTATTATTATTATTATTATGCATCGAGATTTACTTGACTCACTCATTAAAAATATTTTATTAAACAATTGGTTAAAAACAAGTAACATGTGATGCAACCTGGAGTTCTGCACGCAGGCACCTGACAATGATAGTATGCTCCTGTATATATACATGTACAGCAAATAATTCTTTTTATATTATCTCGTTTATGGCCCTTCCTGTCCGACTCAACAGCGAGAGTGGCCCTCCAGCCAAAAAGGTTGTGCACCCCTACACTATTCTATTTTACTCTTTTTTTTTTTTTTTTTTTTTTTTCAAGTACCGAATAGTAACTATTCAGTCGAATACCAAATATTCGGTTGGCTGATACTCTTAGATTCCAGTGTCATTCTTTTAATTCACTTCAAGCTTTTACAATAGTACCATTTACATTTAGTAATATTTTATTTGTTTAGTTATAAAACGATTACAATTAAAAAACAGTGATTTATTTAAATGCAGATAATTGCTGGAAAATATTACTATACATAAATAGTGGTGTCATGCTGAGCTCACAGAAAAGAAAATTATTACTTGTTAGACTTTTCATTGTTAAGATTAATGTAAATAATGATTTTTCTTCTTTAATTAATGTTATTTTAAAAGCTGTATAAAACAATTGTTTTCATTTAGATAACTATTCTAAATAATCTCAATTTAATGCTAATTAAAAGTAGCAGTCATAAAAAATTTTAAAATAACTTTAAAGAAATTAAATTTTTATAAGTCAAATAGTTTCAAATTCAGCCATATTCGGTACATTTGTACTAAAAAAGCTAAATGATGCAGCTTTAAAATGAGACCAATATACTGCATCCCAAAATTGAGTTGCAAAATGGCTTTAAAAACCAGTCACTCAAATGTTTTACAGAATGAGAAGTTGTAGTATTACAGATTATTAGTCTATTTAAGGGGACTGAGATGTCTGCGACAACTGTGAAGTGGGAAATTTAGGTTGTTGCTTTTAATAGCCATATATTTTTTAATTATGCATGTATCAAAATTTTTTTATGAAAATATTAACAAGAAGTTAAAGAAATATTGGATGCAAATTATTTACTCTTACGTATTACAGTTTTTTTTTTTTTTTTTTTTTTTTTTTTTTTTTTTATAATAGCACTGTAAACATATGTATTTTACTCTTAAGGATTTTTTCACTTTGGTACACTTTGTGAAAAATTTGTTGAAAGTAGTTCCTTGAAATTTTAGAGGGAAATAAAATATGTGTCTCTGCATACAGTGAACCTATTTTTTTTTTTTTTTTTCTTATGTATATACCTTGTGATATTTTCTTAAAAGAGCGAAAATATGTGTTCAAAAATGCATATTTCTAATAAGTAAAAATTGCCATTTTTTTTTTTAATTTTAAAAATAGAACAACAAAACATAAAACAGGTTCAGTACATAAACAAAAGTATTTTCTATCATCATGCATGATTTCAAGGTAAGATTTTCATTAGTTTTTTAGAAAAGTGTACCAAAGTGAAAAAATCCTTATGAGTAAAATACGTATGTTTACAGTGCTATTATAAAAAAAAAAAACTGTAATACGTAAAAGTAAATAATTTGCATCCAATATTTCTTGAACTTCTTGTTAATATTTTCATAATTTTTTTTTATTGATAAATGTATAATTAAAAAATATACGGCTATTAAAAAGCAACAACCTAAATTTTCCACTTCTCAGTCCCCCTTAAGGCCATATAAAGTTTTACATTGTGTTATAATTTGGGCAGGGTTTAGTAAATTAAGGTCCTTATAGTATGAGCCCCTAAAATATCAATTTCAGAAAAATACATTTTTGTATAATCTGTAATTGTCACCCCACCTGTCTAAAAAGCAATATGTTGTCATTGTAGCTTCAAGTGCATAGAAGATAGAGAAAAAGTTCATGGAAATGCCAATGCTCCTATTGGAGAACAATGAAATATTTCTCTTCCTAATTACTCAACTACATGTTTATGATCCACACATTGTTTTAAATTTACTATTTTATAATTCCTCCAAATTTAATATTTTACTTACACTTTTTCCACTCACAAGAAACAGGTCAAAATTTGCCTATTTGAACATTAGATTTCAATATAAAAATCACTCATACTTCTAAGTTTATAAAACAAAAATTGCACAAAAATATCCTTAAAATTAAATTTTAAAGTTTCCGAATGGGCACCTAACCTGCACATGATTTGATTATTATTTTTAGATAAACGTCTGCCTCTGTGCAACAAAAAATTTGTGGCAGATCTAGCTCAAGAAGTCCATAGTGAATGACAATGCAAAACATCCGAGTACTTTTAGGAATCTAAGAGACCAGGGGCAAAAAATCTGCCTGTTTCTGTGAAATCTCGCAACTCATTTTTGATGCACTTCAGCCGAACTGATTTTATTCGTACGTTAGACAGGAGTTTAGTCCATGACAATACAACAAAGGAAGTATTTTCAGATTCCTATCACATCAGGGGCTGGTTTAGGCGAAAAAATCCTAGCTACCTGCATCAAATGCCCTGTAGGTAGATTTTTTTTTTAATCTACTTTGTGTGTTTTTATAGAATACACAAAGCTTAGAGTGGGTGATCCAATTATTAGAATTTTTTTTTTTTAATTTTCCAAAAAAATACTAGGCTTCGGAATTTCCGACATACAAAGAATATTTAAAAACTTGCATTTTCCCTCTATCCATTTAAGTCCAAAGGACAATTAAGGGACCCACCACAAATTGAAGAGGTGCACAAATACTTTGGATCAGCCTGTATCATAAAAAGCTACAAATAACTTGTAACTTTAACACATTGTTTTGTTGCACAATTTGGCAGATATACTTTTTTTTTTTTTTTTACAAGTTTTTTGCTTATAACTAGAACGGATTTCTATCAAACTTTATAAAACTTGCAGAAAACTTGACAAAACATTAGATAAACATTATTCTGAAACATAAAATTTACATAGATATTTGCTGAGATATGAGTATTTACAGTAAATATTTTTTTTATTGTGCATGCACGAAAGATAGAAAATTTTTATTATATAGATTGAAAGCTAGATATATTGGGCAACTTTTGTCAAAAGTTTATTTGAATCGAGCAAAAATTAAACAAACTGTCGGCAAAAGAACGAACTAAATTTTATTTATTTTCCACAATTGAAATTTCATAAGGGTTTATATTCACATGCCCCTTTGGAGATCCAATTATTTCAACCCCATTGCAAAAGTTCTTTTTTTTTTTTTTTAAACCCCTTATAGGCTTATAACTGTTACATATTTTTATTTATTTACTAAGATTTGCGAGTTCACAAAAAACACCTTTGCAACGTGGTTGAAATAACTGGATCTTCAAATTAAATATATAACATGTGAAAAACCCTTTATGAAATTTCAACTCTGGAGAACACTTAAAATCTAGTTTTTACCTCAGCAAATATTATACATGTGAATTTTATGTTTCAGAATAATGTTTATCTAATGTTTTTAAAATTTTCTACAAGTTTTGTAAAATTTTACAGAAATCAATTCTAGTTATAAGCAAAAAAAACTTGCAAAAAAAAAAAAAAAAAAAAAATTAATAATTTTTGAAAAAATTTATATCTGCCAAAATAATTGTGCAATTTCCACAACAAAACATAAATATTGCGCATAGTATGTGCAACAATGTGTTAAAGTTAATAGTCATTTGTAGCTTTTTATGATACAGGGTGATCCAAAGTACTTTTGCTCTTCTTGAATTTGTGGTTCCCTAATTGCCCTTTAGACTAAATCGATAGAGTGAAAATGTGAGTTTTTAAAGGCTCTTTGCATATCTGCAGTTGTGGGTCTTTTTGCCTAATATTCTTTTAGAAATTTGAAAAAATGTAAAAATAAAAAAAATTCTAACAATTTGATCCCCCACTATACATGCTTGAAAATAAGCTCAAATTTTATGTAGTTTGGAATTCATTAGCAACATCCTATTTATTGATGCTTTTTTTTTTTGTTCGAACAGGGAAGACATCTCCTCTGCGAGGATCGAAACTGCAATAGCAATTTGCCATACCATGGGGTGAATCCCAGACTGTCGCCTCTTTGTTCATTCAATTTTGTTTTATTTTTTTAATATTGCTATGTAGAAAAAAAGTATACAAATTGATCATTTTTAATGTACTCTTTCTTGTTTTTTTATTTACATAATCTGATATTATTGCATATATAATTCAGGGTTCACAGCATTAGAGGGTGGGATTGCAAGAATCTCGCAATATTTTGAAAAATTCCACTCAAACATATCATAAATATATCATTTTTTCACATTGCTCATTGAGTATTTCATCAATTTTTTTTTAGTTCAATTGGGTAATGTATTAATTGCTTTGAAGCCTCTAGTTATCTTTTTTTTTTTTAACTTTTCTAAAATTTCTTGATAACAGTAAAAATAAAAGGGATATATTATGTAATTACTATTTCAAAAAACTTCTTAATTGTAAACATTTGTTAAGAGGATTTAGGAATTGTTTATTTTATCAACAAACAACTATGAAGTGGGCTAAAAATTACAATAATTATACATTAAATTTAGGATATCCCAGTTACTGAATTTCTGTCAAACACTCTTTCAGTACTCGAAAATAAATTTTGAATCAGATTGAGTAATCGCGCGAGTAATTCTTTCTGCATTTTTTTAATGAAAATTTAGATTCTGCAGGGTGGCTAGCATTTAAACCATTTCAAATTCCCTGACTTTTCACTGACTATTTTTCGAGATTTTCCTCCATTTTTCCCTGACTCTCACTGTTTATTTTCGATGAAAATTTCACGACATTAGCAAAAAATTTAGCGATTTAAAATATCATTTATAATTTAATGATTAATATAGCTATTTTCACAAAATTTGTTAAAATTCCCTGACTTTTCCAGATTTTCTAAATTCCCTGACTTTTCCCCGATTCTTGGATTTTCCCTGACTGCTAGCCACCCTGTTCTGAATATTGAAGCAGTATCTGTCCTTCCCCAGTAGCACATAACGTTGTTTTAACGTTGTAATAACTGATTTTTCATTGTTCAGACTTATTTGCAACGCTATAACAACACAGGAAAGAAAATAAATAACAGTTATTTGATTTTTTTTTTTTTTTTTGTTTAATTTGCAATTTTAATTCTCTAAAAAGAAATTTGCAAAAACTAAATTATGTAATTTCTCCCTTAAATTTAAAAGATCCCACTTAAATTTTTTATTAGAGTGGGAGAATCCCACTCAATATTTTTTTCCAGTGCGAACCCTGTATAATTTTATTGCATTTTATTACTCACAAGTAAAATTTATATATTACATAAAAAAAAAGCATATATATTTTGTTTTTATTGGTATCAGCTCTATAAATACGAGGTTTTTTTACAGTGTAAAATGCTACTTTTTTTTTCTCCTTTTGCTTCCTACACTATTTCAAGAAAAGAAAATCCTGACTTTTTCATTGAAATCTCCTGACTATTATGTTAAATTTTAAAACAAACTAAAATTCAATATAGACACACATCATTTTGATAAATTATTCAGCTAATCCAATTTCCTACTTTTTAGAAAAATCATACAAAACAATTTAATACTCTATTTATTAAAAAAATAATTTATCAAAAGCACCCTATTTTGCTACGTTACGAAAATCTTAAATTTAGAATAACTTGCAAAATTTTCCAATTTGAATATTCATAATTAATGTTCATGCTAGATCATGATATTTCAAAAGGGGTTTGATATTTTTACAATGACAATATTCTTCACATATAATGCATGTCTAAACAAATTTTTGCTCTATTCTTCTCCCATGTTCAGCAAATTGTCAATTTTCAATAAGTTAGTTTTTAAAACAGAATGTTCCAAGTCAATCATGTTTACACCAACATTATAAATGATATTTTAAAGCTGGTCTCATAATAGTCTCGAAAAAAAGGATCTGTTATCCAGAAAGCTTGGGACCTGGGGTATTCTGGATAAGGGGGTTTTCTGTAATTCGGAACACTTTACTGTATGTATAAAAAAAGGTATGAAATAATTTCACAAACAGCAGTGATAAACATGAATAATATGTAAAAACACTTTACTTATAGATTTGTTCATTTAATAAATTATTGCCACAAAATAAAAAACATTCTTAATTACAATTTTAAACTATAAATCTGTACTGATAAGTATAAAGGGTTTAAGTCCAAAAATGTCGATTTTGAGTTAAGTACATAGTCAGACTTAGAAAAATATTCTCAATCGATTGGTATAAAGGATTTAAATCTATGTCATTTAGTCTTTGAGATAATCGATTGGTAAAAAAAGGTTCAAATCAGAAATTTACCATTCATGTATGGTATAAAATATTTAATTCCGTTTTTTCCTGTTTTTAAATGAAGGTTGACAATCACTGAATGGTATAAAGGGTATAAATCAACATAATCCCTTTTCCCTAATCGATTCTTCTGATTTGTTTTTAGACAGTTTAATTTTATTTTTCGTTTCCTGAAAAATCACGAATATGGACTTTATACTTATCCTTTATACTTATCAGTACAGAAATAATAATAGTAATAATAAATGAAAAATAAATAAACAAACATAGATATAAAATTTAATTTTGGACTTGAGAGTAAAATCCCTTCATTTGGATTTTGCAAACATTTCTATGATAGTCCTTTGCTTATAGTGTATCTCTTGTACTAATTGTTCATAAATGTTTCAAATATTTTTAGTACATAATGCTAAATATTTTATTAAATGAATTTTTAAAAATAATGGAAATTATTTAAAAATTTTTATAACAATTGGGACTTCATGCATGCGACCAGAGTTCAAGGATAAAATTCGTCTGCTAGTGGACACTTGGCAGAGATGCCAACCTTGTAGGACAGTTTTCAGTAGTAGACAAGAAATTTTTCAGTAGTTTTGAGTACTTGTCAGTAGTCTGGTAGGTTGGTCTTATATACGGAAATTCAAATTCATATTTTAAAATATTTTATAAGTTATACACTCAAAAATGATTTATACATGAAACCCTAATAAGTTAGTTTGTTATACACCTTTTAAAATAATAAATAAGAGTCTGACAATTTGTTTTAATAAATGATGAAATTAATTAAGAATTATCTTAGCAATGAATTTTATGCTGCACAACCTAACAATTTGTTATTAACTTCTGCATAAAGGATCAGAATAGCAAAATTGCTAGAATTACTCATAAGTCATAATTCATTGATATGCTCTAAAAACAAATTTGGCTAATATCTATGTTTATATACATAAAATGAGAAATATTGTAATATATTAAGTAATAAGACAAACTATTAAGTATAAGTTTCTGCAAGGTAAATTGATTAAAGAATATTAAAAATATAAATTTTTAACTTACCTTTAGTACTGCTGAAAATTAAATAGTTAACAGTTTTAATTTAAGTAAATGTACACATTTAAAAATAAAGGGAATTTTCCTTAAGTTGAAACATCAATTTTTAATTTGTAATACTTTAAATTTCACATTTTTGAATACAAGACAAAAGATTAGAAGCTACTCATTATCTATATTCTTTTTAGAATAAACAACTGTACTATTCTTAGCACCTGACAGTTCTTTTTTCGAAAATTGTTTTTTGAAGCATTCTTCATTTGATGAAAATATATTGACCTTTTCAATTAATAGTGCTTCTAATGTCTCTCTGCTTAAATTAGGCCTGAAGTCAGTCTGATTCTTTCTTACCAAACTGAAAATTCTTTCGCACGCCGCGTTTGAATGAGGTACTGTCAAAATACAGTGCATAATTTTTGGAAGTAATTTATATTTAATAGCTCCATTATAATCCTCCAGCTTAGAAATTTCATACCAAACTTTATCCATACGTTCTGACATTTTAATTGTATCAAATGTTTCAGCTTGGTAATGAACAAATTCCATTTCGAGATCTTCAAGTTCATTTTCTGCAATCAAAAACGGAAACTGCTTAATCACAAATAAGATTGATGAGAATGATACCTTATCTCTTATTGTAACATCTGCAACCTCTGCATGTTTCAGAAAATCATCTTCACAAAGCAACTTTTCTTGAATATAAGTGCATGCTTTCATAAAAAAGTTTCTTACCTGTTCATAAAAATCCATGACATCTTTATCATTTATGTTGGTATCTTTTAAAAACATTTTTGTTTTTACACCAATCACCAAATTTTCACTATCTTTTTGGTATTCTTTTTTCAGAAACTTCTTACTTGAATAATTAATTTTAGTTTCCTGACTGCATATTAGCGTTGGTTTTACAAACCTTACTAATAGATCCATATATAATTTCTGAAGGCTTCTTTGCACTTTATGTATAAAGGGTGCTTCTTGTTGAAATAATATATTTAAATTTACAAATAAAGGCAGGATACTCTGAAGAAACAACAAAATAAATTTAACTTTTGGATTTCTAAATAATGACTGAATTTTCAAGAAACGAGTGTTATCACTTGATGAGTTATTCTCATCATTAAAAAATGCTTCTAGGGGTTCCCACTGCTCTAAGACACGTTCTATGGTTGACAATAAAGATAACCATCTAGTTGCACAGTATTTAAGAATTTTGTGTGGTTTTCTTGTGCACATATCTCTTGTTGCTTTTTTAAACTATTTTGCCGCTTTGAACTTTTATCCAAAAAATAAAAGATATCAATAAGAAACAGTTCGATGTCGATAGGAAAGGCTGATGTTGATTTTTTTGCTGCAATGTGCAGTAAGTGGCATGGACAACCTCTTATAATAATGTTGGCATTTTTGTTCAGTAAAAAAGAAGACACACCTTTTTTTTTACCTATCATATTAGGTGCATTATCAGTGGAGAAGCTTGTACATTTTTCCCAGGTAAGATTCTTCTTTTTTATTTCTTCATCCAAAATTTTAAAAATACCTTCACCGGTATTATCGCAACATTCAAGTAAAGATAATAAACAAATTTTAATTTCCCCCGATTCTTTGTCGTAATATGAAATTAAGAATGGATAGAGTTTTTTATCTCCGGAATCATCTGTACTTAAAGAAAAACACGTATCCTTACATTTTGTTATAAGATCTGAAACTGTATTTTCTGCCATATTTTTAATCAAACATGAACACTTAGTCCTTGCACAGCTGAATTGTTTAGCTATTCGTGAATCGGGAAACATCTTTACAAATAAGTGTTTCGAATGATCAGCTGCTGCAATTGGAATGTTGTGCTCAATAATAAATCGAGTGAATAGTAATTCCACATTAATGACGTTGAAATCATCATTATTCTTGAAGAAGCTCGAGACCTCTCTTGTGTTCCGTACAGCTTTGGCATTTTCTATATGCGATTTAGCAAGCATGTGTCGCCGACAGTCATCGCGACCGCCATGTGCGATATTAAAATCTTTGTAGCAATATGAACAGAATGCCATATTCTCCGATTTCTTAGAAGCCCGTAAACATGGGAATTCGGATGCATATGACTCTCTAAATCTCTGACAGCTTTTTTTCTTAACAGACGATATCCCATTTTCAGGTTCGGGAGACAATGATCGTTTTTCTGAACTCATTCTAATATAATTGGTATAACACTATAAAAATAACATTTCTTGATCTTTCAATTTAATAGACGATTCACAAGAAAAATAAACACGTAAATGTTTTCCGATATACAACTGAAAAAATTAATATGAAATTGAAGTAAAAGGAAATGTAACATCCAAACAACAACTGAGTATTTCCCGCCTCCCGCAGTCGCGTAGCGTCGCATGCACGCCGGCGCCGCACGTGCAGTTGATAGGGTTACTGCAATTTTTCTCCTGTACCTGTACTCTTCTTCAATCCGCCAAAGTTCAAACGCACTTCGTTCTTTCTGTTCCCCGTTCTTCCCGTAACGATCCAAAAAGAGCATTCGTACTTCGTACGGAGCCCTATCACGCTTGCGCGTCTCTAAGGGAGGCTGTTTTCGTTTGCGTCACTGCATGACGTAGTGATCGCTTTCTGCTTGGCGAGTTTGATAGGTAAAGAAATCTCAGTTTTATCAGTTAAGCGCTCTTTTGGCGTAATAAAGGAATTGAATTAAGAAGAAATTTTAAAAATCGTAGTAATACAGGTTTTTTCCGTAGTCCGTAATTATTCAAATATTTTTTTTATTTTCCGTAGAAACTACGGGTAAACCGTAGAAAATGGCATCTCTGACTTGGGTATGAGTTATTAATGTTTATCTATTAAGAAATACCATAAAATTCATTTTTCTAACCTAAATTATCAAGTAATTATTTGGACAGTTTTGTGCTCACCCTATTTCCCCAGAATAACACCACAGCATTAAAGAAAGTAGGTCATAAAAATATAATTCTGACTGCTGCTATTGTATAACTTTCATTCTTAAATTCTACGATAATTGAAAATTTTGATAGTTGGCATTTTGCATTCTGGTTTTCGGAGCATTCTGGATAACGGGATTCAGGATAACGGATCCTATATTGTACTCCTTTTAATTTAGCTTATTTAACGCTCTATTCTCCCAGGTGAAAGCTTGTAAACTTCGAATAAGTTTCTAAATCAGAATTGTGCAAATCCATATTGTACTTGAAAGTATCATTAGTCATTTTTAAACTTGTCTGACCTCTTTAGGATCCCTTTTTCTCGCATACAAATCAGTGATGCCAGAAAATTATTTTCCCAAATCCCCAACTTGATTTCTACTAAAAAGGGAAAATAAAACTTTTTTCAAAAAGAATATATCAAGCAGATTTAAGCTCAGATTTTTTCCCAAATGAAGGCAATTTTTGAAAAAAATCCCTAAATACAAAAATGTATTATAATCCCCTCTAATCAGTTGCTGCTGTTGACAACACACGGAGAGCATTGTAAACCGAATACAACTTATTATTATTATTAAGAACAGAAAAATTAATAAATTAATATAAAATAAACCTATAATATAATATAATGTATATGTGTAAACTTATAGAGAAATTGTAATATGTAATTTTAATATAATTTTTAATAAAACTCAAATTTTGCGATGTTCCACTCAAAACTTGAAATGTCCCTACACTGATGATAAAAGTACCTACTTTAGTGAATAATCAGGAAAAAATCAGAAACAACAATATAATCTATGCATAATTCCTTGAATTTTCTTACAAAATTATTAAAAAGTCCCTATGAATTTAAAATTTGTCCCTACATCATGAATAAAGCTATTGAATGTCCCTAGTCATAGGGATAAATCATTACATTACCAATACAGACAGAAAGTTGAACTACCCAGATTTGTCCCCAAAAATTTTAGAATTCCCCAAAAAAGTCCCCACAAACATTGGGTCCCCCAAGCTGTCCCCAGAAGCCTCAAAAATCCCCAATCTGGCATCACTGATAGAAATTAACTGAACAATCTACGAATGAACAACTCCTGTGAGTTTGAGTGTTAGTTTTGAAATTAAGGTCAATTTGACTAAACGAAGGCCTCAGACCCGGATTGCTTGCCCTCACAGGAGTCAGGGTTTCAGATTCCTTAAATCTCAAAATGAGTAAAATCATCCAACAACCAAGTTATAAAATTTCTATAATTACTTAAGATACCTGTTGCATGATGAGGAACTAGAAATAAATAAAAGGGTGAAATTGCTTTTATAGAATAATTTTGTCCGATGAGGGAAATTTAATTTAAATAAGAAAATTATTCTTCAAAAATACTGGTATGAAAAAAAGGCGAGCATCAACATTGCTTCGGAATAAATTATAAAACAACTTTGCCTACATCGTCAGCAGTTATATCTGTTAGCAATTTTCATTCTTTGAGCCAGCCATTCTTTCTCCATAGCCCTGACTACTAACAGTCATATCCCCTCTAACTTCTTCCTCAGGGTGGCGGCTACAGAAATTCAGAAAAGAAGTTCCCTGATTTTTCCATGATTTCCATGACTAATTTTGACAAATTTCCATGATTTTCATTACCTATTACATACATTTCATAATTTTGTGTATATCACACTCTTGTTCATTGTATACTATTGTTGCATTACATATGCTCACTAAACCACTGCAATATAAAAAAAAAAGAAAAAGAAAACTATACTGACGGACAAAAATATCCCAATCTTTTTATCTTTTTTTACGAAAAGGAAGATAAAATGAAAATTCCAAAATTTTGGAGAAACTGACAAAATTATAAAAATATGACTCTTTTTAACTGCACAACATATCAACACATAAAATTACTCCTCAATGTTAAACTTGGTGAGATTCCTCTAGAAAGCAGCCAATCATGGTTAAGATAACACGTGTTTGGTGATCTTTCAGTCAGGCTTGCTGGACAAAAATGAAAATTTCCGTAATTTTTTTGTGTTTTTACAAAATTCCCTGATTTTTCCATGATTGTCGCCACCCTGTTCCTAAAATTTATCTGTTATTGGCAAATATTTTGTCCCTATTGCTACTGAATTACTAGAAGAAATTGGCTTAAAGACAGTGATGTCAGGTTTATAAAACAAATAGCTAGAAAAGCATAATCAGGGTTCATACTCAAATATGGGAAAAAAAAATTTTGAGTTTTCCCTGAGTTCCCAGACAATTTTCAAGAAAATATTAGTGACCTATTACAAGAAACGCTCTTGTGGACAGGACAAAATACAGCTTCTTCCACTGTATGATGTCCTATTACTGCCAATCATGATAGAAATTCAGGTAGAAATCATTATTTACATGCATATTTTCAAAATACTTAATCATTTAAATTTTGATATGAAGCTAAACAAGAAAAACTTAACTTGAGAGAAAAAAAAACATTTGTTTTTCCAGGTTTTATAACTGATTTTCCCTGACTTTTTTTTAACAAATTCCAAATTCCCTGAGTATTCCCTGTTTTCCCTGAGGAGTATGAACCCTGATAATGCACTGCTATAGGTAAGAATGAATGATAGGTAAGTAAGAATGAATTTCAGTATATAAACTCTACATTTTTCTTGAAAACAACTCCTGATTGTTTTCTAAGCTCAATTTTTTTTCTGGACTTTTAAGTTCAAATTTGTTATTTTCTGACTTTTTCCTAACCTGTTAACTGAAATTTGCTTTTTCCTGACTTTTTCAGGTTTTCCTGACCTGTAGGAACCCTGTTTTAACGAATACATCTGAATATTTTGAAAGTTTGAACACCTGTATGGAATGAAATGTATGTTGAACTGAGCCAAAATATGTACACTTCTATATTTCAAAGTAAAGACGATGCTTTTCTAATCGATTTCTATTTTAGAAAAATTTTAAGCTAACTTTTTTTTTTTTTCCTTCTATACTCAATAGAAGAAAGTATTGCATTCATAAAAATTTTTTACTTCTAGTTTTCGATCTATACTTTTTGTGAGTTCCAGAACACAATTTGATCCTTTTTAGAAGATATGTCTGTCTGTGCGTGACAAAAATTTTGTGGCAATTGTATCTCAAGACCTGCTGCACAGAATTTTATATAAATTTATATGAAATGTATCTTGACTTGAATGAGTGACTATCCACTTTTGATGCCAATCAATCAACAGATGGCACTGCTATACAGTGAATTCTGCAATTTCCGGAAAGGTCATAGAGTTGCATAAAAAATTGTATGTAGATGCACCTTGACATAAATTAGTTACCTATCAACTTTTGGTTCCTATTGGTCAACAGGTGATGCTGCTAAACAGGGATTACTGCAATTTAACGGAAGGCTATATCTCAGATTCTATTACATATAATCAAACAAAATTTGTTATGTGAGAAGGCCATCATGAGACATTATGCTGATTGAATATGGATGCATATCAGTCAATAGATGGCACTGCTATACTGCAATTTTCAACGACAGTGAGAAGACTAAATCTCATATTCTATAGCGTATAATTGCAGAAAACTTGGTACATGAGAGAACCATAATAAAATGCTATAATGATTTAATTTGGCTGTATATTAGCCAGCAAGCTGGATAAATCTCAACTTCTACGGCATATATATATCCACAATACTTGATATCTGAGATATTCATCATGAAAACGAATGCTGGCTTAATTTAGGTATAGTATATATTGACCAATACCTAGAGCTGCTATTACGATATTTTACATGGCTACATTTCAGCATCTGTTGATTACAATTGTACTACATACACAACTTACTATTTTAATTTTTAAAAAATTCAATTTTTTTTAGATTTTTACCAGAAACAATAAAAAAAAACCTTATATCCCAACTTTCCCGAAAATATATTGAAGGGTTTGTAAACTGATGCATAGCAGAAATGCAATAATAGATACAACATCCACAAAATTGTGCTAACACACACATAGTCAGACATTTTCTAAAAATGGTTTAATCCTATTCGGGACCTCTCAAAACATATCAATCCATCAAAAACCAGAAGTACGAAACTCCTTTTGAATCCAATATTTTCTTAAAGTATACAGAAGAAAATAACAAAAAATATTCCCAATTTAGAGACTGTCTGTTACATGAAATTACCTTTTCTATATAGGGGACAGGTATTGAGCCAGTCTGTCCCAAACTGTTTTTAGCTGTCCACCATTGGTCCTCGTCTTTGGATATCACTGTGAGAATCTCACCTTTCTTGAACGGTAAATCATCTAGATCTCCCTGTGAAAAAAAAAAAAAAACAGTCAGTAAAAAATCTACCTATGTTTCCATGCTACGTGTGTAGCGTGTGAACTACCTAAACAAGAAAATGATAAATTAAATAAAATCATTATATAATTTTAAATATAGTATACTTCAATACAATCACGTTCAAACAATCATAGAATTAAAACATTCAATTATTGTATAAAAATTTTAAAATATACAAAAATTTCAGAAGATTTCCTGCAAAAGTTTGAAGAACATCATCACTACAATGGAGTCAGATAGACATTGACTGTTGCTACCTCCTTTCTTCCTACCTTAAGCTTATTAAATTATTTTTTCATAAATTTTGATAAGGTTTATGGTTTTAGGTTAAGATTGGTTGAGTCAGTTTATTGATTCGTTTGTTTTGCAGGCTGATAATTAATAAATGTAGTTTCTTTAAATTTCTGTATTGCATCCCCTGATAAAAATTTTTTTTTCTTTTTACTGAACTTCTCAAACAAATTTTTAATCTTATTGGTCATTGGTGTTTCAGTGATCTTGTATCTGTTGCTTGGCTTCTACTGTGCTTAATAGATCATCATTATATATATATATAAATTGTAAAACCCACTTGAAAAAACTTTTTTTTTTTTTTTTTTAATTCATATTTAAAATTGCCCTTTTATCTTACTAATAATAAACATATATTCAATTTAGATAAAATAAAGTGTAAGGTTGATTTTTATACCAACTGTGTGAAAAATGCCAGAGCCGAAAATTGAACCCAAGCTCTCCCTTTAACGATCGGCTGCTCTACCACTCAGCTACCCTGGCTGACAGCCAGCTCGGCATTTCTCACATAATATCCGTTGGCAAGGTCACTGTGTCTGCAATTGCAGATGTAACAGGTGAGACTAATACTCGTGGCACAACTCCAATAGACCATGAAATTTCACTTTAGAAATTTAATATTTATTTTAATATTTAAATTTCTAAAAGTGAAATTTCATGGTCTATTGGAGTTGTGCCACAAGTATTAGTTTCATCTGTTACATCTGCGTTTACAGACATGGTGACTTTGCCAACAGATATTATGTGAGAAAAGCAGAGCTGGTTGTCAGCCAGAGTAGCTCAGTGGTATAGCAACCGCACATTAAGCGGAGAGTCCGGGTTCGATTCCTGGCTCTGGCATTTTTCACATAGTTGGTATAAAAAATCAACCTTACACTCCACTTTACCTAAACTGAATTTTCATGACTGATAAATTAATAAATTGAATTTCTAAAATAAACATATATTTTTAAAATATACACAATATATCGTGGACGAAGGATTTTCAAAAATATTAGAGGTTCTCAAAATTGTTCAACAGAAGAAAAGCTCCAAAAAATTCTCTTAGACAAAAATTTATATCATTAAAATAAAATACAATGAAAAAAATTACATAAACAGACACAACCAAGAAAAAAGAAGTTTGCCAATATAAACAGGATGGTTAGCATTAAACTTTTTTGGAATTCCACTATTTTCCCTGACTTAGCTGTATACTTCTCATGAAAACCTCACAGCATTATTAAACAAATGAGTGATTTGTAACAGCCTATTTTTAAATATGGGTCATTTCCACAAAATTTGTTGAAATTCCAATTACTGGCCACTTCGATATAAAAAAAATCTGGTGTGAAACAACCACACGACTTCCATTACCCACTATTATACATTTTATATGCATTTTTTAGAAATAATGTGATCAGAAGACATAAAATTGACCTAACGAAGTAGACACCTAAGAAAATTTTTACAAGAGAAAGCTGATATATGTAATGTAAAACAGAGTTTACACAGCGAGTTAAAAAAAAAATCTGGTGTGAAACAACCACACGACTTCCATTACCCGCTATTACATGTATTACATGCATTTTTGAGAGATAATGTGATCAGAAAACATAAAAGTGACCAAAAAAGAAAATCGTTAGAGCCGTTTTTGAGATACCAACGTTTACAAAAAATCAATTATTGACCGGAAAACAATAATTACATACAAAAGCATATTTAAAAGTGAGTTAAAATGGCGAGTTTGAAAAAAATCCGTACAACCGTTTTTAAAGGAACGCCTTTGCGAGGCCTGAAATTGAGCTATTTATACAGGACGCCTATCAATTTTCATGAACTAACCAACTATATCATTCGAAAGGATATCTGATAGAGTGTTTATATAGCAAATTTGAAGAAAATCGTTAGAGCCGTTTTTGAGATAAGGACTTACGGTCCCACTTCCGGTTTCCGATGTCCCATTTCCGGTTAAACTCAATTATTGACAGGAAAACAATAATTACATACAAAAGCATATTTAAAATTGAGTTAAAATGGCGAGTTTGAAAAAAATCCGTACAACCGTTTTTAAAGGAACGCCCTTGGGAGGCCTGAAATTGAGCTATTTATACAGGACGCCTATCAATTTTCTTGAACTAACCAACTATATCATTCGAAAGGACATCTAATAGAGTGTTTATATAGCAAGTTTGAAGAAAATCGTTAGAGCCGTTTTTGAGATACGGACTTACGGTCCCACTTCCGGTTTCCGATGTCCCATTTCCGGTTAAACTCAATTATTGACAGGAAAACAATAATTACATACAAAAGCATATTTAAAATTGAGTTAAAATGGCGAGTTTGAAAAAAATCCGTACAACCGTTTTTAAAGGAACGCCCTTGGGAGGCCTGAAATTGAGCTATTTATACAGGACGCCTATGAATTTTCTTGAACTAACCAACTATATCATTCGAAAGGACATCTAATAGAGTGTTTATATAGCAAGTTTGAAGAAAATCGTTAGAGCCGTTTTTGAGATACGGACTTACGGTCCAACTTCCGGTTTCCGATGTCCCACTTCCGGTTTTTCAATTTTCACCAAAATTTGGAAATTTCATCTGTAGGCCAGACGTATTTGAATTCTAAAGTTTCGTAGCTCTATCTTTATTAGTTTCTGAGCTATAATAGCCAGAAGATTCTCCACATACATACACACACACACACACATACATACACACTGACCAATTGCCAAAAACCACTTTTTTGGACTCAGGGGACCTTAAAACGTGTAAATCAGGTGAAAACCCGATATCGAATTTTCAGACCGAATACAATACTTCCATTACCTACGGTAGTAGGGTAATGGAAGTAATAAGGGGGAAAAAAAGATAGTTATTTTTTGAAATACCAATTTCTGAGACCTAAAACTTACCTACCTAATCAGGATGACTTAATTTTCCTGTAGCAACTACATAGTACATGAGACAGGATATTTATGCAACAATTTTCAAGAAAATCGTTAGAGCCGTTTTTGAGATACCAACTTTTACCAAAACTTGGCGTACTCAATCACTGACTGGAAAATAATAATTACATACAAAAGGATATTCAAAAGAGTTAATATGGCGAGTTAGAAAAAAATCCGTACAACAGTTTTTAAAGGAACGCCTTTGCGAGGCCTGAAATTGAGCTACTTATACAAGACGCCTCTCAATTTTCCTGAACTAACCAACTATACCATTTGAAAGGACATCTAAGAGAGTGTTTATATAGCAAGTTTGAAGAAAATCGTTAGAGCCGTTTTTGAGATACGGACTTACAGTCCCACTTCCGGTTTTTCAATTTTCACCAAAATTTGGAAATTTCATCTGTACACCAGACGTATTTCAATTCTAAAGTTTCGCAGCTCTATCTTTATTAGTTTCTGAGCTATAATAGCCAGAAGATTCTCCACATACATACATACATACACACTGACCAATTGCCAAAAACCACTTTTTTGGACTCAGGGGACCTTAAAACATGTAAATCAGGTGAAAACCCGATATCGAATTTTCAGACCAAATACAATACTTCCATTACCAACGGTAGTAGGGTAATGGAAGTAAAAAAAGGGGGGGGGGAGTGAAGGAAATAAAATAAATTAATACTATAATAATGAAATGATGCTGGTTGACAAATAATTCAAACTATTTGATAAAAATCTATTGAATATGATAAAAATAAATAAGATGAAAAAAAAAAAAAAAAAAAATCTGGTGTGAAACAACCACACAACTTCCATTACTTAGTATTACATGTATCATGCATTTTTTGGAGAAAATATGATCATAAGACATAAAATTGACCTAACAAATTAGACACCTAAAATTTTCTAGTAAGAGAAAACTTATACACATGTAAAATATATTTACATAACAAATTTAAAAATAGGAAAAAGAAAAAAATCAGTTCAGCCATATTTCGAAACATTAATTTCCAACATCTAAAGGTGATCTACCTAAAGAGGATGACTGATACTTTTCCTTTAACAACAAACGATACCTAAAATGGATTTATGTAACAATTTTCAAGAAAATCATCGGAGCCATTTTTGAGATACCAACTTTTGCCAAAGCTTGGCATACTCAATTATTGACCGGAAAAAAATAATTACATACATAAGTATATTTAAGAGGCAGTTAATAGGGCAAGTTTGAAAAAAATCCGTGCAGCCATTTTTAAAGGAAAGCACTTGCAAGGCCTGAAATTGAGCTATTAAAACAGGATATGGATCTTACCGCCCGATAGCGTTTGCAAGCCAAAAATTCAATACGACGCAGAAAAATTGGACAAGCATTGAAAAAGAAGCATGGATAGTTTTATTTAGACTGAACAAATTTGACAAGTGGATTTATGGGGTTAAGGTGGAGATAATTTCTAATCACAATCCACCTAAATATTTAAACCATACTCCTAAGAGTCCCAAAGTCAACATGTTGGGCTCTATCTCTACAAAGATGGAATCATTCCATCACTCATAGACCAGGTGTCCAGCACAGAGGTGCAGACGCCCTGTTAAGGTTGGAATAATTGATTACTTGCATTATGTATTGTATCTTTTTTTTTTATTATTATTAGGTTGCTTTGTTCAGTAATTTAAGTACTTCCATTGTAATTTCATTATATATATAGTGTATTGAATAATATTTTGAAAGTATATGTTTTGTAATATCATTTATATATATATATATATTTTTTTTTTTTTTTTTGAAAGTGATAAAATCAGCCACTGTGGGCTAATTTTATGCTTAGGTGGGGCGTGTAAGGTGCGCCAAATCTGGCAAGCCTACTGTGCCATGAAAAGATGATAACCCGGCTCTTGGAGACCATGAGGAGAGACGTAGTCAGCGAGTTGGGAGAAAAAGGGAGAGAGATCTGAACGGGTCCGAGTGACCACAGTAGTTATGAAACAAAGTGTAAATCATAATTATCAATTTTCATCATTGTATATATCAAATCATTAATGTATGTGATCTGTGACGTGTCCCTTAGAAGTGGTGTTAATAAACTATGACTTTCTTCATTGTCTCTAACCACTCACAAAGAATTCCATGCCAATAAGATATTTGCATTTACAAGCTCATTCAAACAAAGCATTCAGATTCTACTGTGTTTACTCACATACCCAGTGGCAGAAAGTTTTGTAGCTGTCTGCGACAGGCTTTTAAAATTTAATAATCTGTCTGCAAAATTTGTGTGTAATCAGGGGTGAAAATGGCTTACACTCAAAAAGCCTGAAAGGGGCTAACATCAGTGGTGACCTCGTGTAACAATACACAAACACAATTTTACTGCAGAACAATATAGTATAAACAATCATTCAATTAAATATTTTATAGCAATGTTTGACACAACACAATATAAATTATAAATAATAAAAGTATTAGTTTCAGTTTTGATACAGAAATGTTTTTTAAGTGAATTGTTATTCGAAAGTTACAAACAAATTTTTTTTTATCAGTGCAGACAAAAACTGTCCGCAAGCCGTTTTTCTGTGTCTGCGACTATGTCACCATGTCGCAATGTTTCTGCCACTGGGCTCACACACATGCCAAGAAAAATTGTGTAAAACTGTAGATATCTCTAAAAGAGAGGCTTGTGTCAAAACCAAACTTGGAGGAGGTGTACTGGACCTCATGACAGTCACCAATATAAATTTGCAACATTCTATGACCATTATTTTTTGAGATATACGAGATACAAAATCCATTTTGCAAATCATGACTACAATACTTTACTCACATACATAATGTTCGGAAAATAAAAACTTTATTAATTAGTATTTTCATTTAAATTTTGCTTCAGTGCCATACAATTTGTTATAAACAAAGTTTTATTTATTTAGATTAGAGGTCTTTTCATTTATACATTAAAGACAGTGTTTTACTATACAGTCAAACCTCATTAATGTGAATTACTTTTAACATGAACTGTTTCCACAATCCCCGTGAAAATGAAGATTAGTTTCTGAGTTACTGATAACATGAAAAAAATTTTTATTCCCCTTCAGATTCAAGTTCGACTGTAATATTTATCCTGATTAATTTTAAAAATGGAAAAAGAGTCGCTTCACTCTCTATTTGTAAGTATAAAATACAAAATCACTTGAAAAAATCGTCAATTTTTAGCAATCAAACAACAATAATAAAAACTGATGAAATGAAGCAGAAACTCTGACTATTTGTTTAGTTTCATTCTCTCATCTTGGCAAACAAAGCACAATTAAAATGAAACAGCTCAATACAGAAACCTGTTTTTAACTGGTTATTTACACTGTTTCTCTTCCAAATGGACCTTCTATTCACAGACTTTTTATAATTTATTATTATTGTTATTACTTTGCACAAAATATCTGTCAAGTTGAAAAAAAGATAACTTTAAATAATTCAAAAGATACAAAATATTTGAGATTTCCTTTCTAAAATTTGGAAAAAAACAGACTCAACACTTACACTGCCATCAAAATCATATTTAGCTCTAACTTTTTCCAGTTTCTTAGGGGCCTGAAAAGAAAAAGAATTTTTTATACATATATACATACACTTTAAAATTTCTATTTACAAAAATAAGCACATAATTATACTGAAGATTTTATATTGATACATAGCTTGAATCAAAGTTATAAATACCAACTTTACATAAATGATAAAATTTCAGAATATTTGATAGATCGAATACAAATTTTAAATACATTTCGGCAAATGTTTTTATTTTTTAAGTATAAGACTAGATTTAAGATTTAGTAAAATAAGCACCAGAGATAGGGTATGGAAAAGTAATAAATGAAATTTTCATAAACACACCATAAATTCAAAAAAAAAAAAAAAATCACAACAACTGTTTCAAGTTGAAATAAAAGAACATTCCTGTCATGCGAAATCAATATTTCGTCTGACATCTTTCTCTAATAAATAGTTTTATCTAATAAGAAACCCAGATTTTCTACTTAAAAAATAAATAAATAAAATAATAGTGATAATAAATATGAAAGGGGGTGAGGAGAAATTGAAATAAATAATAAGAAAACATTTAATTTTTCTTTCTGCATATTACATCGTTTTTATGAAATAATTATAGTATAAAAACATAATTTAATTAATAGCCATTTTTGTTCTCATTTTAAAACATTATTCCGTTTTCAGAAAATAAATAAGTATTTTATTATACACTATTTGTATGTGGTATGTTCTAGAACTTTAGTTTTTTTTTTCAAAATTCGGTGAGCACCTTGTCAATCAATCTTATTCAACGCCTTCCCGAATTTATTTCTAATTTTTCCATTCGCCAGTTTGAGTTTTGAGTTCGCCTATGAAAAACGTAAATAATCATTTAAATTTGATTAGTAGAACTCTATATACGTCATTTGGCTTGTTTTCCTAATTGGCATTAGTCAGGGTAACAATATATTTCTAAATTTCTCAATTTTGGCGATTATATAATCATTCTTTTCTTTTGTTTATAACATATCCGTTAGCCTGTCAACTAGCTTTTTCGATCGTCTGCGTTTATCTCGCACCTGGCGATGGTCGGTGATTAAGATAACCTTTTCACCCACATAAATAGCGGACACGCGCCGCGATCGGGGGTTCGCTGGTTCGCTCTTTCTCTCCGGCTCTCTTCTTCTTTTTCTCCCTGCGCAAGTTAACGGAAGATGCCGGGCAATAATTTTAACGATGTCTAATAAATGGGATGGAAGATTTTGGGTCTCGGATTTATATTTATAGTGGACGTCTGATGCCCCGAAGATAAATTGATATAAATTTATTTATAAACAAGAAATATAAATAAAGGAAATGTAGCTGTTCAGTGGAGTCTTCTTGCTTAATATTAGTCTCAATTCCTTTTTATATAGCAAAGAACACATGTGGTAAGTCTCAACAATATATTATTTTGATGATTAAAAAATATAGATTTCCAACAGAATGTGCTATTCAACCCCTGGGTTGATTTATTTCTTGGTGGATCACGGCGATTTATTTCTTTTAGTTTATTGCCAAGATTTGGCACGACAACATGGTGCCTAATATCCGGGATATTTTTTTTTTATGATGTAGATTTGAAACGTTTTGTTGGAAATGACTAATATTATATAGTATTTTATATGTCTATAATAAAATAATAATGACTTAATAAAAAAAAAAAAAAAAAAAAAAAAAAAAACGATAGTTTTGTTCAAAACAGGAAATGACTTTATAAAATGTATTATACTTGACCGTTATTATAAATGTCTACCTGGATCTAAAAAAAAAAAAATAATAATAATAATAAATAATAATTAGGTATTCATTAAAACTAAGTGTATTCCGATTGTAATGAAGACAAGGTGAAATAAAATAAAGACTAATGGTCTCACTTCCTGATGTTTATATATGTATATATATTTTATTTTGGTTATATATAAGGTGATTATCTATTTATTTTATAATTGTATAATTTATTGGTACTTTTAGTTGATATACCTAATTTGTGAATAAAAGAGAAAACTAGATATTTAATATCTTGAATATTTTAAGTAATTCAACAAAGAAGAATGATATACATTTATAGGTGTTTTGCTAGTTTTCTAAAAGCAAAATAATAATAATAATAATAAAAAGAAAATATATTATAGATACACAATAACCATTGTATGTAATATAATAAAATATGGCTAAGGTAAATTTACAGTCTTCGAACATTGTTCCCTTTGATGGGGATCCTGAATATTTACCTTTTTTTAAACAACAAATTACAGACCTAGCAAAAATAAACAAATGGTCAACAGAAGCAACGTCAATTTTTCTTAAAAATAACTTGAAAGGCCCAGCATTAAAATATATTATACAATTATCTCATACACAGAATTTCACAACTCCACAGGAGATTTTCTTGGCATTGGAGAAATTCTTTAAACCGTCTTCACTGCCACAAGCACTTGTAGATTTAGCTAACTTTAGACTACTCCCAGGCGAATCCATGAATAATTTAGCACATCGCCTGAACTGCACGGTGGCAAGAGCCTATACAGATATATCGGATCAAAATGTACTTGCTTCTATAAAGTATCGTAAACTCCTTGAAATTCTCCCACCTGATATAAGATCACACATACTAAAAAATAATGTCAATAATTATGATCAGGCAATAGAACAAGCTCAATTGGTACAAGAATGTTCTGTTTCCAATGAAGTGCTAAATCAGATTGCAAATAAAGATAATGATATCGACAAACTAAAACAAGAAATTCACTGCATCAAAGAAAGTTTACAAAAACCGAATGAAGATGTTAGAGTACACCAAACAAAAACACATCCTAAAAATATGTTTCCAAAAGCTAGATACAGAAACAACGCAAATAGAAACCACTACGGTATAAAAACCTCTCCCAGCAAGTTTAACTATAAAAAACATACACATGTCCAGAACAAATGCAAAATGTTATTCCCAGAATGCATGTGTTGTGGCCTTAATAACCACCTGTTAAAGAACTGTCGCAAACTCCAGAACATGTGTGATGCAGCTGGTTTTGCTCGGGCTTCCCCTTACCAAAATGTTTACAACAATACACCCCAATGCTTCCCTGCTACTCAACATCATTTTATGCCAGCTCCTCAATCAGCGCTTCCACCAAATTATCCTCATGCAGTTAACAATAGAGACATTAATTATGTTCAGACTGTACCCGATTCAAGTAACGCCTGTCCACAGTCCTGGTCTCAGCAAACCACAAATACAGCAAACTCTAACAATCTTCCTATGATGTCTTACTCTGCACAGGAAAACCAGTGGTGAGGACTTTGTCTTCAGATGCCCTTTGTCCTCCTAACATTTTCAATAACTGTGCATCTGACAACTCTCATTTTAACCAAAATAAATTACATGACAAGGACTCGCAGACACAACAAATTATTGTCCTGGACAAGGAAACTCAAATGGAGAATTATCTCCAAGATCAGACTTATAATAATTGTCCTGAAATAATAGCTAATGTCACCCAGACTCAGTCTTCATACATTCCAATTATTTTAATCAAAATTAAGGAGTTAAAAGTTCCATTTTTAATCGACACAGGTTCTTCAATTTCAATAATCAATAGAAAATATTTTCAAAAAATAAAATTCTTACTTACCCCAAAATATTTATCAAGAAGAGTCCAAATCTCAACTGTTAATTCAAGTGTACAATTCCATGCTTGTGTACAATTTTCTTTTAAAATAGGCCCACATTTCTTAAATCATCAATTCTATGTTATTGATTTACATACAGATTCAAAATTCGTAGGAATTTTGGGATATGATGCCATTAATAAGTTCAATATTCTAATCAATCCTGCAGAAAATTGTTGCAGTGTTAAAGATACTATTATTCCTTTCCATGTAAACAAAAATACAAACATTGAACATTTATACGACATCCAGGAAACACGAATGCCTTTTCATAACAACGATGAAATATGTAGTTCGCAAGATAATTTTCCCTGTGCTAAAGAAGAAATCCATACCATTGTGCCAACCGAAGATATTATTGCCTTAAGAAAAGATGAATTTAATATACAAGACTTTCAATTACAACATTTAACACAAGATGAAAAACATAAATTAGAAGAATTACTCAAACAAAATTTTAAAGTCTTTTCAAAATCTCTTAAAGCAATTGGGCATACTGATTTAATAATTCCTGAAATTAAATTTACTAGTACATTTCCAATACGCACTTTGCCATTTCCTATACCCCAAGCTCTTCAGAAAGAGGCCAAAGCACAAATCCAAGAACTATTAGATGCAGGAATTATCGAAAAACATCTCTCCAGCTGGGCATGTCCCATACCTGCCAACATTTGAAAATGACAATTAGTAGCACACCAATTTTAAAAATGGATTGGATGGTTGGTTGGTTCATTTTTATCATGCAACACACGAATCCTAAACAAATAAATGTATATTTCCGTATTTTCTTGCATATAATCCACGGGGTACTATTTTCAGACCTGATGAAAATTTTTCCATAGATAATATGCACTGCCGGATGCCAGACATCCGGCTTTTATTTGCCACAGCAATCCGGCCACATTATGTTAAATATTTTTTACCCCTCCCCCCTCCCCCTCATATTAAATATTTTTAAAGTTATTTTTACCAAAATAATTTGCATTAGTGTTCATATATAATGAAAGACTGTATTGTTTAAGAAACAAACACGATTTATGAAATCAGGTGTAAAATAATTTTATTCTAAATTCAGAATTACTCTTTTTACACTATATTCAACCAGTTATTAAAATTCAGCAAAATTGCTAGCCAATAAATAAATATTTTTGTTGTGTGCTTAATTACGTGTATAATTTTAAATATAAATTAAAATTATTGCAAAAGAATATAATCTTAGCACTGGGATAATTATTTAAAAAATGTTAAAATATAAATATTAAGCACATTCAAAGGCTTCTGCAGGCGTTTGATCATCGATTGTTAGGGGAGGGAGGAGAAGATTTAAAAAAAAAAAAAAAGAAAGAAAGGGAAAAAAAAAAAAAAACAGTGAGAAATATTGAACAATTCTACTTCTTTACAGGTTCTAGCATCTAATAAAGTAAATTTAAAAAGAGCATTGACATATTGACATTTATGTTGTGGATGGAAAAAGATTATCCCAAGACACCACAAGGCGTTTGTTTGCCGATCGTTTGGGGGGGGGGGGGGGGGGGGCACACAAAAAAAATACACAAATGAGAAATATTTAACAATTCTATCTCTTTATACATTCTAGAATCTAATAAAGTAAGTTTAAAATGAAAATTGACATTTATGGAGTGGATGGAAAAAGATTAAAAAGTCAAAAGATTGATAGGCAAAAATGTTGCAGTTTTGGTGCTACATAAAAATTCGTAATTTTGAGCCGATTTTCGTAGCATCGTAGTTTACGGCCCAAATTCGTAGCAACTACGAATTATTCGTAGCAGTTGGCAGGTCTGATGTCCCATGCTGCTTGTAAAGAAGAAATCGGACAATACAAATACCCAAAAATACCGCCTTGCACTTGATCTAAGATTACTTAATTCTATCATTGAACATGCTACGTATCCACTTCCCAAAATAAGTAATTTAATTAATCAATTGTCACAATATACATTTTTTACTTCATTGGATATGCCAAGTGCTTATCATCAAATCAGTTTACCAGAACAATATCAAGACAAATTAAGTTTTATTACTCCATGGGCTACTTATAGATATCGACGAATGGTATTTGGTCTTAAGACAGCCAGCAGCACATTTCAAGCCCTTATGGATGCAATTATTGAAGAATGTAATATTGATGGAATTTTTGCTTATCAGGATGATCTGATAATAGCAAGCAACTCATTCCAAGAAACTTATTCTAAACTTCAAACATTATTCAAAACTTTGGAAAAACACAACATTACCTTATTTGCTGCTAAATGCTCCTTCCATCAAAGGAAAATTATCTTGGTTTTGAAATTGCAGATAATAAAATATTTCCCATTCAGTCTAATATTATAAAAATTACCTCTTTTCCTAAACCTACCAGTAAACGGCAATTAAAACGATTCATTGGAACAGCTGGATTTTACCGTCATTTAATTCCACACTATGCTGATATCTCTAGTCCATTAATTGCTCTTACATCTCCTAAGGTGCCATTTAAGTGGACTCCTGTTCATGACCAGGCTTTCAAAAATCTACAAGACATATTTCTATCCAAACCCTTTATTAAACAACCTCAATTCGACAAGTTGTTTTATTTAAACACAGATGCATCACAAATAGCAATTTCAGCAATTCTTATGCAAGACCACGGGGGAACTCTCTTTCCTGTATCATATTTTAGTAAAACTCTAAAAAATTCAGAATCTAAATATTCCGCACTGAAACGTGAATTGATGGCAATTGTACACTAAGCGACAAAAAAAAAGCCGCACTGCAGAAAAAATGACTTATACCTTTTTTATTTGTAATAACTTTAAAATTAATGTTTGAAACAAATAAAACTGTCTTGTTTGCATAATACCAAATGTATGAAATGATACCTATGTATATTTTCGATTTAATAATTCGCTTTATTGCACTTTACGAAGTACTTTTTAAAAATCTGCATAAAACTTTCTTTTTGAACATAATGCAATAACTATACACTTTGCATTCTATTATGATTTATTATATGAAATAAACAAGTTATATTTTAATATATGAAATAAAACTATTTATTTGTTAGATCTAAGCAATTTTTTGTTAAAAATATGTATTCTGCATTGGGTTAATTCCACCTTTATATGGAATTACTGCATTAATGCGCAATGGCATAGTTTTATACAGTGTTTTAATATAAATCTCAGAAATTTCAATGTGCCAAATATCACAAATAAATTTTTCTAGTTCTGACATAGTTATAGGTTGCAAATTTCGAATCCTCTCCCCTCTCCCCCGCCTTTTTATAGACGAAACATTTTCGAGCGGATCGCAATTTTGACCATTTCCATGTCTGGTAAAGAAGAAATTCTACTATATCCTTTGTGGTATTTAACTTAAAGTGAAAAAAAGTATGATTGCTTACAGAATTATAGGTTCTCATGGGAATGTATAAGAAATTTTGAAATTTGAAGTGAATAAACTTACCACAGACGCCGTGTAGTAAGGTGCCTTATTATCTTCAAATGTTGTTTACGGAAATGTCTAAGATACCTCCAAAATAGTCGGTCAGGCACCACTTTTATGCAGATTGTGTTTTATGTCGAGTTAATTGATCCCTTGAGCATAAAAATCTCCCCGGGTGTTTGAAAAGTTATACACCTCCGTACCATAATGTACGGAGAATGTGTCACTGTTTTAAAAGTGCGATTTTCATTAAGTCGGTCACATTTTCGTCTTCATTCTAGCTTTTTTCAACTGCACGAAATAAAGAAAACTTGATTCATCAGAGAAAACCAGTTCAGCCTAATAATTAACTGATAATGTTTTTAAATTTTGGTCAACTAAAGTATTGTTTTTTCTAATTCTTTTCCTTAATAATGGCTTTTTTCGCAGATCTTCCGTTCTTTAACCCGCTTTATTTAATTGTTCCCGCATTGTTTTTGAAGAAAGTAATTCACTATACACTTTTTTTTAAAATCTTTTTTAAGTTCTGAACATGATACAAATCGATTTTTTAAACATTCGCATTTTAACTTGCGGTTATCTTGCTTGGATGAGCAACATGACCGCCTAAAGCCAAATTCCCAGTTTAAACGGCCAAAAAAATTTATATTTTGCTAAAATTCCTTTTACCAATATTTCATTAGCATTTAATTATTTTGCCATCTCACGTATTAAAATATTTTTTGATTTTCATTTAAAAATTAATACTTTTTGTGGCATCGTTAACTGCCTTATTCTTACCATTTTTGAAATAAATTCTAAAATTACAATTTTCCTGACAATATCATTTTGTTTTTAACACTAGACTCAAAGCTAAAGTGTGTGTGGAGGACAACATAGTAAAATCTGTTCGAAAATTTGCTTTTTAAACAATAAAATTGGCGGTTGTAGAAGGCGAAAAAGAAAACATCCAAGTGCGGCTTTTTTTTTGTCGCTTAGTGTATATGGTGTACAGGCATTTCATTATTATCTTTATGCACGGAAATTCATTATTTTATCCGATAGTAGTCCACTCAAATTTTATTCTAAATCATCATCTCCTTCAGATATTACAACGAGATGGTTAATGAAGTTGAGCGAGTATTCATATAATTTTCAACACTTACCTGGTAAACAAAATGTCTTAGCAGATCTTCTGTCACGAACTGTCCTATCCAAGCAAAACATCTCAGATCTAAATAACAATCCACAAATTATAGAATCTAATGAAGTATTGCCTATTACTACTCAACAGGAAAGAGATGAGGCCATAAATTGTATTGAGTCCCAAAACATACATAATATTCATTCACAATCAGAGAAAGAAGATCCTTTACTTGAGATTTCTATCACGACAATTTTAAAAGAACAAAATAAAGACTCGAAAATATCACAAATATATAAAAACATTCTACATAAGAGAAATAAACAACATAATGAAACTTATATTATTGATCCTGCCACAAACTTATTGATGTACATTAAGGATTATGATAGTGACAAAACAGTATACCCTAGAATTCTTCTGCCAAAATCTCTACATACAAAAGCTCTTAGAATTGCTCATCTAGGCCATTGTGGCATAAAGAGAACTTTACAAAACTTAAAATTAAGATACTTTTGGTACGGCATGACTGCCGATACCATAAATTACGTTAAATCTTGTCATCTTTGCAATTTACTCAAACATCACAATATTCCTCAGGCACCATATCAAAATAACCCTATTCCAATTCACCCCGGAGATTTTGTATCGATGGATTTTGTGGGACCATTTCAGAATGGACATCACATTTTAACTATCATCGACCACTTCTGAAGACATTTAGCAATGTACCCCTTAAAAATTATATCTGCAGAAAATGTTGTTCAGGCTTTATTTAAGTACATTACTGTACATGGAAGACCGTCACTAATTATGACAGATCTCGGTCGTCAATTTACTTCACACATTTTCCAGATGTTTACTGAAAAGTTTGGTATTCGTCTTACTCATTCTAGCATTGCTCATCCACAGAGCAACTCTTTGAGTGAAAGGATCAACACAGCTATTAAATCGACCATCACTGCCCTTATTGCTGAAGGATATAATTTTCATAATAGTATTTTCATCCATCAAATGCTTTACAATTCGTCAACTCATTCTACTACCAAGTATTCACCCAACTTTATACATTTTGGGCGTCATCTATCTAATCTATATGATACATATATCATTACTCATGAAGACCTAATCCTTAATGCTAATCGCACATATTTACAGTTGTCACAAGATTTGAATGAAATATATAAAAAAGTTCATCAAAACTTATTGAATGCACAACTTCTACAAAATCAACATCAACAAAAACAAAAGTTACGTAGAATTCAATTGAATGACATCGTATACTTAAAAAGTCATAATACGATAAAAAAATCCTACACTGGTCCATTCAAGATTGTAAAAATAATATCGCCTGTAGTAGTTAAAATTCAAAGAGAAGATGAAATAAATGCACCACAACTTACCGTTCATATAGACAGATTATGGATTTCACCACCTCGTCGAACTTACCTTATATCAGAAACTGCACAAGCTGATACCAATCAACAGCAAAAGAATTCAAACAATTCATCATCTTGCACTTATCCAAAAGTATGTGTACCTCAAAGTGTTCACACGAACAGTGGTAATGCAAAATTCTCCATCTCTGACTCATGCAATATGGAGAATAATCAAGAACTTTTTAAGTACTCTCCAAATTCTCAAATTCCAGTTCAAAACAATAACTCAACTATTGACATTTCTTCATCAGATAATAGTTCTGATACTGAACTGGACATTCCTCAACTGTCTCAACATAATCCTCTTGATAGCAGGCAAATAGACAATTCTAGGAATAATTCCTCGAAACACTATAAACAAACTATTCCTACATTATCTGGCCCATTTGTAAATTGATTTTTTTTTCCCAAAGAAAAACACGTAAAATTATTATTTATGTTTTAGAACTTACTAATTATAAATTGTATACTATAAATAATCGTTTTTTTTTTTAGTATTCTTTGGCAGATGCTGCTGATACCTGATGCAATGCATAATGACAGTTCCATAAAATTTAAAGTAGTCATATTGTTCTTTTTCTTTCCCTTATTTTTCTGTGTTTTGGTATAACTTTTGTTAATAAATGTAGTAGGTTCTAATAAAATCTTAATTATTTAACTTTTAAGCATTTGGATTTGTGAGACTTGATCACCCTCACATCGTCCAAGTGCATATTTACTGCTATTACTATTTCTTAACGTTATGCTTAAAAAAAAAAAAGATATGCAATAAAACTTTTAACTATTTGTAACTACATAATAATTCTTACTTTAGTATAAGATAAATATTTAAATATGTATCAGTGCATTTGTTCAGTATTGTTTTAAGCAGCATTTAAGTTAATACAGGTGGCCACTTGAAAATAACATTATTATAAAATAAAATTCAGCTGTATATGTAACTATACATAAGTGACATAATTTTGCCAGCGCTGGTCAATTAAAAAAAAAAAAAAAAAAAAAAAAAGGAAAAATAAATAAAATTATGTGTATACTATGATGTAATAAATGAGGTATTATAAAATGCTATCTATAAATCTTATTATTCAATATATTGTATCCAAGTGTCTGTTGATATACATGGTTATATATATGTACCTCAGTATTATATTAGATAATTAAGTGTCTGGTTACATGTATAACAGTATTTATGTATATATATCTATATATTTTTTTTTTTCCTCAAGGATCCTTGAACTATATTTTACTTATTTAGTAGTTATATTTGGGTAGATTGCATTCTTATGTTAAGTATTTGTTTATATATTTCCACATATCATATATATTAATTACTATTACTATACGTCTTATGTAACCAACTATGCCAACTATTTTATAGAATATTGTACTACAGTATTACGGTATATGGTACAATAGGTGATTATCTATATATTTCTGATTTATGTACTCTTATATTGTATTATTTCTCATATATTCTTCATATGTAACTGTGCTACTTCAAATATTTTCTTTTATGTTATTAAATAGTGTTGATGCATATTACAAATCATTGGGTGCATCCAACGTCTGCGTCTTCCCATTATCTTCCACCTGACAAATTTATTGATTTAAAAAAAAAAAAAAAAAAAAAAAAAAAGGGGGGGGGTGGGGACCAGGCCAAAAATTATTATTATTTTTTTTTTTTTTTTTTTTTTTTTGCACATTTTGCGGGTGTATGTCATGCGAAATCAATATTTCGTCTGACATCTTTCTCTAATAAATAGTTTTATCTAATAAGAAACCCAGATTTTCTACTTAAAAAATAAATAAATAAAATAATAGTGATAATAAATATGAAAGGGGGTGAGGAGAAATTGAAATAAATAATAAGAAAACATTTAATTTTTCTTTCTGCATATTACATCGTTTTTATGAAATAATTATAGTATAAAAACATAATTTAATTAATAGCCATTTTTGTTCTCATTTTAAAACATTATTCCGTTTTCAGAAAATAAATAAGTATTTTATTATACACTATTTGTATGTGGTATGTTCTAGAACTTTAGTTTTTTTTTTCAAAATTCGGTGAGCACCTTGTCAATCAATCTTATTCAACGCCTTCCCGAATTTATTTCTAATTTTTCCATTCGCCAGTTTGAGTTTTGAGTTCGCCTATGAAAAACGTAAATAATCATTTAAATTTGATTAGTAGAACTCTATATACGTCATTTGGCTTGTTTTCCTAATTGGCATTAGTCAGGGTAACAATATATTTCTAAATTTCTCAATTTTGGCGATTATATAATCATTCTTTTCTTTTGTTTATAACATATCCGTTAGCCTGTCAACTAGCTTTTTCGATCGTCTGCGTTTATCTCGCACCTGGCGATGGTCGGTGATTAAGATAACCTTTTCACCCACATAAATAGCGGACACGCGCCGCGATCGGGGGTTCGCTGGTTCGCTCTTTCTCTCCGGCTCTCTTCTTCTTTTTCTCCCTGCGCAAGTTAACGGAAGATGCCGGGCAATAATTTTAACGATGTCTAATAAATGGGATGGAAGATTTTGGGTCTCGGATTTATATTTATAGTGGACGTCTGATGCCCCGAAGATAAATTGATATAAATTTATTTATAAACAAGAAATATAAATAAAGGAAATGTAGCTGTTCAGTGGAGTCTTCTTGCTTAATATTAGTCTCAATTCCTTTTTATATAGCAAAGAACACATGTGGTAAGTCTCAACAATATATTATTTTGATGATTAAAAAATATAGATTTCCAACAGAATGTGCTATTCAACCCCTGGGTTGATTTATTTCTTGGTGGATCACGGCGATTTATTTCTTTTAGTTTATTGCCAAGATTTGGCACGACAATTCCTTTGTCAAGCAAACAAAGTAGGCACGGCACAAGTAATATACAAACAAAACAGCAATACACAAACTAAAGTAAGTGACAAGATTAAATATATAAAACTGAAAATCAATAAAATTACTTAAAGTGTATAGTTATTCTGACTTTTAATTTGACAGTGTAAAATATGATATAAAACTATAGAAACATTATTTTAAGTAATTACTGAAAATTTTTATTCAACATTTACTTAATTTTTATTACAGTATTATATCATTAAGGCATTTTAATGGATTTTATTGAAACACAGTAAACGTAACACTTCTAAGCAGCACACGTGGGCCTGACGGGTGTTTCCTTAATAATTCGCATGGTGTTCAACGTGTTAAAGATGTAAAAAGCTTCATGGGAAAATAAGACAGGGAAAACTTTATCCAATTGAAAGAGGAGATAAGCGAAGAAATAATGGCAGCTTTAGAAAAGTCAAACAGTGACCATAAGCCAGCAGTGGGAAGCAACAGAAGTTCTCCCCCCCCCCTCTCATGCGCATCCTATCAGTCCTCTACTGTTGCAATTTATGGTGTTTTTATGGCTTACATTACAAATTATTAAAGTCTACCAAAGAAAACTGACCAGAGCTTCATCCTTATCTAAATGTACAACAAGCATGGGGAAATTATTAGAATAATTTTGCTTAATACATTTTACATATATATATATATTAATGCAATAACAATTCAGGAAAAATAATTTCACTCAACATTAATTTTTTTTCTAACATGCTTTAAAAAAAATAAAGTTTAGCCTTTTAAAGATTTTTGTTTGTCTCTCTGTTTGTCCACATTTTCACTTCCATAATATTTCGATAATCACTTATACCTGAATACAGGGTGGGTGCACATGATTAAGCCTCATTTCAGAACACTCTTACTCTAACAATTGCATTGATTTTAATTCCCCCCCCCCCTCATCAAGGTTCTTCTTGATGTCTGAAATTAAAATGCAGATGCATCATGAGTAGTGATGTGGAGTATGTAAATACTCAGTGAGTAGGAAAATATATTTTGGATTTTTTTTACCCAAGGTCTGGGTAGATACCCAAAAACTGGGTATTAAAAAAATAAAAAAAAAAATAGTACTTGTGAATAGGTTTGAAAAATAAAATTTATATATATTGCATACAATAATTTGACTAATAATGCCCCTGAAGATTGTTGATTATTGTATTGCTTTCATTGTTTTTTCTGGATTTTATTTATTTTTATAATACACAAACGCAAGGTTTTTTTTTTTTTTTTTTTTCCCTGAAGAGAGAGTGCATAGAAAAACAAATACCCAGGTAAATATTCATTTTGGGTATTTGCACATATACTTTAGATTTGCCCTTAAAAATAAATACCCAGGTATTTTACATCACCCATCATGAGGATGGAACTGTTGCTGTTCCAACACAAGATGCAAACTCACTACAGCCAACAACCGCCAGATGTGAAGTTGATAGAATTTTGCAGGCAAACATTTTTAGGACTTCAGACGTTTGTCATAACAAATTCAAAATTTCCACTGTACCATTTTTGAAAAATTTGTGACCATTAGAAACAACAATACAGTTTTGCTTTTTTCAAAGTGGACAAGGGACTAGTATTGCACCTGCATATTCTTTTCAGACACTCAGAAGTGTATATATATTGGCCAAAAAAAAAATCACTATTACATGTATTATATGGACATTTGGAGATAATGTTATCAGAAGACATAGAATTGACCTAATGAAATAAACACCTAAAAAAATTTTCCAGTAAGAGAAAGTTAATACACGTATAAACAGGGCTCGCGTTGGTGCGCTATAGCGCACCATTGACCCCAATTTTAATGGAATGGACGCAGAATTAAAAAAATCAGGGGTCCCGAGGACCCGCAATTTTCATTTTTTTTTCTTTCAAAAATATGCTTTATTCTAAAACAGCAAATTTTCTTTTAATTTCGTTTATTTCTTTTAATTTCGTTCCAGCAATTTATTTTCCTGGCTATTTAGCTCTAAATTTAGAAGAAAGGGAGAAATATTCTTGTTTCCTCCTTTAAAAACAAATAAATCGCCCAGCCCATACGGATGCGTCCGCTCCAGTTATTAAAACGATGACGTCATTTTTTTCCCCTTTCCTTGTATCTTCTGTCTGACGGAGCACGTGCGAAGTGACCAAAATCCGGTATTGGCATAAAGTGTTATAGACTATGGTTGCAATTTTTATTTATTTATTCATTTATTTATTTATTTATTTTTTTTTTTTTTTTTGGGGGGGGGGGATTTGTTTTTATTTAGTTAGGAGAACCAATCTCATCAGAATATGCAATATTAGCATAAGTTATTTCATGGGGAAGAAAAAAAAAAAGTAAATAAATGCACTTTTGAATAAACTTCAAAATACAATTAGTACTGATTATCTGGAATTCCAAAATACGGAATCATTTCAATTTTTTCTTTTTTTTTTCCTTCCGATTCTAAAAACATTTTGTATTTAAAAACAGTACTTCACTTTGAAAAAAAAAGAAAATAGAAGGAAAAATGTCCAAGTGAACCAAGCCTTTTATTATATATTTCGAAAATCGGAAAATAAAGTAGAATTAATTCTTCTCTGATCAAAGGTGTTTTATGGTCTGGAAAATTTCCGGAATCCCGGGTTTTGCAACCAACTTTGCTTTTATGATCCAGTCACCAGTACATTTAGCGCCATCGATAACGCAACAGCTATGAACAACGGCGCTTACGTGATGGCGGCGAGGAGCTAAGGCACGCTGGTTGAGGAAAGTTTCTGAAACGAAATCTGCATGAAAGTGCGTACAGAGACTGAGGATGATGCAAGAGAAGAAGAAATACGCTCCAAACTTCCGAAGATGAAAGAGGGGTTAAACAAACAGCCTCGGCCAGCATGCATATAGGAGGGGGGGGGGGGGGGGGGAGGAGGAGAAGACAGGACTGCAGATTCAAATTTTTGTTCACTTATCACCGCTTCTAGGCCCAATTGGACTTATTTTTCAAAGCACTTTTCTTTCATAAATAATATTTAGACAATACGATAGGCAATATTCAATTAAATGTACATGTTAATGCATATGTATTATTGCAGTTTTTTTTTTTTTTCCTGCGAGATTCAATAGAAATAAAGGGTATTGGATTCAGGAACTGTTTCAGAAACAAAAACTACTACTACTACTAAAAAAACAAAAAAACAGAAGCTTATGTATGAAATTTAATACAAACTATTTTTGCATAATGATAGTGTTAAAATGAATATTAAATAACGCATCTAAAATATTAGCTTTTATTTTATTATTTAAAAAAAAAAAGTAATTTTTTCTTTATGTATGTTCTATTGTTAGTGAGTTGTGTTTTATAATTAAAAAAATCAATAATATTAAAAAAAAAAAAAAAAAAAAAAAAAAACTGAAAATTCCAAAATTCTAAATACTTCCAATATTGCGGGTAATAGATAATGGGTCTTATACTGTTTTTTTTTTTTTTTTTTTTTTTTTCAGTGTCTTTAAGAAGAAAATTACCTGGTAAATGTAAGTTCCTTTAACAAGAGACTTTTTTTTTTAAAGGATTATTTTTATTAATCTTGCTCCAAGTCTATTGCTGTCATCAAAATTTCCATAATTTTTACTTCTTTAAAACTTCTTTCAAATTCATTAAATAATTTTCTTTGTGCTTTTTATTAATTTTATTTAGTAATGTACTGTTTTAACTACATGAACATGATCAAATGCATGTTTAACAGAGATATGCATGTTTAACGTGTTGATTTCCTATAACAATTTTTTTTTTTTTTTCAAAATGTAAAAAGGAATTGTGAAAAACTTTTTGTGTTTGTGGAAAATATTAGCAGTTACATCCCCCCCCCCCCCCCCCGAAAAAAAAAAAAAAAAAAAAAAAAAAAAGTCCCCATTTTTTGAAAACTTGACCCATATTTTCCATACTGATGGGGTCTTTGGACCCCACTTTTTAAAAGGTCAACGCGAGCCCTGCGTATAAAGACATAAAAATGAGTTTACACAGCAATGTTTTTTTTTTTTTTTTTTTTTTTGAAACACCAATTTCAGAGATCTAAAACTGATCTATCTGATCAGGATGACTATTAATTTTTCTGTGATAAACAAGTAAAGCATGAGAAAGGATATCTAAAATGGGTTTATGTATCAATTTTCAAGAAAATCGTTAGAGCCATTTTTTTGAGATACCAACTTTTACCAAAGCTTGGCATAATTAATTGTTGACCAGAAAACAACAATTACATGCAAAAGGATATTTAAAAGGGGGTTAATAGGGCAAGTTTGAAAAAAATTCATACAGCCGTTTTGAAAGGAACGCACTTGCAGGACCTGAAATTCAGCTATTTATACAGGGAACCTATCCATTTTCCTGAACTAACCAACTATATCATTCAAAAAGACATCTAATAGAGTGTTTATAAGTAATTTTGAAGAAAATCGTTAGAGCCATTTTTGAGATATGGCCCCACTTCCGGTATCGGATGTCCACTTCCGGTTTAGCAATTTTCACCAAAATTTGGAAAATTCATCTGTACACCAGACCTGTTTCAATTCTAAAGTTTCATTGTTCAATCTTTATTAGTTTCCGAGATATAATAGCCAGAAGATTCCTCACATACATACAAACAGACCAATTTCCAAAAACCACTTTTTTGGATTCAGGAGACCTTAAAACATGTAAATCAGGTGAAATCTGGATATTGAATTTTTGGACCGAATATAATACTTCCATTACCTATGGTAATCGGGTAATGGAAGTAAAAAAAAAAAAAAAAAAAAAAAAATAGTCCAATCACTAAATGAATAAGAATGTTGTTAAATCTAGGTAATCATTTTTGTCCACACTGTAGATAGAAGATTTTTCCTATTTATTGGAGAATGATTCTTATTAAAAAATCATACACATAGTACAACCATAGACCTATTATAAGAGTGGATGGGATAATGGCAACCTTTTTTAGTGGCAAAGATAACTTATAAAAAGGTCATGTGAATGTTGATCTACAGGAAGCCAATATTGAAATTTACTCGCCATGCTCTCAACTCTGCTTTTTATTAAGCAGACGATATTTTCCCTTTTTCTTTGAAAGTTCTTTTTAAAATTTTTATTTCACTTTAAAAATTAGATTGTTTTGAATTTAAAAAGAATTTTATAGCAAGAAATAGTAATTAGATGTACTTTAAAAACCCTAGAAATTATGTAAAATAAGGATTTTATTTCCCAGGTAAGATTCTTTTCAATATTTTATTATTTAGTTCTTTTTAAGTAATTATTTTTATAAAATGATTATAATTGTTATACTTATTTCTCTAAAATGAATTAGTTTAACTATATTATTATCTTATATTATTTCAAATATGTCCATAATTATTTATGAGAGTGAAAACGAGTATGGACAAACGAAACTTATAAAAACTTTTGAACTTTGTTAGATGTTAATAAACAAGGTAAAAATAAATTTCAGCAACTGTAATATTTTACACTAGTTTTGCTTGTTGTATCTTTTAATAATGATAATATATATATTTATATTCAAAACAAAAAATTGCCAATAACGCGATAAATGCCAAAAAAGGTAACCTTTTTCAACATTCACATGGTTTCAACTTTGCACCTTTTCTTATATTCCCTTAATAATGGAATGCTCTGTCCAGTCTTATAATACGTCTATGAGTAGAACTCATTTGTGTACAAGGACTCGCAAAATAATTCAGTTATATTACAATTACATTCTACGAGACTTATTCATACACATACAAAATCAATATACATATTTCAGAAGCAATAAAAGACGTTTCCTACCAAAAAGAAAAAAAAATGATGCCATTAACAAGAATGATTCAATTACAGGTCACACAAACACAAAAATATTCAGATTCCAAATGGGAAATTCCTGCAGATGTATTTCCAGTTGTGGTAGGGTTAACTGTGATGTCTAACTTTTTGAAATGGGCCTTTTTAAGCTTATACACATTCTAAAGTTTCAAGTTAGCAGTAATTTATTGAGTTTGCACAGTTGAAGATAGCTTACTTTTCACATCAGAAATTACACTGCCAAAGAATTTAGAAATCAATTCAAATTCTGATATATTTTGTTGTAAATAAACAATTACGGGAAAGACACCAGTGTTTGTCACCCTTACAAAAGCTGTGTTAAAAATAACAGTTAATCTGAGTTTGAATCCGCTGTTTGTTACAAAACAAACAGATAAAATGTGTTAAGGGGAAAATGTGACACCCTACCCGGAGCTGGTCATAGAGGGTGGGTCAACAACGTGAATCATCATCTGCATTATCTCAATTGTAACTACCAGCTGTGTGCTGGCTGTAAAGAAAGTACAGTGAAACTTTAATAATTCGAACTTGTTTAATTCGAAATTCTGGATAATTCGAACTTTTCACTCGGTCCCTTGAATTTTGTATTAAAATAATGTTAAAAAATCTTAGATAATTCAAATTATATTTTGGATAATTCAAATTTTTCATACGATTACCTTTAAAATATTACTATAAAATTTGTTCCCGAGATTTTTCTCAGCTAATATATTTTAACAGTCTTTCAAAAGAAGGATAAGGAAATACAAGAGAAGCCCCTAACTAGTGCATGAGAAGATATGGTGCATTTACATGAACTTCGAGGGTATTTTAATTGAAAGTCATGTCTAATGAAGAAGATTCTATTTTTGTATCAAGTCATATGCTATGACACAAAGATTATATTTAAAGGAGAAATAAAAAATATCTGACTATTGTTAAAAAAGTGTTGAATAATTAAGCTTGTAAAAAATATTGATTTAATGGGAGGGGGATGTAGCAGTATTCTTAGATATAAAGTTTATGTGTTAAATCTTTGATTGTAGAATTTTAATTTTTTATTTATCTTTTTTTTTTTTTTTTGACAAAATAGTATATGTAATTTGAATTTTTGGATATTTCAAATTTTTTTCTGGTCCCTTCAACTTCGAATTATCCAAGTTCTACTGTATATTGAATAAAGATGTGCTCAAGTTCTTTTGAAAGTAGCAGATGATGAGAAGGAAGTAAGAGACTCAAGTGCAGGAATGAAACTAAAACTGAATTCCTACCAGAAAAAGACATCTCTTTCATTACTGGCTGTTATACTAAATCCAGGGCTGCCAACCTCTGGGAGTGCTAAAGTGTAGTTAAAAAGCAAAAAAAGTGTAGTTTTAAGCTACAAAGTGTAGTCGCTAAAAAATTAGAAAATACTTAAAATATAAATAAGCATAAAATCTTTTGTTTACATTATGACTTACTTTCTGAAATTTATTGATTTTTAATAATCAAACATTCAAAAATAATAGAAATTTTATCCAAATTTACTTTTTATATTAACATGGATACATGAAAATACACTAATTCTAATATAATACACTAATATGCAGGGTTGCCAACTTTTCAAAAACAGTTTGAGGAGTATTCAGAGAAATTTTGAGGAGCATTTCGGCTACTTTGAGGAGCAATTTTAAAAATTAAAAAAGAAAAAGAAAGAAAGAAACTACTAACAAAAATAAATTAGCAATAATCATATGAAATTAAGTAAAGAAAAAAAAAAAAAAAAAGGTAAGATGTAGGTATGCATCAAATTTTTAGTTATTCAGTATACTGAATATTCATTATTCAGTAATAATCAAACATTTAGTGCATGCCTATTCAAAAGAAACTTGTTTAATTACAAGAACAAGACAATTGATGTGAAAATAATTTCAATGCTATACTTCAAACAGATACAAAAATTGGATTTTTTTAAACAAAATCTTAAATTTTTGGAGTAACAAAAGTCAAAATAATGAACAATTTTAATAGTTTAGACATTAGAAAATGTAATAAAACTGAATCTACAATAAAATAATCATTGTTATTAAGGATGGAAAAGGATTGAAATTGTACAACATTAAATTCAATTTCAGTGCAAACTGACAGCCATCAACTTTTCTGAAACTTTTTTTCCCCCTTAAGATTATTGCTAAATATACCTAAAAAATCGAGTTTCCGTAGAGGGGGGGGGGGGGGGTAGAATTACGTTTTTATCATTAATTAAATAAATATGCTATTCTTCTCGTATTTGACAGAATTCGCAATATTTTAAGACCGATTGCCGAAATTCGTAATTATCTCACTGCAAATTTACAAAATCTACGTTTAATAGCAAATAATTGCTAATATATACTATAATTTTGCTCTAATTGATAAAATTCACTCTTCTTTAAAGGTAAATCCTAAAATACGCGATTATTATGCGGCCGATTGCCGAAACACGCTATTATTTAGCTACTAATTTGTGCAAAATACGTTCATCTGAAAGCTGAATCTTAAATACTCAACTATTTTGCCACTAATCAGTGAAATTTGCATTTTTTTTTTTTTTTTTTTCAAAGTGTAATCTCGGAAATCGGGAATAATTTTGAAGTAGTTTTTGCTAATACGGGATCGCTTACCCACTAATAATCAAAAATTTACGTTTTATATGCTATCATTTGGCTGCTAGCCAATAAAGGTTTTTTTTTTTTTTTTTTTCCCAGTTGATTTCAGCAAATCGCGATATTTTTGTAGCCGATGACGGAAATACGCAATCATTCCGCCGCTAATTAACAAAATTTATGTTTAATCGCTGAAAAAGGCTTTATTTTGATGCTAATCGATGAATTTCTTGATTTTTTAAAACATGATTTACATTATAAGTATAATTTTGTGGCTTTTTATAGAAATACGGAATTATTTTACAGCTAATTTTCAAAATTACATAATCGTAAACTAATTGCTAAAATAGATGTTGTTTTTCTAAAAATGTCTAATTATTTAGTCATAAATCAGCTTTTTTTTTTATTACTGAAATGTCATTTTTTGCGGCTGATTTATAAAATACGCAATTTTCTTGGGCTATTTTTGTGATGAATCCATTTTAAATCCGGCGATTTTTGTGAAAGTCCCATTTTCAGATATGAAAATTTCTTAGAATCACCCAATAAAAACTAAGTTATCGCGTATTCAGTTATCCTAAGAAAAAGCACAGAAAATATTCTTTTTCTTTCTCCAACGGTAGATACTTCGTACGATAAAGTTCGAAATTTTCCATGATTTTCTCAGAAACTTGTATATTAAAACACTTAAGAAAGTTTCCTATTACAGAGGACAATTCCTCCGTTAAGTCCGACTTTATACTGTTTTCTCCAAAACTCGCGTGATTACGACTTCAGACACTTTAGAAAGTCTCCCACGGAAGATAGCTCTTCCTGGTCTTAGTTTCCTTGCGTTGTCAATCGTACTTAAAGTTCAGTAACTTTGAATCCATTATTTTTATCGATAAATAATTAAAATAAACAATTTTTTTCGTTAGAAAGTATTATTTTTTAGCGACTTATTAAGCATTAAGTTAACTGAAACATTGATAGAGTTTAAATGAAAATCAAAATACAGCATAATCATAGCCATGAAGATAATCATAGCATTCGGTTTCTTTCTCCCCCCCTTTCAGCTTGCGGTGTCTGTGCTTGCGGTTTTAATTAAGCACACTCTCAGCTAATGTAAACAAATATGTGTTCCCGTTCTGAGTCAGCAATATTTCGATTACGCAATGCCTGGCACTAGAATGTTTTTTTTTTCTTTACTATTTATTTATGAGTATTTACGATGAAGCATGTGGTTCTTCAACTAGATTGTAAAAGTTAGTTTTGTTATTTTTATATTTTCAAGAAGCACTTTCATAGATAAAAAATAAAATTCAAAGAATAATGTTTTATGCGGCAACTGTTGGAAATGCAAAATTAAAAGTTGATAAGGATTGGATTGGGATTTCTGTCTAGATGTGTGCAAGGAAAAAAAAAAAGAAAAAGAAAGAAAGAAAAAAGATAGTAGTTTTTTTTTAATTTTTTTTTTCAGTGTCTGCCACTATTTAGTTTTATATTATACTTTTTTAATCCGTGGTGAAATCGGAGTTCGCTCGTTGTAAACAAGATGACGATGGGGAAAGGAAAAGCGTAGCTTTAAGTATACGATGCGTACAGTGTAGTAGACGCAGGCTAAAGCGTAGTTACTACGCCAATTGCGTAGTTGTTGGCAGCCCTGTAAATCCAACGGAAAAATCTGCCGGTACATAAGTTTAGGTATCAATAATTTATTGGGCAATAAATGTGAATGAGGCCCCAAAACTCAGTTATTTTCTCAAAATGTAATTCTTTCATTTAGCCTACCATTCCATATTTATGCATCAACACTAATTATTTTCTGTATTATTTTCATGGAATTACATACTTGCCAACCAATTTTAATAAAAAAAGGGAAGATTTTTTTTTTCTCTTTGACGTATTAAACAATACAGTTTTACAATTTTATTATTTAGAAGCAATCTATAAAAACGTTTTACTATAGATTGATTATACTAAATATATAAAAGTTTTAAATGACGTTATTCTTCTTCAACATATAAATATCTACAAAACAGAATCTGTAAGAAATTTATTTAACAATAGACAAAAAAACTTAGTTAAGTTAAAGTATAACTAATTTTTTAAATAAATATAGAATATGATTTTTGTGTATGTACATTAATCATACATATAAGAAATAGTAGCAGTAGCTAATTATCAGTTTCAAACGTGCATAAAACCAACTGAGTATTAATATTCTTAAATTGATTTGGGAAAAATTTTCCTACCTGAAAAAATTATTCTTCATTTTTTTCCCATGTTTACACATTTGGTATAAATATGACATACAAATATTTAATTTAATTGAGGAAAAATAAGCAGATTCATTAAATTCAGCAATAAAGATCTAAAAATAATTGCATACGTGAGAAATATTGAGCATTTCCATTGCTTTATTGTTTCTAGAATTGATCACAATCCGAGGAAAGGATTTGGGGGGGGGGGGGGGGGGGATACAAAAATAATTACAGAGTAAGAAATATTTAAACTCTTTCAACTCTACTTCTAGAATCTAATGTAATAACTTTAAAATTAATATTATTATTTATGTTGCAGATGGATAAAGATTAGGAAAGAAAAGACTTCTGCAGAACATTTGATTGCTGATCACTAATTGTAGATAAATAAAGGGGGGGGGGGGGGGCAAAAAATAATTACATCAGCAAGAAATATTTAACAATTCTATTTCTTTAAATGTTCTAGAATCTCATAAAGCAAGTTTGAAATGAATATTGACATTTATGTTATGGATGGAAAAAGATTGGAAATCAGGAGTTTTCGTAGAACATTTGGGTTTCTTTTTAAAACGAACGATATCCGCGATTTTTTTAAAAACGGAAGATTTCATCATCTGTCCGGAAGACCGGAAGATACGTTAAAAAACCGGAAGTCTTCCGGGAAAACCGGAAAAGTTGGCAAGTATGGAATTAAATTATTTTCTGAAAAGTTTTTTTATGAGTTTTATAAATACACTCCATTTCAAAAGTTTAGCAAGATTTGCAAATGATCAGTTTTTTTCAATTTTAAAACTTATCTCTCGATGAAATGGCTTCAAACACTGGGCATTTAAAGAACTAGGTTTTTCTCATGTTTTTCAGTGAAGATTGGTTTAACACAACATTTAAGGGGCCGGTTAGAAATGGAGCAAATTCAATAATGTTTGTGATCACCCTGTATCGTTAAGTGAATGAAATGATCTGTAACGTTAGGGATATGTTAACACAACAGAGACCCAGCTCAATTTGTGGATAAATTTGTGTGACGCTAGCATGTTAAATAATGGAGATATAAGCATTTATTTTAAAACTAAAAAAAAAATTAACATGTTTTTTATTTATATTAAACAGAGTTTTTAACGAAAATTATTCCCACTTTGAGATAATTTGAAAAAAAAAAAAACCTTTTGAAACAATATATTGCAATTGGAATAAAAAACTCTTAAATATCTCATGAAATATAAACATTTTTATTGCATAGGTCGAAAGCTAGATATATTAAGCAACTTTTGTCAAAAAAGCATTTGAATAGAGTAAAAATTAGCAAATTGTCAGCAAAAGAACGAGCTAGATTTTAGATATTTTCAAGAGTTGAAATTTCATAAGGGATTTTTCATATGTTGCATAATTAATTTGAAGATCCAATTATTTCAACCACACTCCAAAAGTACTTTTTTGTGAAAAACCCCTCATAAGCGTGTAACTCGAACATATTTTTGTTTAAGTACTACGCTTATGAAAAACCACTTATGAATTTTCAACTTTTCGAAAATACTTAAAATCTAGCTCACTCTTTTGCATATAATTTGCTTAATTTTTACTCTATTCAAATGAACTTTTGCAAAAGTTATTCAACATATTTAGCTTTCAAGCTATGTAATAAAAGTTTTTCTATCTTTCGCACATGCACAGAGAAAATGTTTTTTCTAAAAATATTCATATTTCATGAGATATTTAAGATATTTGTATTCTGATTGCAGTATATTGTTTCAAAAGTATTTTTTCAATTTACCTGAAATTGAATTAAAAAATATTATAAATAAAAAAAATGCTGTTTTTTTTTTTTTTTTTTTTTAAGTTTTAAAATAAATGCTTATATCTCTGTTATTTAATATGCTATCGTCACACAAATTCATCCACAAATTGAACTGGGTGTATGTTAACATATCCTAAAGTTGCAGTTCATTTCGTTCACTTAACGATACCAGGGTGATCACAAACGTTATTGAATTTGCTCAATTTGTTACCGGCCCCTAAATGTTATCTTAAACCAATCTTCACTGAAAAACACGAGGAAGAACCAGTTCTTTAAATGCCCAAAGTATGAAGCCATTTCATCGAGAGAAGTTTTTTAATTGAAAAAAAAAATGATCATTTGCAAATCTTGCTAAATTTTTGAGCAGGAGTGTAAAGATATCTTTTGTTCATTTTTTCAAGGACTCCTAATAATTTCAAACATCTAAGAAAAACACAGATGCCACTCAAAAAATTAAAAAAAAAAAAAAAAAAAAAAAGAGGAAATCATGCGTTAAGTAAAATTTCCGATATTTTTCGTATATTTATATGTAAATTCTGTAAATTAATATACAATAAAATATATGAAGTATAATTTGAATATAATAAATTGAAAAATAGTAACTTTGCAATCAAGAAATTATAATATTTTAAGCAATATAAAAGAATAATGCTTTATCACAAATAAAAAAAATATTTAAAAAATTTCAAGAAAACCATAGTCTGCATTATATGTCTAAAGTCTGTATATATGGGCAATCAATAATATTAATTTAACACAATTAAAAAAATAATAATAATTACACATATAATGAAATAATTCTACCTCTTTATAAGTTCTAGACTTTAATAAAGCAAGTTTATCATGAACAGTCCTAGTTATGTTAAGAATCAAGAAAGACTGAGAATTGCAGAGCTTCATCAGGTTGTTTAATGGCCGAATGCTAATTTTAAGGAGAGAAGGGGGGACAATGTAACTATGTATATGAGAAGTATTCAGCAATCCCACTTTTTTAAAGGCTCTAGAATCTGAAAAAGCAAGTTTATTACCCAGTGGCAGAAAGTTTTGTAGCTGTCTGAAACAGGCTTTTAAAATTTCATAATCTGTCTGCAAAATAAGCATGTAATCAGGGGTGAAAATGGCTTACACTCAAAAAGCCTGAAAGCTGATTGGAAGGGGGAGGGGGGGGGGGGGTTAACATCAGTGGTGATCTCGTGCAACAATACACAAATACAATTTTACTTCAGAACAATATAGTGTAAACAATTGTGTGTATTCATTCAATTAAATATTTTATAGCAATGTTTGACACAACACAATATAAATAATTATAAATAATAAAAGTATTAGTTTTGATACAGTAATTTTTTTTTTTATCAATGCAGACAAAAACTGGCTGCAAGCCGTTTTTCTGTGTCCGCAACTATGTCGCCGTGTCGCGGTGTTTCTGCCACTGGGGATTTATTATGCATATTTATATTTATGTTGGGGATGAAAAACTATTGAAAATTGCATGACTTTGATTGGCCTACTTGACTGCAGATCGCTAGTTTGAGGAGAGGGGGACAAAAAATTTTAAAAAATTGGAAATCCACCCTTCAGTGGAAAAGTGGCATCTTAAAGGTTGAATGTGGCACCCAACCTATGTTAAAAACAAGAATGAAAAATCATGCGGTTCACATAGATCAACACTTTCTGTCTACACTTAATTGTATTAACTTTTTGCATCGTTTAACATTCGATGTACTTTGCTAACATTACACAATGGACAGACAGTAGTGAAATACAGACAGACACATTAACTAAATTCATAATCATTCCTTAATATACTGAAAGTATTAAAAATGCTTAATACAAATGAAAACGCAATTCTAGAAATTTCCAATCACAGCCCTTAACGTAACAGAATATTTTTGTATGGTCCTGTAAATCTTAATACTAATCATTGCTTTATTTTATAGAGAGCATTCTTTTGTGCGTAAGAATGACAAACGTCAATTTCATTACTTCTAAAAATAAAGTATTAAAATGTAATTTATAGAAATAAGTCTCATACAATACAATTCAATGCTTTAGAATTTTTTTTAAGTATCCCTGTACATAAACCAATGGTTGTGTTTACTCCAGTTTAAATCCAGAACATCTCATAGTGAACTTCAATAACGTACATCAGTTTCAAGAAATTCTGTGAATATTTACAGAAGTTAGAGAGCAGACAGATGGACAGAAATACAGATATATAGACTAATTCATATCATAAACATTCTTAAACATTGTTAGAAAGTTTTAAAAATGATTGATGCAAATGAAAATGCAATTTCCAATTATAGCCATTAATGTAACTGAATATTTTTGTGTCCCAATAAATATTAATGCTAACCATACTACATTTTACAGAAATCATTTTCTCATAAATAAGTATTGTTAATGTCAATTTCATTATGATTTGCATGAAAAAAAATCTGGAGACTTTCCGGACATTGAATAATTAACAGTTTTGTAGATAAAGTAAAGAAAGAGGAGTTGTTAAATAAACAAAAGAGAGAAAACCATAATAGAGTGTTTGAGTATTTTTCTCCCTATATTACACGATGTTTTATTCAACGCTACTGAACTTTGAGCCCATAGATCATAATGATAAAGAATTTTTTGTTGTGTACCCGTAAAAACCTATAAATGCCAGATTCATCAAAATGCTTATAGTTAGTGCAACAGTGATTTATAATATTCATATAAATTTTCTGCTCAATTGAAAAAGGCGTTTAGATACTTTTAAAAATTGGATCCTATAGGCCATAATGATAAAGAATTTTTCTTTGTGTCCCTGTGAAAAAATTATAAGTGCTAAATTCACCAAAATCTATACAGTTCGTGCAACTGTGACTTATAACATGTGTACAAATTTTTTGCTCAATTGAATAAGGCATTTAGATGCTATCGCTCTTTTAAGATTTTGGTCCCATAGGCCGTAATGATAAAGAATTTTTCTTGGTGTCCCTGTAAAAAAACTGTAAGTGCCAGATTCACCTAAATCAATAGAGTTCGTGCTATGGTAACTTTCAACATGCGTACCCACTTACAGCTCATTCGAACAAAGCATTTAGACGCTAGCGTGTTCACTCACACACATACATACATCATCGTGAAAATGGACTCGGGGGACTTCAAAACGTATAGAAACATCAAAATCTCTAATTCGGATTTTTGACATGATTACAATACTTTCCTTACATATGTATGTTCGGAAAGTAAAAAAGTATTAAAATATGATTTATAGAAATCTCTCTCATACGACAAAATGCTTTGAAATTTTTTTCAGGTGTCCCTGTAGACAAACCAGTGGTGGTATTTATCTCATTTTCAATATGGAACATCCCATAGAGAACTTAAACATTATATATCAGTTTCAAGCAATTCCGTAAATATTCATGGCAGTTAGAGCATGGACAGATAGACAAACTGAAGTCATAAACACTTTTCAACTTTATATTGAAAAGTGTTAAAAAGAGAATCTTTTGAAACCTGAGACATATTTATCCCAGACTGATTCAAAAATTACTTGTCAGTTACATTATGCATCAAACAATGAGAAAATAGCACATCACAGCTCCATTTATTTATCTACAACATTCATTCAAAGATAAACCTCAATTTTTCATGCCACACTTACCCTACGTCCAAACTATTCTCAAAGAATATAAATTATATAAATAAGTGGAATTATTTTTCTTGAATTATTATAACAGGGTTCATACTCAAATATGGGAAAAAAAATTCCCTGAGTTCCCAGACAATTTTCAAGAAAATATTAGTGACATATTACAAGAAACGCTCCTCTAGACAGGACAAAATACAGCTACTTCCACTCTATGATGTCATATTACTGTCGACCATGATAGAAATCATTATTTACATGCATATTTTCACAATACTTAATCAATTGAATTTTGATACGAAGCTAAACAAGAAAAACATAACTTGAGAGAAAAAAAACATTTGTTTTCCCAGGTTTTATAACTGATTTTCCCTGACTTTTAATGAAAATATTCATTTTCCCTGACTTTTTTTAACAAATTCCAAATTCCCTGAGGAGTATGAACCCTGTATAAACATTCAAAAAACTTGCAATATTCTAATAATTTTCACATGTAACTCCTTCCATTTAACTCTTAAGTTATTTATATCCATATCAAGCAAATCGGACAATTTTTTTTTTTTTTACAATTTCTATAGCAGTACAAACAAACATCCTGACAGCAAATACTTTTGAGTCTTGGTAGGGACATTTTGATAATAAACGTAAAACCAAAATTTTTCACACTTCAATGTTAAAACAATATGAACGTGACACCTCTTTCACCATGATGCAGAAACTCTTACACCAGTTTTTTTTATCAATAAATTCTTTCATATTTGTGCAATAATTTATTTAATTGAGTATGACAGAAATTATTGATAAAAAGTACTAGTGCGAGCATTCCGTCTTGAGACAGAAACTCTTACATCTCTATCGTCCACTTTTTGAGCCCCATTTTTTATAATTTTGCTTTATTAAAAAGACGAAAATTAAATAAGACAAATTTAGCTATTATAAAATAGTGGTGCTTAAAATCTGAAAGAGTTGACATCTTTAAATGGCATTGTCAAAAAAATAAAAATAAAAAAAGTTAAAATAAAAACAAAACTACTCACTGGTTTGATGAGGGGAGTGGTGTCTAAAAAATGGAGCTTATAAAAATTGAGTAGGGAGGGCACATCGGGAAACATCTGGTCACCAATTCGAAATCGGGTCTGATCATCCTGCTGCACCCTGTTGATTATGTAGTGGCTCACTTTGCTGTCCTCCCTGTCCGACACAAAAAAAACATTCATGAGGAAACAAATTGAAAAAATTTAAAGCACTTTGTCAGTGAATGTCAAATGTCAGTCAAACCCCACGTTAAACGAGGGGGAAATTTGCCCCATTATTATTTATTATATACATTTTTTTTTTTTTTTTTTTTTTTTTTTAATTCTGTTTTTCTATTCAGAAAATTCACGATCACAAAATCAGATCATGATCTTAAATTAATTTTTTTTTTTTTTTTAATGTTACAAATTTATTTTGAGAAACAAAATGCAAAGTTTTATGTAATTTTCACCAATGGATTCTAAAATAGAGCCATATGGAAAACTGTAGAATGTAACAATAGTGCTACCTATTTTGTCAGAAATATACCTAAATGGAAACAGCATAATTTATATACAGTTGAACCTCATTAATGTGAATTACTTTTAACATGAACTGTTTCCACAATCCCCATCAAAATGAAGATTAGTTTATTTATATGAAGATTAGTTACTGATAGCATGAACTACTGATAAGATGAACATTTTTCCCCCTTCAGATGAGGCTCAACTGTATATGATTTACATATTTAAAAATCTCACACACCAAATTTGGCATATTTATAAGACATAATATAACCATCCCATAAACAGAAAATATTTCAGTATCACATTTGTCATCTGTTGATTGATATGCACTCCAAACTGAATCCATCTCACATACTATAGAAGCTGAGATATAGCAGGGATCCATTCGGCTTTTTTTTTTTTTCTTTTTAACAGGATTTGATTTTTGTGGGTAAAAATATTATTTTATGAAACTGTTTATCTTTATCACTATGTTCTAAAAAAAAATAGGACATTTACATTTCAAATGAAAAAATTTAAACCCCCTGTGATAATTTATATTTGTGCAATTTTCTTTTTTCTCTCAGGTAGCACATTTTGAGGTGAGATTTCACTGGTTATTACTTCTCAGAATACAATATGTATTATTATTTTCAGCAAGTTAAAAAGTGTCTGGGGTACACCCAGACCCCCAGGTCATAGAGAAAGAGATAGGATTAAATCATTTGATTGTAAATTCTAACACATGACAGAATTTGATTTCCGTTAATTTTTCACCATTAATTGATAAAATGATACTTTTTCTTTAGTCAATTTAAAAATTTCGTTCCCCCCCCCCTTTCATGGCAATTAATAAACTATGCACAGAATTTTTGCTACCCATTACCAAAATGCATGAACATTTTCATCACTAAAAACACAATTGCACTTTTTTCAAAGACTTCAACAGAAATGCCTGATAATTCTTTATTTTTAAAAACATGTCTGGTCATCTGATTAGCAAAATACACAATAAATATACAACTCTATGCCAAAAATGGAATTATTTTGCCCCCAGTTGAGAAAATTTACTTTTAATCACAGTTGATTGGTTAATCATATGAACTAGGCATTTGAGGCAGCGGAACCTCGACAATTTGAGCATGCTTGAATTCAGAGAAGAATTTCTAAATATTGAGACAGAGAAATTTTGGTGCCCTCTTTATTAATATAGAGTTACCATAAAAATAAATGATCACTTTTCTCATTATTCATTCTATACTTTTTCTTTTGTTATTCGTCGTTTCTAAATTTTTATTATTAATTACCATTTTTTTTTTTTTTTAATTGAATTGAGTGATGTAATTCTAGTACACTGATTTTGTTTCCCTATTGAGACAAAACGGGAGAAAGTGCATTCATATGCACTTTTTGTGATAAATGCTTTTCATAAAAAATTTAATTTAAGCCAGCATTCGAGAAACGTTCACAAACAACAAATTTGTGAGAAAAAAACAATAAAATGTCCATTATGTGCAACTCTATTGAAACGCACAGATCCATTAAATTGCCCTATTGAAATGGAACATAGAAGAGTTGACATTTAAAAATAAATCTGGAAATCAAAAGAAGCAAATTTCAAAATTTGTTCATCACAGAGGAACAGAGAACAGATGTTCTGTTGATTGGACAACAACATATAATTGCCATAGAAGTGGCCTTTAATGTGGATAGGCTCAAACAAAATGAATGCTGGATGCCCTGTCAAAGTTACTGCTAAACAATTTCACAGATGGCCATGTTGAAGTGAAATATATTAAAACACATGTTGGTCATGAAATGGAATTTTGACGACTTCGATTAACATGGGCGAAACTACCTAACTTGCAAAAACCCTGAAAACTATTCCTTACATGCATATAAGGAACATTTATTAATGATATATCAGTTAGCTACCTATATTAAGTAACATTTTCAGACTTTGTAATACATTATAAGGCAAATTAAACATTCAAAATGAGAAATTTCTGTAAAAATAAAATAATTTAACATAAAATTCAAAGACAGCAAAATATTCAAAAACCCTGAATTCAGGGGTAGCCCCTCAAAAGTTTCACCCCTGGATTAAGTGAAAATGAAAGAAAATCATTAGTTTTAAAGTTGTCACAAAATGTAACCCTACAAAAAATTTTAGATGAAGTGAGAAATTCATTTTCAGATAACTAGGCAAGACATAGTCAATATTGCAACATTGTATAATTTAAAAAAAGATTACGTACGTATCATACTAATGATGCAATGAGTGTCCCCATGTGGGTGAAAAATATAAGTGGCCCTGATTTCCTTGTTATAGGATACAAGACACAGGACGACCTTTCTCAAAACATTCCATTGGAGAAAGATGATTCTTTATTAGTATTGATCAATTCAGCCCAGCAGTTTGGGATTAACATTGTGTGTACGTACTCTAGTCATGCATACTTGCCAACCAATTTTAATAAAAAAAGGGAAGAATTTTGATGAAAAACCAGAAGATTTCATAAAAAAAGGGAAGATTTTTTTTTCTTTGACGTATTAAACAATACAGTTTTACAATTTTAATATTTTGAAGCAATCTATAAAAATGTTTTACTATAGATTGATTATACTCAGGGGTGGTGCCAGCTAGGGGGCCAGGGGGGGGGGGGGGCACAAAATTTTCCTACCTGAAAAAATTATTCTTCATTTTTTCCCCATGTTTACACATGGTATGAATATGACAAACAAATATTTAATTTAATTGAGGAAAAATAAACAGATTCATTAAATTCAGCAATAAAGGTCTAAAAATAATTACATACATCAGAAATATTGAGCAATTCCATTGCTTTATTGTTTCTAGAATTGATCACTATCCAGAGAAGGGGAAAGGTGGGGGTGGGGGATATGCACAAGGAGGGATACAAAAATAATTACAGAGTAAGAAATATTAAATTCTACTTTTAGAATTTAATGAAGCAAGTTTAAAAAGAATATTATCATTCACGTTGTAGATGGATAAAGATTAAGAAATAAAAAGCTTCTGCAGAACATTTGATTGTTGATCACTAGTTGGAGATAAATAAAGTGGGGGGGGGGGCAAAAATAATTACATCAGCAAGAAATATTTAACAATTCTATTTCTTTACATGTTCTAGAATCTCATAAAGCAAATTTGAAATGAATATTGACATTCATGTTATGGATGGAGAAAGATTGGGAATCCAGAGTTTTCGTAGAACATTTGGGGTTTCTTTTTGAAATGAACGATATCCGCGACTTTTTTAAAAACGGAAGATTTCATCATCTGTCCGGAAGACCGGAAGAAACACTAAAAAATCGGAAGTCTTCCAGGAAAACCGGAAAAGTTGGCAAGTATGGTCATGGGACCAATGCTTATGACTTTCACTGTTTTAGTTACAGATGATAAATGTTCCTGTGTGCTTTATCTTTTCAAATGAACAGGATCAAACTGCATTGGAATCAGGGTTAGAAATAAGAGGTCGTTAGTCATATTTTGTGACCAGTTTTTTTCATTTTGATGCCTAGAATTCCAATCATAGATGCCATATTTGACACCTGGATTTTTTCCTCATCATAACTAATAATTTTCCCAATCCCATCAGACAGTAAACAACTCTATTTCACCTAACCTAATAACCTAATTTGAACCTAATAAAAACTGATTTAAGAAATCATTTCTTTATGAAAGTAGTTGACGATTTGTGAATGATTAAATTAAACAGCCCTAAATTGGAAGATTTCTGCCCAGAAAATGCTACTAAATTGTGGTGGAATGATGTATCTTCTGGGCGAAGAATGAATTTGTGATTCTAAATATGTACGTTTAATATTGTCAATGTAATTACATTCATTGCATAAATATTTTTTATATAATCTTTGCACATATTATTTACAAGTTGATGCTTTATTATTATTATTTTAAATATACATATATAATTATAGATGGCACCTAGATTTTTAATTTGGACGCCCAAAAAATTGAATCCAGGCGTTATTTTGACGCCTAGTTTCAAAATTCTTATTTCTAACACTGTTTGGAATATGTTTTAAGGAAACTTAAAGAACAAGGACTAAATATTCAAGTTAAAGTGTTCATGTCAGATATGGATGTGTTTTATAATTTTAAATTAAAATTGTACTTGAAGCATTTAAATGACTATAAAAAATGAGTACAGACCTTCAAAAAAGCTTTGGTGAAGTACTTTCTCCGGGTGGCTACAGAAATTAAAAAAAAAAAAAGTTCCCTGATTTTTCCATGACTAATTTTGACAATTTCATTACCTATTATATACATTCCATAATTCTGTGTATATCATACTCTTGTGTAACATGCTCGTTAAACCACTGCAATTTAAAAAACTATACTGATGGACAAAAATATCTCAATTTTTATCTTTTTCTTTGTTCCCTTACAAAAAGGTAAACAAAATGAAAAACTGAAAATTTTTGAGAAATAAATAAAGTTATAAAAACATAACTCATTTTAATTGCACAACATACTGACATCAAGACAAAATTATTTCTCAAGTTGTTGCACTAAAAATATTTATTATTATATTTTTTTTTTTTTAATGTTAACTTGATGAGATTCAACAAATCCTGTGCAAAAACGAAAATTTCCATGATGTTTGGGTGTTTTTACAAATTTCCCTGATATTTCCAGATTGATAAAGTACCCTTATTTTTCCATGATTTCCCTGATTGTCGCCATCCTGGTTTTGTATTAGGAGGATACCCCTCATCCTCAACACCAAATTTGACGGTGGTACTTGGCTTTGAAACTGATGTTTTTGTTTCTCTCTCTCCTACAGGAGGTGGGTCAACTTTTTTTGAAGCTGAAACGTAGGATCTATACTTATTTTTTATAGTGTTTTATAATGCCTGGAGTAAACTTTTAAAACTCCAAAGTTTCAATTAGGGTGTACCTGGCATGTAGACCAGGCATGGCGAAAGAATTTAAAATATATTAAAGATTGGGAAAAACAAGTAGCACTTTATAAAGAATTAGGGTTCATTATGCAAGAAACCGATTCATCAGCATTCAAAAGGAAGCTCGAAGAATTTATTTTGCAATTGGAACATTCAAATGAGTTAGAATTCGCAGAGTACTTTAAAAAATATTATTTTAATCAATGTGAGAAATGAGCTTACTGTTATCAAAAAGGTGTGGGAATAAATACAAATAGGTCGATGGAAAGGCTGTACAGAACGATCTAATATAATTCTTTGGATGGAAAGAAAGAAAAAACAATTCATGGCCTCCAGAAATTCATAAATGACAAACAATTTGAAAGAGTCATCTATTTATTAAAAGGAAAAGTATCAATTAAATATAAATAAATGGCCCTACTTGGAAATAGGCTGCATAACATTTTCGGTACGGGCTGTGGCGACACCTACTCAAGAAGAAGATGAGAGAGAGAGTCTTTAGTGTTAGAACCAGTCAAGCCAACATACACCTACAAGGAAGTTTGCACTTAGGATGGTATGGCCCGTACTGAAAATGTTATGCAGCCTATTTCCAAGTATGGCCATCTATTTATATTTAATTAGTAATTAGGAAACATTAATTCATATTTTAAGTAGGAAAAGTACCTTCAAAGCAAGCAATCTTAAGAAATAGACATAGACACAATGACAAAATTCGAGATTTTTGAAGAAAATGATATCTATTTAGTAAAATCATCTTCAGTAATTAGTGAATTATCTACAGTGTCTGAAAGATTGTCCTGTGATATGCAAGTTCTGCAACAAATGCTCGTGCATTGATAACTCCATAAGAGGTGCAAGCATATCCACTCTGTTTGCTTGCATATTAATAGTAAAAATAAAAATGACCAGACAAACTGATTTAATGATTGAGGAGCAATGTACTGAATGAGAAATAAAATAGCATTTAAATGATTTTAAAAGAAAAAAAAAAAAAAAAAAAAAAAGATCCTAAATATTTAGAGCAGAAAAAGCAGGATTTTTTGGTAGCTTTGGATGCTTGCTCACAAATGTCATCTGACAAACAACAGCAAGCCAAAAAAAAATTGTTCATGAAGCAACAATAAAATTACAGGCATTGAATAATGAATGACTCATAGGGAATAAATGAAACATACATCAAAAGAACCTGCCAATAAAAATATCGAGCCTCGGCTGTGCTTTAAAAGCACAAAAAAAGCAGCCCCAAAGCATCAATTAACACTGACAATACCTTCAGCTGAAAAGTTGTTAATTAAATCAGCCCCTACAAGTAAAAAATAAAATATTTTGTCATTTTTCAACCACACATTTTGTATTAAGGTTATGGCTGCTGTTATTTTAATATGCAAGCATCAGGGGAAAAAAAAAAAAAAAAAAAGTTGATCTTTAAATGGATGATAACAAGAAAAATAATAATTTCTTATTTTTTATATGCTCACTTTCTTTTGTGTTCATGTAATTTAAACATTATTATTTTTATTGTTATTATTTTCATTATCAGCACTTTAACATACCTCAATTTATGACCATTCATTTTCAATAAATCAAAATATTATTTCGATCTTGTGTGTATTATTGTATGTTACTGACAAATGCATATTTATATTTAAATAATAACGATCCTTTTTACTTAAAACTATCAGTGTATGGATTTACTGGATACTTTCATTTTTGACGCTTGAAGTTCTATCAGGAATTCATATACGTGTTTGTTTGATTCTTTCAGAAAAATTATGAAATGCATTCTTTGGCTCTGTATTATTAACCACTTCACCGGCCATCCCGAGATAACTCTGGGGAAACGTAGCCTTCCACATACTACAGTCGCCAGTGAAGTGGTTAAATTTAAGTTTCAAATAAATATATCCTGTTTAAACTATTTGCATCCTTTTAATAAGTGTAAGAACAAGAAACTTTAATATTCTGTATCATGAACTTCATAATAACAGATATTATTATTATAAATCTGAGAAGAAATTTACACATATTTATTTCAAATAAATTACATTCTTCTAAGAAAAATGAAAGGATTACACTATTTTGTATTACAAGAAATTTATGTATTTTAAAATAGAAAAAGTTTGCTCATTTACATAAAAATTTAATATTTGAAATATCACAATCAGAGGAGAAACATTTGTAGATAAGGATTTCTGACACAAATAGGAGTATCTGTAAAACTATATTGAATATATTTTGTTTTTAAAACAGGAAGATAAACTAAACATATTATTGACAAAATGACTTTTTTTTTTTTTAAATGAATGACAGCAGGGGTTAATACAGGTCGAGTTTACTACCGTTTATGGGTACCTTCACAAAAATCGACCTGGCAAAAAAGGTATCTTCACAAAAATCATACAGCTAAAATCGGTACTTTCACAAAAATCTTAGTCCTCCCAGCAAAATCTAACATTTTTAATTAGCACATTTTAAAAGGAAAGTAATTCGTGCATTTCTGTTGATGCGATTTGCGAAGCAAGAATCATACAGAATGTTGGTTTTAATCTACACACAAGCGTTTGTTATGGGCGAGAAACAGTGCAGCATATGTAAACAAAACGATCCTTGTGTGTATCAGTACAGACACGCTCTGAAGTTGTGGCCATAGTGTACTGTTTGCTGATTCGTCAGGTGGTTTAACATTTTGGTGACTGTATGGTGATGTGGCTATCCTCCCTGGTACAATTCATGTATACTGCAGTGATACAAACACAAATTAAAACAACTTCTACTTACACTATCTCTACTGAACTGTTTACTTCAGAGTGAAGTAAGTTTTGGATTTTGGTTCCTGTTCTGCTATAAGCCTCACACTAGCTGCTGAGAGTTAATTTTATTATTCTACTTAGTTCAACCCCCCCCCCATACACACAGAGAGAAAGAAAAAGAGTGCACTACAATTTTTCACAAAAATAAAATATAGTTAAGATTTTTCACAAAAATAGGTATTAAGTTTGAAATCTTAGATTGGCCCCTGGACAGTCTATGATCAATTGCTGTATAAATAACAATAAAATCATAAATATATACCTCAAATTTATTATTTTGTTATTAGTCAAATTATGATTTTTTAAAAATTAAATGTTGATAATTCTACCAGTAAACAATAATACCCCCCCCCTCTCCTATGCACACACATACACTTCAGATATTAGTAGTTTGGGTTCATGAAATTTCCTTTCACATGTTTTTAATTTTAAAACCAATTATGAGCTGTTTCTTTTCTTTCTTTCTAAAATCGGTCTGCATCTAATTTTTAAGGAATTGAAGTTTAATTTATCCAAATAAAGAGCAAATAAACAAAAGTATTTATATAAAATTGGGGTAGGTGCTCCAGTGATGGACATGCTGCAGTAATTGACATCTTGCCCCAAAAAATTAAAAATAATAATATATATTTTACGTATAAGAATTTTAACATTGCATGTCACACACTGGAGCATAGGGTGTCTATTCATGGTAAAAAGAAAAACTAGCAGTGTCAAACACTGGAGCATAGGATGCTAATTACTGGGAAAATGAAAAACTGCCAGTGGCAGTTACTGGAACATTGAGTAGCTGTCAAATAAAATTCCATTAAATATATATATATCAAATGTATATATTTTAACATATATGTGGTTCTGAAAGTCTTTCCTCCCATATATATTAACTTAAGATTTCCAAAAATAATTTCTGATGACTAAAACATTAAAAACATCAGCAATTGCTCTTAAAGTGTCAATCACTGGAGCAGTTACCCTATGTGAAAATCACCAACTGTTACTTTGAAAATTGATTTAAATTTCAGTCATGGAAAAAATATAATTTATTAAACAAAATACTTGTTTATTTTTATCAGTCAAATTTATGAATAAAATAATATTATAGAGAATTTCTTTCTTTTTCTTTTATAAAAAAGCAATAAAAAATATAACTTATTTTCTCAGCTATATTCCTGAATAAAATAATTTTACTTAGAAATATATTAATATAAAATAAAAGCATGTGAAAATGCTTCTCATTTTTCTTTCAAAATGAATTGGAATAAAAAACATAAACGAAGATATTTATATAAAATTACGTGTAAAGTCTAAAAATTAATTTAAATTTCATTTATAAAATATGTATATAGACTATTATTATTATTATTTTCAGACAAATTTACAAATAAAATAATGTTATAGAAAATGTCTTAGAATGTAAAAACACTAACTAATATAATTTATTTTTGAACTATATTCCCAAATTAAATAATTTTATAATTATTTTTAATAGTTTATTTAATCCGAATAACATTATTTTACAAAATTCCATAATTTTATTAAATAAATTTATTTTCATTATTCCTACATAAAATAATTTTATTTAGGAATATGTTAAATGTAAAATAAAAGCATGCATGAATGCATCTAATTTTTCTTTCAAAATAAATTGAAGTTTAATTTATTTAAAAGATAAATAATTAAATGAATACATTTATTTAAAATTACATATAAAATCCTCAATTATTACTATGCAATAAATATCAGTTATAAAAAAAAGTAGAAATTAAACAAAAAAAAAAAAAAAAATCAGCCAAATAATTTTATTAAAAAAGAAAAGAAAATTTGATTTCTTATGAAATATAACATCTTTATAATCTATAGTGAAAGGCTCAATATTGTTTTAAATAATTTCTATAATAATACAGTCACAAATTTATGCAGTAGATGGCACCAGTGAAATATTTTCAACGGGTTTTTCCAAAGATATTTTTTCAGAGCATGTGCAAATTGAAAGGAGCTTTGTTGTCGCAAACATCTAGAATCATATGATTAGTTTTCGACCCCTAATTATTACAATAGGCATTTTGTTGCTAATTGATGAAAATTCACTTTTTTCAAAAATGTTTCTCAAAAGTAATGATTATGTAGCAATAAATGAGCAAAATTCTTTTTTTTTTTTTGTGTGTGTGTGTGTGTGTTTGTGCATGATTGACTGATGAAATATGCTATTTTATGTAGCTAATAAATGATAAAAATAGTTCCTTTTCTATACTTTTTGAGAAAAACTTTTTTTAAGTATTTAATTCTTGTGAAGAGTCTGTTTTAAATTTGTCAAATTTTGTAAAAGATCTGTTTCTAGTTCTCCATTTTTTGTGAAGAACTAGAACTAGTAGGTTTTAAAACCAATTTTTTTTTTTTTTTTTTTTTTAATAAAGGTTCCATTTTCAGACTCAAATGTGTCCTAGATTTTTCTTAAACAAGGAAAACTGTAGCATAGCACTGCCACTAGTAGGCGATATATCTCTAAAGCTAACCAGTACCCATTTAAATCAAAGTAAAAAAAAAAAGTACCATATTTGGTTAAATTCCAACCACAAAATTTTGCTCACATGGGCATCTTCTAAAAATGGTCAAGCCATTTTTTTGCCACCAATGGTCAAGCCATCTTGCAAACCAGGGTTGGCAAGTTTTTGACACGTGAAAGTTTTTGACGGTTTAAACCATGGTTAAAACCGTCAGAAACCTATATTTATAATTTAATTGTCATATAAAAGCTTAGCTTAATAAAATGTAGTTCATAAAGGTTTTTTGAAAAGTAAATAAATTGATGTTCTTCGAAAAACATTGTTACAACATTTTGAATAATATAAAAAACAAAACTTTAGGCTTTTGAAATTTTATTATGAATTATTTCTATGTTCATTCAAAATATGCTGTGATACTTTTATATATTATTACGAAATTTATTTATAACTATGCTATGCTTAATACAGTACATGTTAAACTTAGTTATGTGATACTTTAAAAATATAGTTGTTTTCAATAAGATATTATTTTTAAAAGGTAAACATATTAATGTTTTTGGAGAAACATTATTATAACATTTTGATTAATATAAAAACAAAACTTTAGGCTTCTAAAAATTTATGATTTATAAATCATTGATAGATCATTTTGATTGAAAAATCATTTTATTTGCAATACAACATTGTATATTTCAATTTTTTTAGTATTGTGCTTTTAGTATTATGTATTTAACCAGTAAAATAAAAATGCATAGCTTAATATTTTGTATTTAAATATTTTTTAGAAAAATATAACTTTTTTTTTTTTTTTTTTAATGACTGCTGATACTGCAAGTTTTTAAGAAAAAGCAATTATTCTGAATGTTAAACAAGCTTGAATTGTGTCTGAAATTCTTCTAATTAGCGTGAGACAAGAGAAATATGAATGCTTTCTGGACATGTATAAATTGTAATAAATTTAATATTTGCCCATACAGATTTTTTTTAAAAATTATTAGTCTAAGCTGTAGGGCCCACCAGCGGCCAAACGTTCAAAGCTGGTAGACGTAGGGTGCCGGGTTCAATCCCAGGGCGTGCTCGTCAGCCTAGCCGTTCAGAGTTTTTTGTGGTTTTCTCCGAAACTTTAATAAATACGGATTAGGACCCTTTAGAAAGAAAAGACCCACACGGAGGGCACCAACCCTTAGGCCTAAGACACTAGAGCAGTCAATCAGCCTTACTCCCAAAAGATAAGTGTAATAAATGTAGATTATAAATATAATTATTTTCAAATTCATATTAATTTACTGCCCACATATATTATGTTTTTCTTAAATAATAAATAAAATAAAAAAAATATCCAGTATTTTTGTGTTTTCATGGCTTGCGTGAAAATTCATAAGTAACTTTGGAATTTTAGAATTTCATAAATATTAATATAAATAAGCATCAACATACAAATATATGTCTCTGCATACTTTGTATATATTTCTTGGGTTATAAACCAGTTAATTTACCTAAATTTTTATAAATTATCTACAAATTGTTTTAAGATTTGTTAATTTTTTATAAACAGCATAATATTTAGTTATTCACTTGTATATGGCAAAAATGACTAAATGCTATTTCTAACCAGATTCTAGCTCATTTATAGATGTTGAATTTTGACAATACAGGTTTTTGACAGTGTAGAGGTTTATGACAGGTTTCTGACGGTTTAAACCTTTGTCATGTCAAAAACCACTTTATGACGTCAAAAACCCAACCCTGATGCAAACCATGAATGTCTGGTATTACTAGAAGTAATAGCAATTCATAAAATATGTAAAATTTGTATCTACAAAGAAAATAAATTAAGACTATAATATAACATATACTGTAATTGTGATATATAATGCAAATTACATGTATATTTTTAAAAACTTCTTTTTTTAGATGTTAAATTGATCTGCAGAGCTTTAAACAATCTGCAGTACACTGTTTCTGCTACTGGGCAACACCAGACAGCTTCAACACAGCAAACTCAGACTCTACAGGATTCTGAAAAGTGAAAAGGAAGGTAGAATAAAAAAGTTTATTCAAAGACTGTAGAAAGCTTCTAATTTTGAAATGCTAATGTGGTAAATAGCCAGGGTTTAAACTGCCATTAGTTTTTTTAGCATTTTGCTAAAAAGTGTCATATTTTGCTAAAACAAGTCGGTCAGAATTTCGCTAAAAAGCTAAAACTGGATAACTGTATAAAATATCTCTATATAATAATTCAGTTTTTTTTTTTTTTTTTGTAATATTTGCAAGCAAAAACTACGAAAGGACTGAAATTTTTGGGAATCCTTATTTAGATAGTAGTTTGGATTTATTTTTAATTTTCAATGATTGAATTTAAATGCAAAAATATTTAAAAGTATGTTAGAATTCAGAATTTGCTTCATAGAAGCATTTTTAGCACTAGTATTTCACGATTATCTACCACTACACTTTACTTGATTTTTAAATTGCTTTTTCATTTTACACATATGATATAAATACCTCTTTTTCTATTGATAAAATCAAAATATAGTTTCCCTGATTCATATTTTTAAAGTCACAAATATGGATGCTTGGTTAAAATCATCCATGAACAAAAGGAATAGAAAACAAAACTGAGGATAACAAAGCTAAGTAAAAGAAATCAATGGTATCCAAAGAATTAACTTTCGAAAAAGCTAAAATAGTGCTTGCCTATTTTTGCTAAAGTGCTAAAGTTATTTTTTTGCCAGGTTAAACCCTGTTACTGATGGTGCTTTTTTTTTTTTTTTTTTTTTTTTTTAAAATGGTGTGTGGTGTTGGTATTTTAGGAGTAAGGCCAATTGACTACTCTAGAGTTCTAGGCCTGAGGGGGAGTACCCTCCTTGGGGATCTTTCTAAGGGCTCTTAGTCTGTCGTGTTTACACAAGTTTCAGAGAAAACCACCGAAAATTCTAAACGGCTAGGTTGACGAGCGCAACCTGTGATTGAGCCTGGTACCTCATGACAACCAGCTTTGAGCACAATTTTTTTTTTTTTTTTTTTTTAAGATATTCTTATTGAAAGTAACAATACACCTGAGATATAGAGACGTATGGCCCAAATTAACCAGTCAATCAACAGCTGAAAAACGACAAATGTAAGTTCTTTAAACATGTAGCACGCTGTCAGAAAGTGGCCACCGTTGTGCCTGCCTATATCATGCTTTTTAATGGAAACTTTTCAACATTAAGTCACCAGGTGATGAGTAGTCAGTCGCTGCCGGTTTTAATAAATTTGAAAACAACTCAGTCAGCTGAATCGATTGATTCCTTTATCAAGTAACCCTCCTTTCGAAACAAGACGATTGAATGAGTTGAATTGAGTTTCTATAGTTTGAATTGAGAACATCCTCCTGTTTGAGTGTTAAAAATAAAAATAATTAATTTTTGAAAAATGAGAAACATTTTAACGATTGTGAATATTCTAAATAGGAGAACAGAAATAAAAAAATCACATTAGGTAATGAGTCATTTATAAAATAAATTTCTCCAAAGAATAACACGGGGTTAGATGACTGGTCAAAATAAGTGAAATATCCGATTATTTTTGAAAATGAGAAAAACTGACTCACCTAACACACAGAACTAAATCACCATGTATCGTTGAACTATTCCTTACAAGAAATACGCCCGTCTCCGCTTCATTTAATAAAATATCTGTCGCTTCTTGTCTCGTTAAAGGACCAAAGTACCAGCTGAAAAAAACAAGGAAAAACAAATCAATAATCTAGAAATAACACAGTGCGGCACTCACTTATATTCTCTACTTTTTCTCCACCTTCTTAAAAAGATTGATTGTCACAGTTTAATGGCACCTGATATAAGAAGTGTATTATTTGAATATTTACAAATTACTTTAAGCAATATTTGGAACAGCTTCGATGTATATTTTTGTGTTTGAGCAGAATGGTATTTTGTAAATGATGTTTTGGTTTTTCTCCCTATGGGTAGCTAGAAACAGTCTGCTACCACAAAAAGTTCATTCTTTTAATTTAGAAATTTTTTATTCATGATATCTGCGTTTGCAGACTCGGTAACTTTGCCAATGAATATTATGCGAGAAGTGACTAGCTGGTTGTCAGCCAGGGTAGCTCAGTGGTAGAGCATCCGTGCGTTAAGCGGAGGTGCCCGGGTTTGATTCCCGGCTCTGGTATTTTTCGCATAGTTGGTAATAAATAAAAAATATCAACCTTTACACTCCAATTTGATTTAAATAAATATTCATTCTTTTAAATGACAAATAATATTTCAGCTATTTTAATTCTTTACATGAACGTGTTTTTTGTTGGGCACTCAGCTTTCATCAGGTGTTGGGATGATTTGACTGTTTTTTCTCTCTTGCTTTTGTAATTTCAATCAATGTGTGTGCATGCGGATGAGGTGTGCCGTGAGAAATAAAAATGAAATGACAACAGCAAGAAAGAGGAAACAGTCCAATCATCCTAACTAAAGTTACCGGAAATGTTATAATATTATTTGCAAGCTCATTTATATTAGTCAATGTTGAAATGTCATCCTATCGATGCTGTTCCTTGAAATAAACAATAAAATGAACATTTCTGTACTGTTTCTAGCAGGGCTGCTGGATTTTGACCAGGCCAAAAAAAAAACTGGCTGGCTTTTATTAAAATTAATTTTTCTAAAAGGGATGACTAGAGCAATAATATAAATAAATTATATTGTAATAAAAAATTAAATAAGAGTGTAAAAGAATACAATTCTAAATGACAAAATATAAGGAAAACAAAAACCACACTCTTTATTAGAAAATTGATTTGGTTCAATGCAATTTAAATTATTAATAAATTCTTACTCAATAAAAATGCTAAAGGAGATTAAATTTACCAATGACTTGGCTCAGTTTTTTAATGACAACACATTTTAAATTATTTTTCAGCACCTAAACTATAACTCCTTAGCGTGTTCTAAACAAAGTGATTTTTTGTGTAGAAAAATAACCTTTCAGTTGAAATTGGAGAAGAGCTCTACAAAGCAAAATATCCTATTTTTCTGCCTGTAATTCATAGGTCAGCTAAATGAGTTCAGAAAATTTAATTAACAGATAAGGCTATTTTTAAATGAGGTTTTGTCTTCTACAGATATAGCCTCGTCTGTAAATTAAACTTTCTGATATAAAACTGATTTTTCTTACCTGCAGTCTAATAAGTAGAAAAACATGAAAATAAAAATTAATAAACCTATTTAATGTCTTAATTTATGCAAAACTTTTATCTTGTTTTTCCGAAAATTGTTCAATAGCTCGAAGAACTTAAGAGACTTAATGTTTCACAGATTCAAGTAGCTTTTAAAAGGAAAAGAAATAGCACTTTCCAATTTCCACATTCTTTTAAGAGGAATGGCTTTGTTAGTTTCTAGATCATTAATCAATGCAGTCGATTCTTGGATCAGTTCAATACAATTAAATGAAATGTGTGAAAGCCAAAATTAATTTTTCTTTCTTTCTCTCTGTATAAATGTGAAATAAAACAAATACATAATTTACTCATTATATTTTGATTATGGAAATATTTAATTAAAGAGAAGTATTTGAAGCTCTGAATATAAAAATGAAAACTATGCAAATGAACAATGACTTTTATGTGCCCCCACCCCCTGAATAAATGACATCATTTATGTTCATAATGGATATAGGATAGTAACAATCATTCATATGATAATGAGAAATGCCTTTAAATACAAAAATGTTTTCATCAAATCATTTACTTAGATGCTATAACAACAAAAAATTTGAGAATTATTTTACATTTCATATTTTTATTTTTTTACACAAAATGACTTTAGTAACGTAAATTAACACATGGCATATGTGTTAAATGCATAGTAAGATACCAAAGTAAAAAAAGCCAGTAAAGACTGGCTTTTATTTAAAAAAAGACTGCCTTTTTTCAATAAAAGCTGGCCAGTCTGGTCATTTTAAAAAAAAAACCGACTTTTTTGCAGCCCTGGTTTCTAGCCATTCATACAGAGATCAATAGTCCAAAACAACATTCGCAAGATGATACTGCTACATCCATAAAAAATTAAAGGTTGTCATTCAATTTTGAAAAATTATTTTAGATTATTGAATTTTTTTGTTTTTTACTCACACTAATCTTTAAAATGTACAGATTTTAGTTAACATTTTAAACATAGATAAGCTTATTTTGAGCATCATTCCAATGGCTTCGTGGCACCATAAAAATTATGTCAAATTCGAGGAATGCCAATCCAATGATTTGAGGAGTGCAAATCAGAAAGTACTTCATTTTATTTATTTTTTACCTAAAATGTTTTAAAGAGAATTTGACAGTTTATTCATTGCAGGAGCCCTAGAAGAAATCTGCCCAATCACCACAAAGTGGTTCTTAAAAGGAAAAGTATACAAAGTTTCTTATTTGGGTGAATTTATCAGGTGTCCCTTCATAAAGGGGCATTTTACCAGGTGATACTCTCAAGTGTAACTAGTAAATGCCCTTTTATACCTAAAATTTTTATTATTTTTGTAAAATTTATATCTTAGTGGAATGGAGTATCACTGAGCGAATAATATGCACCACAAATGCATCTTATTAAAATCACAGCTGAATAGTCTTTCGATTTCATACCAGACTGGACCTCAAAATTTCGGCCTGTGCAGACCTCTAGACCACGGCAACCAGCATTCCAATTATTTATGAAGATAACTTGATCAACATTTAAATATTCAGTAAGTATTTTATTCTATTTTTGCTATTTTATTTAATGAAAGAAATAGACCTATTTTTGGAAAAGAAGGAATCTACTAGAATATTTTTGAGTGAATTGTTTAGAGAGAGAGAGAGAGAGAGAGAGAGAGAGAGAGAGAGAGAGAGAGAGAGAGAAATGTTTTTGGAATTTCTGAAAAAATGTGGGTTGGGAAATCTGGTTTATATAATTGTATTTTCTTGGCAACTCAATAACATTAGAACTTCATGCAGTTATTTTTCTACTCAAAGTGAGTTAAGTTAATTTTAAATATTTGTTTTATTAATATTCAAAATAAGCTTAATTTATTTGTACACATTACAAAACAGATGCCATTTTGAAAACATTTTTGCTTTGTTTACATTTAGAATCAACAGCAACCATTTCCGAAAATCGCATTTCTCCACTAGAGTCCTGCATCGGGTCGGGTAACCCGATTTTACCCGAACCCGACCCGACCCGCGGGTCGGTTTCGGGTCGGGTCGACAGAATTTTTTCTCTTGCGGGTCGGGTTCGGGTTCGGGTCGGGTTTGGTTTTCAAGAAGTCGGGTCGACTTTAGAACAACTTTCAAAATATTTTTTACAATTATAAACATAAACTAGTTGGCATAGGTGGACTCTGCTCAGTTCCCCATCATATTTATGTTCTCATAAATTTCTAGTGCGAGACATATTATAATCATGTTAAAAGAAATGAATTTGACCAAAGCTTGATATAGTGACAGAATGAAATCCCCGCCTAATAGGCTATCCACCGTTAACTTCGATATATATATCTAATTCTAATCTATTAATTTATTTTATCAGGGTCAATTCCGTTGTTTAGTTTTCATGCTACTATTTCCAATGCAATAATCCTCAAAATTCATATTTATATGAAAAATTTACAATTTCGCTATGTTGATAAAATCGTAAATTACGAATGATTTACGAAATTTTCCTATTAGAATATTTGTATTCAATCATGTTCAAACAAATATCATAAATGTAATTTTGAAGTTGTCTAATGTATTTATGATACTCAAAGTGAAAATTTATGCTCAATTTTGCCTTATTCTGACATGATAAGTAAATCGTAAATTCCAAATAACTTACGAATTTTTTAAATTGGAAAAATCATAGTCTATGATATTCATGCCAGTATCCTATATAATATTTCGAAAGTGGTTTGACATCTTTACGATGAAAATATCCCTCAAGATTGACGTTTATGTGAAATTTTGCCCTATACTGCCATGTTAAGAAATTCGTAATTTTCCAATAACTTATGAAATTTTTATATTGGAAAATTCATAGTCATTAATATTCATGCCAGTGTTCTAAATAATATTTCAAAAGTAATCTGACATCTTTACGATGAAAATATCTCTGAAAATTGACGTTTATGTGAAATTTTGCCCTATACTGCCATGTTAAGAAATTCGTAAATTTCCAATAACTTGCGAAATTTTCAAAGTAGCACATTTATAGTTACTAATGTTCATTCCGGCATCAAACCTGATGTTTTAAAACTGGTCTGACATTTTTACAGTAAAATGTTTCCATTTAATGCACGTTTAAGTGAATTTTTGTCCTATTCTCCCCATGTTAAGAAAATCGTAAATTTCTCATAACTTACGAAGTTTTTTAATTCGAATGTTGCAAAAGAATAGGGTTCTTGCCAGTATCGAAAGTAATATTTTAAAACTGATCTGACCTCTCTGCGATCATTTGTTCGTGAGATATCGTGTTAACAGACTAACAAACTAACGGACTAATACACTGACACACTAACGGACTGACACACTAACAGATACCCTACAGACAGACACCATACAAATTTTGTCATTTTCGGATTCCTCACACCTGAAAACGTGTAAAAAAGTAAAAAAACCGAGGTCGAAAATTTTCACGATTACCTAAGTTCCCCATACCTATTAGTATTATGGGGAACTAATTTATAGGCATGTTTACAACTATGTAACTATTTTAAACATTCTGCACATACTAGACATGTATCGGTTGGTTGTTTGGTTGAAGGATTTAATGCCGATTGACTCCAGATGTGTCTTAGGCCTATAGGGGGAATGCCCTCCGTTTGAATCTTTCTAAGGGGGCCTAGCCCGTATTTACGCGTGTTTCGGAGGAAACTACGGAAAACTCCGAACGGCTAGGTCGATGACTCCGACCTGGGATCGAACTCGAGACCTCCCATCTACCATCTTCGAGCGAAGAACCGCTCGGCCGCTGGTGGGCAGACATGTACCGGAGCTCCCTATTCGTATCCGCGGATATCCGCCAGAAAAATAGATCCGTATTTGTATCTGTATCTGATTTCTTTTGTTCAACGGAACTAATATGTATCTTTTGTAGAAATTGTATGAAAATTAGAAAAGTATTATAAATCTTTCTCGACTGTTGTTAATATATAAATTAAAGAAATACAAATACAGTATAACTTCGCATTTACATTCTGGAAATTGAAAAGATTTCGCAGTTTACAAGGCTTTTTTTTTTTTTTTTTTTTCTTTTTACTTTCTTCTATATTCACTAGAAGAAAGTATTAGATTCGTAAAAATTTTCAATTTCTGATTTTTGATGAATTTGCACGTTTTGAGAGTCCCAAACACGATTTGACTATTTCTAGAAAATATCAGTCTGTGTCTCTGTATACATGTGTGTGACAAAAATTTTGTGGCGACTGTATCTCTGGAACTACTGCACATAATTGCATATAAATTTATAAATAAATGCACCTTGACATAAATTAGTGCCTGTCAACTTTTGGTGCCCATCGCTCAACAGATAGCGCTGCTATACAGTGATTTCCACAATTACATGGAAAGCTATATCTCAGGTTCTATTGTGTATCATCAAACAAAACTTAATATGTGAAAAAGCGATTATGAGACGTTATTCTGACTCAGTTTGAATGTTTGTCGGCCAATTGGTGGCGCTGTTAAAAAGCAAATTTCATCGATAACAAGATGGCTATATCTCAACTTCTATGCCTTATAAATGTACGAACCATGATATGTGAGATAACCATTATAAAAACGCATTAAGAAATTATTTATAGACGATAAAATTGTCTCTCTTTGGATATTTAGTGTTAGATTTCCCCAAGATGAAAATTTTTTGAATTCATCACGTTAAACTTTTTAATAATAGTTTTAATAAATTATTCGCACTTAGTGAATTTGACAGAAAAATATAGAAGAATGTCTTGTGGTGGCCACAACATACTAGTTTTTTTTTAATTTACCAACTGTGTGACAATGAAAATTTACTTTATTTTATATCATGTTATATCATTTTACCTTGTTTTGCATGATTTTTAGATGAATAAGTAACGTTGATTTATTTTTCGGGTCGGGTTCGGGATAGATAAGTCGGGTTTCGGGTCGGGTTCGGGTCACAAAAAATTCTTAGTTGCGGGTTCGGGTCGGTTTTCGGGTTGATGAAAATTTTTTTGGCGGGTTCGGGTCGGGTTTCGGGTTTATGAAAATTTTTTTGTCGGGTTCGGGTTGATTTAAAATTCATCTGTCGGGTTCGGGTCGGGTAAAACCCGACCCGCGCAGGTCTCTATTCTCCACAACCACGAAAAGAAAATCGCCAAATACAGTTGTGGACCAACCTGCAAATTGTTACGTTTTCTGTATATTGTTTTTGGTCAAATTGCTTCCCCCCCCCCTCCACAAAGTGTTTCGTTAGATCACTGAAATGCTCTTTCATATGACTTCAATGCAGGTTAATTGCAGACAATAAAACATCCTTAAAAAACATGAATAAATATCGAAACAATTCAGTAATTTTCTTTCCATTTCAATTAATTACCTATCACCTCAAAATTTATTTACTTCATAAAAAATTTCACATAGTAAGTAAAAAGATAAGTAAAAAATAATAATAATTGTTTTAAAAAATAATTCGTAAGCAACACACCATTTTTAAAACATACACAAGAAATAAAACATTGAGATTGACTGTATCTACACAAGCTCATTTCTCGACTCATTCTCTTAAAACTTCAGTTGAACTCCTACACAGATGACATAACACAAATGTAGCAGATAACAAAACAGAAACTGCTCTTTCTCACTCTCCTAGCTAGTTCTGAAAAACTAACAGGCTTGCATCAAAACGAAATAGGCCAAGCATAATTGGACTCAAACTAGGGATGAAACGGATATCCGGTAACTATCCGGTAAAGGGCAAAACTGGGAAAATTTATTAGTGGCCAGTGGCTGGTACTGTCAGTTTCATTAGTAGCCACTTTTTTAAGTTAGTGGCCACTTTTCACATAAGATTATTTCTTTCATACTGCAAAAAGCATTGTTACCATTTTGCGGTATAATCACCACAAGAAAAATATGAAAATAAGAAATACATATAATAATAAAATTAACACAGGGTCACTGAAATTGTAATTTGTAATTACGCTCTTTTTAAAAATCCTAAATTGCACATCCTAAATTAAAATCTGCTTAGGGCTGTAATAATAACAGCAAAAGTTTTTATCTTTCAGATAATTCAGTAGCACTTTTTTTTTTTTCAATTTATTTAAGTGAAATAAGCTGTTATCATTCACAGTTCATATTGATATTTTTCTAGTAAATGAATCAGCTGATTCATCATCATCACAACCTTTTACATGGTCATGTGTAAATAGAGTTAGCAGTTTTATTATTGTTTCTCATTTCTAAAAACACACTTTTTAAAATGATTTTATTTCAATAAAGTTAAAATATTTCCTCTTAAAAAGTATAGATGTGGAAACTTAGCTGCTTCATTAAAAATAATTTACTTAGCTGCCAAATTTGTAGTTTTAAAAATAGGGAGATTTCTACTTTAAAATGGAAAGGAAAAAGGAAAATTTCTACTCAAAAGAAAGCAAATACAAAATTTTTTGAAAAATACACATTTAAGCCAAATCAATTTTTGATACACACATTTGTCAAATATCTTAAATGGGTTAAATATACACTAAATACTATGGAGATAATAATGGAAAAGGATTGTGCTTTGCAGGACATTTGATCATTAACTGCTAGTTGAAATGGAGCGCACATGTGTGTGTGTGTGGGGGGGGGGGGGGATACATCTATGTACTTCTTTATAGGTTCTAGAATCTAATCAAGAAAGTTTAAAATGAATATTTACATTTATGTTATGGATGGAGAAAGATTGTAAATCACAAGGCTTCAGTGGAGCATGTGATTGACAATCGTTGGAAGGTAGGAGGTGGGGGGGGGGGGGGGGGGTGTTACAAGAATTATGAGTAAGAGATATTAAACAATTCTACTTCTTTACAGATTCTAGAAACTAATAAAATAGGTTTAAAATATATATTTATATTTTTGCAGCAAATGGAGAATGACTAGAAATTATAAAGCTTTCTATAAGCTGTGTGATCAGATCGTTAGGGGGAGGGAAAGGGGGGGGGGGGGGGTCCAAAAAATTATATGAGTGAGATATATTAATCAATTCTATTTCTTTATAGGTTGCAGAATATAATGAAGCAAGTTTAAAATGAACATTGACATTTATGCCATGGATGGAAAAAGATTGGAAATCACAAGGCTTCGATTGCCTATTGTCGCTCGATTTTTAGAATCTTTTAATGATCACAAAAACTGGCGACTTTAGTGGCGATCGATGCATAATTTTTAATCGCCATCTTTTTTATTTAGTCGCCATGTGGCCGGTGGCGACCGTTAATTTTGCCCTTTACTATCCGGTAGAGTTTTAAATATCCGACAGGGTACCAGATATCATCAGTCTGGATACGGATATCCGGTAATTTCAAGCCAGATATCCGACGGATATCCGGAGGAGAAAATTCAAGCTTAAATTCCCCTCTGATGAAAAATTTTCGACTTTTTTTTTTAAAAGATCAGTTGTAGCTTGTAAAGGTAAAAAAAAAAAAAAAATGCAAAAGTCGAATTTGGCCACTTTAGCAAGCAAATTTAGCAAAAAGTAGCTTCAGGTTTAAGAGATATAGAAAACCTTTTTTAATTTTGTGCAGAGTTAGCTACGATTTTCCAGAGTGATCTATAACATTCCCCCTAATCTTTCACATAACAGTAAAAAGAGCTGTTCATTGTTGTCCCTGAACAAATAATATTCATCCTCTGCAGTGCATATAACTCTGTTTTCATGACTTTTGTTTAATAAGTTGAGAATGTTTAGTAATATTGTTAGTCTTGGAAGTAAAAGTTGTTAGATTGTTTCGAGAATGAGTCAAATAACGTGCATTTATTGACTAGAACATGCCTGTTTATTTACAATCAGCTTTTCCCTACACAAAAATGTTCTTTTTGTGACCATATATTTATACTAGCAGACCATCTGGCATCATTATCTGTGACATTACCTATTCAATTAAACGTGTCATCTACCTATTCGATTTGGATTTAAAAAAATAAGCACTGCAATTTATATAAATGTGCACTTTTAACGGTCCTCTTCACTTATCGTCCTCTAAAGTCCGAGCCAATGTTATTCTATGGGGAAATTTTTTTTACAAATAACTTATTAACTAATACATATTTTTAAATTATGTTTTTACATTCAGAAAATTCCCAACTGTTCAATGGACGGATCTTTTTTAAAAATGCATTTTTTTAATTTTTAATATTTTATTTTGAAATTGCAAAATGAACACATATTCACATATTGAAAATTCGTATGTTGCAGCTTCAATATAAAATATAAAAAATTAAAAAAATAATTTTTTAAAAAGGTCCGTCAATTTAACAGCTGGGAATTTTCAGAATGTGGAAACCGAATTTAAAAATATGTATTTAATAAGTTAGTTGTAAAGAAAAATTTCCCATAGAATAACATTAGCTTCGGCTTCCGGCGGCGGTGAGTGAAGCGGGCCCTTAATGGAATATCTTGCTAAAACACCTGAATTTAGAATTCCCCATTGCGCTACATAGATATAGTCCCAAAAATTAAAATTACTTCAAATAGAAGTAATATTTAAATTTTCAGGAAGACTGTATTTTCATTTTCAGATTGTTAAAGAATAAAAAATAAAGCTCAATTATTTAAAGTTTATGATTTTGTACATTAGAAAAACTGAACTTACTTTTAATTAAAGAATTTTAATAAATAATCTAAATTTTTCTTTTCTTATTTGTACAGAATATAAAAATATGAAATACTAAGTAAAAAGCATTTAAAGAAACAAAAATATAAATTTGTTTTGAATCATTACTTTCTTCTATATTCAATAGAAGAAAGCATTTTATTCGTAAAAATTTTCAACTTCCCGTTTTTGGTGGATTTACGCATTTTCAGTGAACCAGAATTTTGAATTTGACCGTTTTTAAAAAATGTATCCGACAAAAGTTTAGTGTAGCAGCTCTAGTTCAAGAGTTAATGCACAGAATTTCATATAAATCTATACATAGTTGCGCATTAACAACAAAGAAAAAAAGTGCCCATTGACTTTTGGTGCAAATTACTCAATAGGTGGCGCTGCTATACTGTGATTTCTCCCATTTAATGGAGGAGTATATCTCTTCTACTGTGTATAATTAAAAAAAGACTATGTATGTCACAGGGCTATTATGAAATGTTTATTTAATTTTTGTGCATATCGGCCAATATACGATGCTGTTATGCTGCAATTTTCCGTGAATAGTGAAATTATCTTGGATTTATTTGTCTATAATTACACAAAATTTGGTATGTGAGAGTACCATTTTTATGAAACAACATGGTGATTCAATTTTGGTGCTTATTGGTCGAGGAGTGGCTATACTATGCTGCAATTCACCCTGTGAATGGGAAGGCTAAATCTTAACATCTGTAACATTTAACTGCACTTAACTTGACATGCAAGATAAATTATAAGATAACAAAAGCTGGCTTAATTTGGGTGTATATTGAGCAACAGATGTCGCAGTTGTTCCTCATCTTCTATGATTCTCCACTTGGCTACATCTCACAATCTTTTGATTAAAATTGCACTAAACTCCATATCTAAAATCTTTATTGTGCAAAGCTATTATTAAGTTTCTTCTGGTTCTGTGCATGTTAAACAGTGTGTAGCTTTGTTGTATGTTAAACAGCGTGAAGCTTTGTTGTATGTTAAACAGCGTGAAGCTTTGTTGTATGTTAAACAGCGTGAAGCTTTGTTGTATGTTAAACAGCATGAAGCTTTGTTGTATGTTAAACAGCGTGAAGCTTTGTTATGTAGAGTGATATAAAAGAAAGTTTTGTAATAGCCATAACATACTAAGCCATTGAAGCTTTTAGATTTTTTTTTTTTTGCTTCTTTTATGTTTTCTTATAAATGTCTCAAACGAAAATATCGGATTCATAAAAATTTTCTACATTTGGTATTTGCTGGATTTACACATTTTAAGAGGTCCAGAACCTGGTTTGATCAATTTTTAAAAATTTGTGTTTGTGTGCGTGTGTGTCAAAAATTCCGTTCAACTGATGTTGGCCTTATTTAGGTGTATATCAGCCAACAAGTGGATCTGTTGTTATAATTTTTCACAAGCCTATATCTCAGCATCTATTCATTAAAATTGCACCAAATTCCATATGTAAAATATTTATTGTGTAAAGCTATGGTTAAACTTTTGCACAATTTAAACAGTAAGCAGTGTGTGATGGCGAGTAAATACATTTTCTTATGAAAATAACCAACCCTGCAACTATGATTATATTAGTAAAATATTTTGTTTCTTTTTTTTAAATACATATCAAAGACACATTTTTTAGTGCTATAGTATTGTAAAAAATGTGTAAATGATACGTTTTTGTTTTATAATTCTGAACAAAACCTATATATTTGTGACAAATTGCAAGTGTAGGAATGAGTATGTTAGACTTAAGTTTTATTCTTCATCGCAATATTGCACAATTAAATAGAATGCTAAATAAATATGCTTAAGTAAATTATATTTAAAATGTATTTAAAAGTATAGCATATGAAATACGTTTATATTTTATTGTTTTAAAATAAAGAAAAGAAATATGCAACACAACAAAAAACAAAACTAATGCCGGATATCCGTATCCGGCAGGCAAAGGAGCTCCGGATATCCGATATCCGGCAAAATCACGATCCGTTTCATCCCTAACTCAAACTAAATATTATCAAAGATAAAACATTTACAAAATTACAAGATAACATTGCACAATTTTTTTGCAAATACACATAAAAACCAGGAATCGATCCAGGCTTAAATTTTTCGAGTGCACATTTTTCAAAAAATACATAAATAATATAATAAATAAAACATAAAAATTTACGTACATATTACACTTCATTTTGTATAATGACATAACATTAACGCAAAAGTGTTTTTTGAATTTCGTAAAGGGGCCCTTTCTATGATGTGGAATTGAAATAGCGTTAGTATAGGACCCCTGTGACGAAATTTGAATTTTGGCACTGAAGTAGCTTGGAGGTTTCTCTCCATTTTCAAAGGCCTTGATTTGTGAACTGCAATAGCATTTTAATTCATTGCCAAGATGGCAAAAAAGGTAAAATCATCAAGGGAGTCTTATATTAAAGTCATTCCGTAAAATTTTGTAAAGGGGCAGCAAATTGAACCCAATTTTCACCTGGCTCAATTCCTGAAAACACACACAATACAAAGTAAAATTAAGGAACAACTATAGTATTTCCCCTAAAGCTGAATTTGGCGATTATGGCTAAATCAAAAATCATAAATCATATAGCATAAATGATAAAATCATAAGCTAAATTATATATCATAAAATCATAATTCCAAAATAAATAGCATGTAGGCTGCAATATTATATCGCAAGCAGTTCAGAACAGCATCTTTATCGTTCAAATCGGCGCCAAAGGAAAATCGCCAAATTCAGCTGAGGGGAAATACTATAGTTGTACCAGATTTGATATCTGTCGTCTTTGGCAATCAAAAACATAATATAAAATTATATATGCTAGATGTACATTCTCGTAATATATATTGTACGAAATATTGTTACATATAATTGAATGCTCTCTTAATGTGACATAATTAAAACAACCATGATTTTTGAAAGGAATTAAATATGCTCACCAGATAACACAGCGATTTTTTTTTTTTTTTTTTTTTTTTTTGGCCAAGGACGACATACCAAACCTGTTCCAGATTGCATTAAACATATAAACGATAATTTTGTACAGAGTATGGGGAGACAAAATGAACTTTGCTATGATGAACTAAATATACTCTTTTCCTTCATATGTCAGGAGTACTAAATATTTAGTTAAAACTGACTGATAATGTTAAATTATTGACTAACTTGATTGCCTAGAAACCTTTTATATATATAATTAAAAAAAAAAAAAATACCTATAAAAATTTTATACTTTTTTTCCCTATAAACTTTGTCTGATACATCAAACAAACATTTCGTACTGTAAATGATGATTCACAAGCATTGCATTACATTCATGATTATGCATGTTACGCTATAAATGAGTGATAAAATAAAAATGTTTTACATTCACACTTAAATGTTTACGATCAACAGTTAAGGGAAAGTTTTTAATAATTAAAAGCCCTTTTTTCTTTTTTTCTTTGTTAGAATCATATTTATTGGAGATTCTGACATTAATAAATAAATAAAATCCATTCGTATATCACGATAACGACAATGTCATGACTAATAATTTATTGCTAAAGAGGAAAAAAAATCTAAAATTTCTGACAGAAAAAAATAATATATTTTTGTTCAAAATAATATCATTTTTGTTTAAAATAAACAATAATCAAAAGCCATGCGATACTGTATGAACATCAATACATTAAATAAATCTCGAATTTCAATTTCAATATCGGGTCGCTTTAAACATGCGGACAAAAACAAAAACAAAAAAAAACACAAGAACCGGTTAAGCACATTCCCCACATACCAATCGGGTATTTAAATCTTTGTAAACACCACTAACCTGTGCTTGTCATATGGGTCGAAGCTCGCAGCCATCGCGGCACGTTTCTTTTATAAGTTTATAAAAATTTTATTTGACTAATTAATAATATAATTCTAAAATTAATGTATTAACGACCAACGCCTTAACACCGTGCGAATTAGCAGTCGCTTGCGAAGATGGGGAGATAACCGGAACGAGTGTTATCATTTTTTGTTTCGCAAAATTCGGATGCAGTTAAACACGAATTTCGTGAGTTACGAGCAATTTCTTGTTATAAAAAATTATAAGCTTTTTTTTTTTTTTTTAATCATTTGTTATTAATTTAAATATTACCATTATTTTTTAGCACATTCACTTTCTAAATTAAAATGGAGTAATTAAGTTTCACGTCCCAGTAGTGCTACACTATTACAGTTTGCAGCAAAATTATTCGAGTGTTAGCAAAAATTCCTATGTTTAAAAAGTGCACTTAATACAATTTTGTTAAATAAAATTTATTTCGATTCGACAACGATTTATTTAATAAATACTTGTTGAATAATATTCTGACTTATTAAGAGCATGATTGGTCAAAGATTTATTTAACAAAACTGTGTTAACTGAACTTTTTTTACATAGGAATTTTTGCTAGCGCTCGAATAATTTTGCTGCTGACCAAGTTAAAATGTAAATTATTTAAAATCAATACGACAATTTTCTGAATACCACAAATCCCATAATCATAATTTTTAGTAGAAACTTATAAGTTTGGAAAAAAAAAAATCTTTATGATATCGTCTGCCTTTGCTTGTACATAAAGCAGACGATATTGTAAAAATTTTGTAATGATCCGTTTCCATTTTAATAAGTGTATGTTCAGCAAAGTAAATCGATATTTTTTACCATCACCTTTCGAAATATGTACAATGCTCGTTTTACATAAATTAAATTACGTCAATTTTGTAAAAAGCATAAAACTATTTTCATTAGTTTGAGGAAATTAAACCATTTGTATAAAAATTATTCTCCCCCCCCCCCCCTCTTAAAATGTGTTTTAAAGATTTAAGGTGTCTTAGAATATGAACGGTAAGTCATTGATGTTTTTAAAATTTCATTGTAGTTACAACCAGAGTTGTAAAAACTCAGGTTTTTTTTTGCTTATAAAAAGCCCAATGCATTATTATTTATATCATATTTTAAATACTTTGAATTCACTTATTGCATACTGTTTTACGTATTTATTTCCTAATATATGAGATAATTAATTAATTACATTATTTATTTGCTAGCTATTAGTTTTTAAGTACTGTTTTGCGACATATTTAATAAGGAAAGGGCACGTGACGTCACTCGCAGTCAAATTATGGGGAAAATGGCAAAAAACTGGTATTTCCACCAATCCTGGCTGATCTTTTGACACTTGAGAGTGGCAAAGATTGATTGACGGGCGTTTGTTTGTAAACATGCCCTTTCCTTATATGATAGATCTGAATGTATTTTTCTAAACTGGCATGTATTTTTCTAATATATTTTTAAATACATAATTAAAAAAAACATATTAAAAAAATATTTTTTGATTATTTGCTAGTATGCAAAATGTATCCGTTTTCTTAAATTAAACTGATAAAAATAAAGAAAATATGGTGTACATTAGCATGTGAAATATAAATTTCTTTTAAATAATATTTGCCATAATAAATTTTATAAATAATATTTAGTAAGTTATTATTTTTATTTACATAATATAAAAAAAAAAAAAAAAAACTAAAAAATGAAATTAAAAAAAAAAAAAAAAAAAAAAAAAAAAAAAAACATTTTTTTTATTTCTGAAAATATTAGTTAACATTTTAACAAATTATTAATAATTAAATGTTTATTTTTAATTATTGGTTAATATTTTTACAAAAATAAATAATTACGTCATTATTAATAACTAGTATATAACCCCGTCAAAAATGACGGAATGTGAACAATAAATCTTGAAAACAATGTTTAGATCATGAAGATTACCACGTGATCATTTAAATGTATTTTCAATTTTTGTTTATAAATCAAATGTGTTTCGATATTTTATAATTTTCGTTCTGAAATTAAAAAAATTCTACCCGATCAATAAACATGAATGACAATAAAAAAAACTGCTGGTTGACAAAAAATATAGCCCCAACAACACAACAGCAATGGCACATCCCAGTGTTCCGTTAAGTGCTCTATTTAAAGTCCGACATAATAAGAATAATCTGGTGTGTCACTCACACGAATTTCTCTTACCCTGAAATTTAATACTATAAGTACAGGTTGGTGATTAACAGGTAAGATAACGAATACTGTTATGTAAACCTATGTTAAACAATTCAAATTTGGCTTCGGAAGAGTTTTATATGATAATTAGTTTTGGTCCCTCTCAACCCCCCGTTTCCTTAATACATCTACATTTATATAGAATTTAATTCGGTTATTAAAAATAATTCTGTTTTTAAAAAATAATTTATTATAATTATTATTTAAAAAAGTTATCTTGTATGATAATACAGACGATTTCCATATTAGAGAAATAGTATAACACTAAATATCCAAAAAAAAGTTGAATTTATTCTCAACATTAACGTAAAAAAAAAAAAAAAAATATATATATATATATATATATATATATATATATTTGTTAAATATGAAAACAATCGATAACTCGCAGATCGATGGTTCAACCGTTTGTTTTAAAGGTATTGGCGAGCTCTTTTGAAAGATACTAAAACATTTTTTTCCCAGTTGACTATCTCTATTACAAAAAATATATATTCGTTTCATTTGGTTTAGTGCAGTCTATAGATGTTAAATTCTACTTGCCTGCAATTTCCCACATAGATGAAATGAATTTGAATACTTTTGAATGTCCCTGTCCCTGTACACGAACCATTTGCTTCATCTCAACGAAAAACTTACTGTAGCATCCCTGTATAATACACATTTAGAATACCGAGTTTGGAATTTCTGCTACTATTTGTTCTTGAGATATGCTGATAAAAGGCACACAGACATCCAGACACACAGACATCCACACAGAGACTATTCGCTAAAAACATGATTTTCGTATTCAGGGGACCTCAGAACATGTAAGTATAACAAAAACTCACGGTCGAAAATTTAACCCTTAAACAATACTTTCTAGACCCTATGGGTAAGAGAAAATAAAAAAAAAACGATTCACTTCATTTTACCAAAATACTTTTTTTTTAAGACTATCGAAGATCCTGTTTTCAAATACGCAAGCGAAGTGTGACGACACTGACCGTCCGTGGATGCAAGAAAAAGATTCCCTATGTTAATCGTCCATTGGATTTTTTGTAAAAAATCATTAAAAATCAAAGAAAATTATTTCTCGATTTTAATACCCGTATTTATGTACATATATTCTATCGTATCCATGTGTTACATTGAGTTATTTTGCTGTCAAATTCACAAAATTTTAAATTTCAAAACTGTGTCATATTTGGCGTTTTTTGTATTTGGCGATTAAAAACATAATACGAAAATATACATGCCAGATGTTTATTTTCGTAATATGTATTGTACGAAATATTGTTTCATATAATTCATCACTCTCTTAATGTAAGTTGTTAAAATAACCATGATTTTTGAAAGGAATTAAATATGTTCGCCAGGTAATTTGGCGATATTTTTTTTTTTTCCGCCGCAAATTTCCTTTATAACAGGAATGCTATATCTCAACTTCTATGTCATATAACTGTACGAAGCTTGATATGTGAGATAACCTATATAAAAACGCATTTATATTTTCTTCTATATTCAATAGAAGAAAGTACTGGATTCGTAAAAATTTCCGACCGGTACATTTACAGGTTTTGAGAGCTGTAGAACATGATTTGGCCATTTTTAGAAAATATCTATCTGTGTGTGTGTGACAAAATTTTATGGCAATTGTATCTCAGGAACTACTGCCCAGAATTTCATACAAATTGGTATTTAGTAACACCTTGATATAAATGAGTGCCTATCAAATTTTGGTAAATATTGTCTTACAGGTTTCGTTGCCATCCCACTTTTTCTAAAATTTTAACAGGGTGGTATAGGACAAAATTTTGTATAAATGTGCATAAAGAGAATTATTTTTTAATAATCATTATGAAATTTACAAGAATTATTTATAATAGAGATAGTCAACTGGGAAAAAGTTTTGTACATGTAGGAGCATCGTCTCCTTCGCTGGGGAAGAGGGGGGGATCCCCCTGGAGGGGAATAAATTTTCATGATGGGTATCTTTCAAAAGAGCTCGCCAATACTTTTAAAATGAATGGTTGAACCATCGATCTGCGATAATTTAAAATTAAAATAAAGTTATCGATTTTTTTTCATTTTTAACAAAAAAAGAAAAAAAAAAAATGTAATATCGAGAATAAAATGAACTTTTTTATTTTGGATATTTAGTGTTATGCTACTTCTCTAATATGGAAATCGTGCTGCATTATCATGGAAGATGATTTTATTAAATAATGATTTTCAATAAATTATTTTTACTGAGTGAATTTACATAGGAAAATATAAAAGAAAGTCATGTGGTGGCCACAACATTCTAGTTTAGGATGTTATTATAGGCAATAAAACTGTCTTTCTTTGGATATTGAGTGTTAGTTTTCTTTAAGGCGAAAATCATTTGCATTCATCCTGTTAGATAATTATAAATTATTTGCACTTTGTGATTTTGTATAGGAAAATATAGAAGAAAGTCTTGTGGTAGCCACAACATACTAGTTTTTCCTTGCATTTAAAGAAGAGAGTGTTATTTAAAGGAGTCGACCTGCACAAGTAACATTTATTTTGAAGAAAACAACTGTCTACAGCAACAGGTATATTCTTGCCTTATGTTAATTAGAAGTAATATTAGCATGGATACTTAATTAGAGCGGGAACAGCTTTACTATAAGGCACCCATTGCTATTGCCGATGTACAGCTCACTGGATGAGTCGATACTGTGAATCACATTGTGAATCGATACTGTGAATCATTACAAAACATCAAAAATACATTTTAATAAAATAAATCGTTTCACTCTGGTGCTTGTTTTGAAATTCACTGAAATAAATTTAGTATATTTAAGATTAATAAAACAAAATAAACATTTAAAATAGTAATTAATAGAAATTTGAGCTACTTCACCAAAAAAAAAAAAAAAAAAAAAAAAAAATTAGAGGGCTTTAAAGCACATAAAATTTAGTGTTAGAATTATGTATAACTTGAAGATTTTCCACAAATTTCCAAAATTATAGCCTTGCATGAATCTGAAAATGTATGAAAATCTCTATAGAAGCAATCACAATAAATAAATAAATAAAATCACTGGATGCAGCAGCTTATTCGTTGTGCACGAATCTGAAAATCAGTGCTACAGCGATCACTATTCTAATATTAAAACCAAAAAAACGTCACTGGATACCCCTAATTAGAAGTGTATGATTCAGAAAATGCATAAAAAACTGTACTGCAGCAATCAGTATCCCGATATTAAAAACAAAAAAACATCACTGGATACCCTTAATTCGTAGCGCATGAATCAGAAAATGCACAAAAATCTGTACCGCAGCAGTCAGTTGTCAGTATCCCGATATTAAAACCAAAAAAAGTCACTGTATACTCCTAATACGTGGTGCATGCATCGGGAAATGCATGAAAATCTGTTCTGAAAATAATTTTTAAATCTCAAAAACACATTAAAAAAAAAAAAAAAAAAATCATTCAGCTAGGCCGCACTACGATAAACATACACGAATGGTCGGTGCAAAAAAAAAAAAAAAAAAAAGTTCCGATACATTAAAAAGTGTCGATACACTGAGTCACATCACAGCGTCTCAAATCGCCAATGGGCACCTGTTGAGCCATTGTTCCACAAATCTAATCAGCACCCGTTTATGTCAGGGTCCAAATAAATACCAAGTTTGGTTAAATTTCGTTCATTGGTTCGTGAGATACAGCGTCCACAAAATGTATGATACACACACACAGACAGACATTTTCCATAAACAGTCAAATCGTGTTCGGGACATCCCAAAACGTATAAATCCATTGAAAACTGGAGTTCGAAAATTTTCACGAATCTCTGTATATACATATAGAAGAAAGTAAGAATGACATTGCATTTCATTCTGACAACGTTATGTAGTCGATGAAGGGAGTCAACGATATTCGTTTTGCGTTCTAAAGCATCTCAAATCATGCATCGCCCTTCACTTATAGCGTTTTTAAAGCATTCAAAGTGATTTTAAAGATGAACGATCTCACTTATGAGAAAAATAATACAAAATAATGCCTAATGGGTTCCATACGAATTCAAAATTATCTAATCTAAATTAATAAATCTTCGAATGTTTTATTGTGATTTTTCTATGTAACTGAACACATCTGTAAAACTAGTATGTTGTGGCCACCACAAGACTTTCTTCTATATTTTCCTATACAAATTCATTCAGTAACAATTAAAAAAAAAAAAAAAAAAAAAAAAAAAAACGATTTTTTTTCTGTTTCTTTTTTGTTAAAAGTAAAAAAAAATCCATAACTTTGTTTTAAATTATCACATATTTATAGTTCAACCATTCGTTTTAAAGGTATTGACGAGACCTTTCGAAAGACACCCATCTTCTAGTTAATTACTACTATTATCAATAATTCATATTAATTTTACAATCACACGATTAACATAACTCTCATTATGCACATTCATACGAAATTTTGTCCTATACTGCCATGTTAAAAGTTTACAAAAAATGCGATCACAGCGCCACCTGTTGAGCGATGGATCCCCAAATCTAATCAGCACCCGTTTATGTCAGGGTGCAACTAAATATCAAGTTTGGTTAAATTTCATTCATTGGTTCGTGAGCTACAGTGTCCACAAAAATCGTGATATACACAGACAGACATTTTCTAAAAACTATCAATTCGTGTTCAGGAAATCCCAAAACGTGTAAATCCATCCAAAAACGGAGGTCGAAAATTTTCGCGAATCCAATACTTTCACTATATTACATATAGAAGAAAGTAATAAAGGGAAATTGTTTTCTAAAGTTAACAACAGATGGCAGCACCACACAATTTCTTGTTAATGTCAGAAACTCATCAATAGATGTTCAAATTTTTAAATGTGTATATTTTTTTAGTGTAAGTGAGTTCCTTCTGATATTCTACATATTGGAAATGCTTTCATATGAATAATGGTGTAAAAACTTTATGCTGAGCTGTAGAGCAATTGATTCATGAAACGCTAAGTAAATGATACTTATTAAGTAAAGGGAAATCGTTTCTTTAAATCAACAACAGATGGCAGCACCACACAACTTCCTACAATTTTTTAAATTGATTTTCTGATTAATAGCAAATATTTACGATTAAATTATTCGTTTGAGGCACCTTTTTAATTATTATTTTAGTTTATTATTTCTTTTAGATTATAACTTAATATTTTACTGATTTGGTTAACGTTTATGTGTTTTTTCTAATCATTAATATTATTGTTTTCGTAATATTTTAGTGAATATTCCGCCTAATAGAGGGCGCTCGTAGCCCACGAGTAAAACGTTTTTCCTTGAAGAAAGCGAAAGTTCTCTAGTTAGTTGAGTTAAATTTCTTGTAGAGTGAAGTTATTCAGAATATGTAATTCTCAGAAAAATAGGACCAAAATGAGTCCTAAACAAAATTGGTTATTAAATAATGCAAATAGGATTTATATTTGTGAAAAGATTAAAACTTATAAAATGTCAAGATGGTAATGTTCCTGAGTTTGCCTGATTAAATTCTTTACTTAAAAGGAAGTTAGCATCCCTGGTCAAGGTAAGACACCTTTTATGTGGATATTCACTAGTTATTTGAAACCAATTTCTCCACTTGAAATAAGAAATTAAATTTAAATAAAATGTTTATTAACCATTTGAACTGCAATTTATTTTCAGTTAGCACTGCTCACGCAGACAATTTAATTTTCTAAGTTTTAAGAGGAGGGATTGATATAGAAATTTACGGTTTTGTTGCTCAAATGATTTGTTATTATTAAAAATAATATTTGCTTCACACATTTGTATGAATGTTTATTGTTATATATAGAGATGCAACGAACAATGGTTTGGCCGAATAACCGAATACCAATTAATCGGCCAAATTATAGCCGAATATTCGGCCGCCGAATAATGAACTCATTTTTGTCTAAAAACATAGTATAGTATGCACTATATGTACAATACTTGTACATTTCATAACTAAAATGTATTATTTTCTTTTAAACTTTTATCTTTCTTTTTCTTTGTATTATTTTCTTTCACTATTTTTAAATGAATCACTATAATGAATGAATTCTCAAAATTCCATATCATCGCTCATAAAAAAAAAAAAAAAAAATGAAATATATTTTTGATTGAGTAAAAACTTACACCGGGTCCCCACTGCCGTCGGCAGCGTAGACCCGTGCACACTCCACTTGCACAGATTAAGGGATACGCATATTTATTCCCCACCTTTCTTGCCCCTCCTAATTAACCTACATATACCAATTTTGAACAGTCTAACTCAATTTCTATTTTTTTGTCCCCCTAGTCCCTCTTTCCACCTCCCCTTAATGATGTAGCATTTTCGAAAATATCCTCATTCAATTGTAGGCCCCAAAACCCTATATATACCAGTTTTGAATGGTCTAACACAATTTCTATATTTTGCCCCCCCCCTTACCCCTGCTCCCTAATAATTTTACTTTCTAAAATATCCTCATTCGACTCTTAGGCCCCCAAAACCTATACATACCAATTTTTAACGGTGTAACTCAATTTCTAAATTTTTGCCCATCCTGCCCCCCCCCCCTTACCCCTGCTCCCTAATAATTTTACTTTCTAAAATATCCTCATTCGACTCTTAGGCCCCCAAAACCTATACATACCAATTTTTAACGGTGTAACTCAATTTCTAAATTTTTGCCCATCCTGCCCCCCCCCCCCTAATAATTTTACACTTTCCAAAATATCCTTATTCGACTAGTAGGCCACCAAAACCTATAAATACCAATTTAGAACGGTTTAACTCAATTTCTAATTTTTTGCCCCCCCCCCCCCCCACAATAATTTTACACTTTCGAAAATATCCTCATTCGACTTTTAGGCTCCTAAAATCTATGTATACCAATTTTGAACGGTCTAACTCAATTTCTAATATTTTGTCCCCCCACCCACCCCCAATAATTAAAAATAACACTAAAAGGATTTTATTATTATTATTATTATACACATATTATTATCATACATACATTATTATTGTTATACACATATTATTATTATTGTACACATATTATTATACAGACACACAATGAAAAAATTTAAGGGACAATTTTGAATAGATTAATTTTAAATTTAACAGATTATGTTAGCTTACTACAGACATATGTTTTGCACTTATTCATATAGCATAAAAGTTTTTACAAGGTCCTTACACTAAAATGGTATGATAAAATTCATTCAAGGTATGAAAGTTTTTTTTTTTTTTTTTTTTTTTTTTTTTGGGGGGGGGGGGGGAGGTTATTAGTTAATTTAAAATAAAATTTTCACAATACATGACAAATATAAATTCTAAAATAAAATTTTTTTATTGTATAATATAACGTTTTTATTTATATTGTATAAATATAAATAAAAACATTTCTTACAGAATTATTCGGCCTGGACCGAATAATGGACTTGATATTCGGCCAAAGCCGAATATTCGGCTGACAGGCCGAATAGGCCAAACATTCGGCTTCGGCCGAATAATCGTTGCATCTCTAGTTATATATACATATAAGAACATAATTAGTGTCGGGAAATTCATGACAAGCTGGACTCGTCATTTCAGTTCAAGGGGTTAAGAATGTAGATATGTTTTGAAAGAGCCTGTAAAATCGTCTGGTAGGCGATGAGTGAAAAATCTTCTGAATTAAACACTGAAAAATTAAATTATTTAATTAGTTTAAACAAGCTAGACAAAGATTAGAATTTAAGGAGGGGGAAATCAATAATAAATGGGAACCAGCTCAGATTGTAAAAAAATGTAAGACTCCTAGATCTTATTTAGTAAAAACAGAACAGGGTAGTATATTAAGGCGAAATTCAATTCATTTAAGACAGCGGAAGAATTCGTTTCAATATCTGTACAATGAGAGTGATCTTGAAAATAGTGAGGTTCATCTGGGAGATAGTGCAGATTTAAATAATACAAACATGCATGGTCATGGTACAAGGAATATTACATCAAATGATTATGTTACTAGAAGTGGTCGTATTATAAGAAAACTTTCTCGTTTAAGGTTTTATGTTACATGAGAGGGTAAGAGGGGAGATGTTGCATATTTGTATTTAATTTAGAATGTAATGGCAACATGTCGTTAAGAAATGCAGATTGGCAACAACTAAGATTGTATCATGCTTGTATTTTGTTATGTGTGTGCTGCTGAAGCAGTATTTGAATTTGTAATAATTAATGATTATAAATGGTGTTAATAAATTATTTACACTAGAGATTGTCTTTCAAGAACTTTTCTTAAAAATACTGCAGTTTAGCAAGTAATTAATATTAAAGTTTTTTGTTCCAACAACATGTGTGCATCGCAATGATAACCTCCAATCCACACGTGTAAAATTTTACATTTTAATGAATATTCTATAGCTTCATACTTTTATAATAATTTTACTTTTATAATATAGATTCATACCTTTTATAATAATTTTCTGAATATCGCATCCATTTGGATCCTTTTGTATCTCCTATAACAATTGTTGTATCTAAAAAAAAAGAAGTTACCTTCAATATATATCTATTTATATGTATATTGTGTTTAACTTTTTTTTTTTTTTCGATGGCATTCATCTTAACGAATGAGAGCTGCAAGTGTAAATAATACACGCCATTTTTGTAGGTAATAGCGAGAAATCCATCGTGAACGGGGCGGAGTTCATTCCGTATAGCATCTTCTTTGGTTAGTAACATAATATTCAACTCTGATAACATAATTTGTGGAAATGGGGTTGTACTTCTTAATAATGAAAGGGTGGAAACATTATACATTCATTTAAAAATAAATTCTGTAACAAGTGCGCTCTCTTCTTTTTTTTTTAAGATAAGCCAATAGATGGCAGCACCAGAGCGACGTTTAAATTTGAATTTCAACAGAAGCAGTAGCAAAAGCCAATATAAAATGAAAAATCACCCATTATTAAAGAACTATTTTAAGAAATAAAAAACGTTTTTAATGCACTCTGTTTCTCAAACAGACTCAAAAGTATAAAATAATTTATCCTAGCCCCATCCTGCAAATTTGGGATTGTGAAATTTTAATAGCTAGGAAAATATTTGTAAGATTTAAAAGGAAAGACCGGGGAGGGGGGGGGCATTCAATAGATATTGGTGAGGAAATTCACATAACGAGTAACGAAACAACAGTTCATATCATTTTCAATGCAATGCAATAAAATTGTTACTGAAATAGATGAACTATTCATACAGCCATGATCCATCACCTATTGCATGCACTCCACGTTTTTCGTTTTAAATCTTAGAAATAATTTTGAAGCTATTAAACATTCCCAATCGCATATTTTCAGAAGAATCTGTAGGGCTTAGGAGAAATTATTTTAAAAACGTCTATATTAAAAAAAAATGTCTTTTCAATTTTATTTAAACAATTATTTAATTATTAATTTGTGAGCGAGAAATTTTGCGATCTTGTTGAGATTAGGATAGAAACATGTGGCAAAAATCAGGTTTATTTCAGTTTCAATGCAAAATGAAGGCTCAATCGGAGGAAAGGAAGTGGTTTCGAAATCGAAATTTTAACTGGAGTTTGGGGCCTTTAGAGCGCAATTTCCGCTTGAACGTTTATTGCATCCACTCCTTAGCTATGAAGTTATGATTAAAGTTCGAAATTTCTATCTCACTGGAAAGTCAGTTAAAAATCAATTTCAATATTTTACCCACGCAGACAAACAAGAAAGAGAGTTAATAAAAACGTGGTTTAATTATGTTATATACGAAATATTATAAATGGGTCATTTTCTGTAAACGTAGGGTGACTACCGTAATTTATTGAAGATAAGCCGCGGGCTATCTTTTAAAAAAACATTAATTTTGGGGGTACTGCGACTTATCTATCAGTGCGGTCTATATAATGATAATCCCAAATTCCGTCGTCCATACTTCTTGGAACAGTCGATCTTCCCCGAAAACGGAAGTTTAGTATTCGAGTTTCTCGAGCACTGATTCACGCTTATAATCTCTTATTTATTAACTAATGATCTCTTATTTTAAGTAATTTGCATATACGTCTGGAGTTCGCCATCTTGTTCCCCTGTTTTTGAATTTTTGCATCGTATTTGTATACTGGCTTTGTTTTATTAATTTATTTATTTTCATATACATCGCCTTTTAAAATAATTTATTACTTTCATTTATAATTAATTATTTTTATGACTTTGTACATATGCCCGAATTCCACCCTCTTGTTCCAAGTGTTTCTCATATTTGTTGCATTACATCTGCATACTGGTATAGTTCGATTTCATTTTCTTTATACCGAATTATTTCTTAAATAATTTATTATTTTCATTTATAATTAATAATTTATTATTTTTTAATAACTTGCGTAGATGTCAGAAGACTGGATACCTTTTTTCCTTATTTATCTGTCACATCATTGTAACAATGCTTGCATAAGCCGCGTCTTACCTTCCGGTGCGGTTTATCTAAGAGCATTGCTTTTATTTTTTTCGCAACATTTTAATAAGCTACGGCTTATCTACCAGTGCGGCTTATATACATTAAATTACGGTACATGAACTCGAAACCTACTTTCGTTCCCCAAAAAATCAAACACATTTGGGGACGTCGTACCAGTTAATATATAGAATGATGGTTTTGATGGTTAATACTTTTTTTTAAATTTTTTGATCAACTTGAAAGAAAATGATCAAATCCGTAATAAAGAGCCGTTATAAGAAATTTTCAAACATTTATAAAAGTATTAAAAGAATGCATTGCCAACGTGTTCTGAGCTATTCTAAAAGTCTCAAATGTCTAGCTAGTCGGGAAGTTATAGATATAGAACTCTATTAGCACTTTATCAATGCGTATAAAATTTTTAAAGTGATAATAACGTCAACTTTTGTGAGATGCATAATTTAATTTTTTACAATTATTTATTGTTCACGTTTAAGTAAACGTATTTATTTTCTTGTTGAAAAAAAAAAAAAAAAAAAAAAAAAAAAATGAACTCGTAAATTTTTTTGGCAACAATTAAATTATAAATGAAATATTAATCCTTTTAGAACAACCTATATTAGCATCATGAGTTACATTAGCACTTTATCAATGTGTAGAAAGTTTTTAAATTGATAATGGTGTCCATTTTTCTGAGATGCATAATTTAATTTTTTACAATTTTTTATTGTTTACGTTTAATTAAATGTATTTATTTTTAGGTCGAAAGAAAATGAACTTGTCAATTTTTTTGGGGCAACAATTAAATTATAGTAATTGCCGATTCTTTGGCCAAAAGGGGTTCCTTGACTTTACAAATGCCTCCTTTTATAGTGTGTCTTTTGGCACGATAAAACGATGAATCAAAAATTTAATGTCTGAGAGGTTCAAAAAGAGCCTCGAATCTCGCACAATGCAAGAGTCTTGGAGAGACAGACTTTCTGTGATCTCAGAATGGCCCAGACATAAAATGGTAGCTGACTTTAGGCTTTAGGCTGGCCAAAGGCCATGACTGCCGCTTGAACATTTGTACCGCTTTCAATTAGTTTCAAGTCCTATCTGCAATCCAGTGATGCCAGATTGGGGATTTTTGAGGCTTCTGGGGGCAATTTTGGGGACGAAATGTTTGTGGGGACTTTTTTTGGGGGAATTCTAAAATTTTTGGGGACAAATCTGGGGAGTTTTTCAACTTTCTGTCAGTGTTGGGGACAGAATGATTTTATCACTACGACTAGGGACTTTCAATAGCTTTATTGTTATTTGGGGATTTTTTTCAAAAATTGCCTTCATTTGGGGAAAAATCTGAGCTTTCTATGGCTTAAATCTGGTTGATATTTGAAAATTTTTTTATTTTCCCTTTTTAGTAGAAATCAAGCTGGGGATTTTTTCGAAAAAAAAAAAAAAAACCTGATTTGGGGAAATTTGAAGACTTGTTTGGGGAAATGATTTTCGACCATCTGGCATCACTGGATTGCACAGACTCGTACATTTTTGACTGCTGCAATCTCTGTAATCTGGGGCGAGATATGGATGGTGAATATCTCCTTCATTGCAAGGCATTATCCAAGCGTTTTTTAGTCGACCGCTACTGGGAGGCCAGGGGCCTTTTAGATACATAGACTACTGTTGCAGTTGTTCTATTCTTTTTCATTTGTTCCTCTTTGTACTCTCTGCTGAAATTGTCTTTTTATCTTGCCATTGGAAATAAATAAATAAATTATAGCTAATATTTAAATGGCTAATTTTAAAGCTATTAGGAGGTTATTATTTTCATATTTTAATTAATTAAAAAATGTAGTGGAGACTGGGGCTCGTTGGCACTCAGCTTCTATTTCCTGCCACAGTGGAGGTAGGGGGAGGGTCAGTATAGATGCATTATCCAACGTTAATTCACTCTGCTCGTTTTTTTTTTAATTTAATTTAATTTATTTTTTTATTTTTTACGTCGCACTAGTGCTGCGCAGATGGGCAATTGTCGACGGTCTGGGACACCCCCCTAGAGGTGGTCCGGAGACATGCTATCACAATTTTGATCCTCCACGGAAAGGATGGCTCTCCCGCTTCGGTGACCCCCAGACCACTCACTCTGCTCGGAAGAGTCACGATGGAAAAAAAAAAAATCTTTGTTTCATCCTTTTTTGACTGGTGAGTCTTTTTTTTTTTATGAATCAGTAGATTAAATCGAGGCGATATGCTTATGACGGTTTTCGGAAAAGCGGTTCACTGTGGTACCATGTCTCCGTTCTTTTCAATGGAGACTTCCTACCATAAAATTTTTATAAATGCTTTCAGTTTATTTAATTTTATCGATTCGTCCAAAATAGAGGTGACAGATTCCTTTTTTAAAAATGCTGCTCGTAAATCTGATTTAAAAATGCTGGCAGCTATGATATATCCTAATCTTTTATTTCCGAGTCTTGTTGGGTGGGGCTAGTTGTCAAAGTTAATTATGGGGTCCGTCGGCATAGCGGTAACATAGCTATGGCATAGTTTGATGTTCCTTAATGAGAGCTCAAGCTCAAAGAAATTCTCTAAAGCTGACTTCAAACTCTGGCAACTAAGTGCGGCTCTTTTGATGTTTCTTTGATGTGGTTTAGGAGATCGACGCTCGCTGTAATCGAAGCTCACAAACCTCCTAGTGCGATAATTGCATGAGAAGGGGGTTTCTTTTGTAAAAGAGCAATAAAAAGTAATGTCCTTCATTGTAAATGTGTACGAAATTTCAAGGGTCACTTTCGGACAATGGATCATTTATGACTTTTGAAGCTCTGTATGTTGCCAGAGTTTGAAGGAAGCTTTAGACGAAGCGTTTTCACCCTCAGATTCCTGACAAGACGGACCCCGGTGAACCTAAAGGAGATGTCAAAAGGCCACATGATAAAACAAGACTTACAATGAATCCTCCAGTGAACCTTCTGATCACCATGAATACAATATAAATGATTGGTGAAATATTCCGGTAAATGGACGAATCCGAGAGTAAGGAGTTTGCATGTCCACCCAAGTCAAAAAAGGAACAAAAAGCCAGATGAGAACGATTCACTTTTGTACGAATAGCTCCATGGTACGAACAAAGTAATAGTGGAACTCACCTGTTCCAATAAACAAGCCACAAATTCATAGTGGATTTCAAACATTGAGTTCATTTTATTTGAATAACTGTATGCTTGTAACATGAAGCAGAATTTATTTTGCTTCGTCAATTAAGAAGTTGTTCCTATCTTCAAGCAGAAGATTTTGTACGTTTCGAAATCTGCTGTGTTCTGTGCAAGAATTCCTAACCATAACAGATTATGACAACGCAACCCTACGTGTATGCCAATTAACACCGTGTGCAGCAAGGTTTCGGACCCAACTAACATACCCCAAAAAAAACCGCCCGGTTTTTTTTTTTTTTTTTTTTTTTTTGTGTGTGTGTGGGGGGGGGGGGTTACCGACTTATAAAAAACCAATAAAATCTACTCTCAAGTGGGTTTTATTGAGTTTTTTAAATCTAATAAAATTTTTCACATTTTAAAAAATAATTTATTATTTTTTCACATATTTTTTTACTTGACTTTATTATATATGTAATAAATATATTGTAATGTAATAATTATATATATAATAATAATTATATATATATAATTATTATGTATATATTTACATAACATAATGTATCGTATTAGTGATATAGATGCCAGTTTGAAATTATGTAATTATTTTTCAACTTCGTTCGAAAAATTCCTTTAGTTTCAACAATCTATCTACAATATCACTTTTGAACAGAACAGTTTTGAAAAAAAGAAAGATGAGAATAAATAAACAAAATTGCTATTTTTGTATTTGTAAGTCATGACGTAAAAAAAAAAAAAAAAAGCAATACTTCTAAAATTCTAAGGATTTAACAACAAATTTTAAACATACTAACAAATGTACTTTATTGACCTCGTAAGTTTCAATACAGGCAAAAAATGGGATTCTTTTGATGCCCCTCACAAACTTCAAATTCATTAAACCAGTCTTTTTAAAAATATTTAGTTTTATAAAAATGATCTTTTTATAAAATTTTTCCGTGTTTCTAGAATTATTTTTAATCATTACCTTTAACTTGATTCAGTGAAACCCTATTAACTTTATAATAAACATTTATGTAGAACGATTGATAAAATGCAAGGTGTTACAATATATATATATATATATATACATTCCATAAAAATAAATAATTTCACAAAAAATTAGAACCTTGATTGATTCCTGACATGTAAGTGTAAAATGCAGGCAGTGATAACTTTGCTTTGAATTCTTTTATCAGGGCCGAAATTTCAACTTAGATTACACTCGCTGAAAGAAAAAGTTACTCGCCACAAAATATGATTAACTTACTCAATTTTTTACGTATAAGATGACCAGAATTTTTTATTGGAAAAAGAGGAGAAATTACGCAATGTCTTTTATTTTATAAGAAATGAGAAGGCATTCAATTTTGAAAAGGAATTCATTTTAGATGACACGAAACTGGATGAAAATAAATATAAAAACCGATTCGTAAGCTACTTACACAAGTGGTGGAATCATTTTTATCTCAAATGATGAATTTGGATCAATACATCTTAATTTAAATTAATAATATACGAATACAATTTAATAATATTTTTTACGGATAATTTTTATAAGTGTCACTGGACAATATAGTTTTTTTTTTTTATTATTATTAATATTAATTTTTGCTATAGACAAAATCTTTTTGTTGTTGTTGTTGTGTGTGTGTGTTACTTTTATTCAGTTACATAAAAAAAATGGTAGACTTTATTATTATTATTATTATTATTATTAAAATCATGATCATAAAATAAAAAATAAAATTGGCAAATGAAAAAATAAAATTATCATTCGGCAGATGAAACGATTTGTTTTAACGAACAGTCATTCTTTATCAACGTTTTATCTAAGTTCTCACGAGTATAACCTTAATTAGTCTTAGTAGTTAATAAATGTTTAAAGTAAGTACATAAAGTTTTTTTTTTTTTTTTCACATGTCTACATTTTGTTTATTGAAGAAAGCAGTCGCTTTGTGGAAGCGTTTTTGCCAGGAGGACATAAAATGAATTCAACTAACTTTTGCAGATTTTTGTGAGGTGGTGGTAGTGTTATCATTAAGGCCAATTGTTGGCACTAGGGCTCTAGGTTTGAGTAGGAGAGTCCTCCGTGGGGTCATTCTAAGATGTTCCAAACAATACTTTCGAAGAAAATCACGGAAAACTTCTAACGGCTAAGCCAACGAACGCGACCGGGTATCGAACCCAGCGCCTCACGTATGCCAGCTTCGAGGACAGAACCTCTTGTCACTGATGGGCCTATTTTTATAAGGAATATTATTCATGCAAAAGTGAGAACACGCGTTAACCCACCGCGTATCAACTGGAGCACTACCTTCTTAATGATTTCATGACAATTTCAATAGTAATTCCGTGTTCTGGATCACAGAACTGTACAAATATAGGGATACTTTTATTTCTTTGTAATTCGAAGAATCTGAATAAACATAAACCATAATATGCTTCGGCAAGTTTATTAGAAAGTTGTTCTTTTGCGAACCTAACGCAGAAAAAAGTTAGTGTTCATCGTTCGATACAGCCAACAGCCGATTGAGCTTCCCAGTTTTGCAATTTTTTTGAAATTAAGGACTAAATCATTTTTATTTGAAAAAGAATACAGAGGACGAAAGACATAAAAAAAAGGACTTTCTAGTCCTGTAATGTTTTTTTTTTTTTTTTCTTTTCATTTAAGAGGGCAGAACGTTGAAAAAGAAGACTGTTTTTTTAAAAGGAGGATGTCTGGTCACCTTACCTAACATGATTTTACGTTTTTAAATCGATTTTTTTCCTTTTTTTTTTTTTTTTTTTGGTAGCATCATATATTGTAAGAATTCTATCTACATTTAGACCGAATTTTTACTCGCCACAGTAAAATTTCCACTCGCCAATGGCGAGCTGGCGAGCGGAAATTTCGCGCCCTGCTTTTATTAAATAACTTTTTAAATATGAATAAAATAAGTCAGTATCAATATTAATAAAAATTGAAAATTTTTTTACATACTTTTTATACTTTAACCATATAAAAATGCGTAATTATTTGAAATATGGAAATCGTACATGGAAGGGTTAAAATATTTTTCTATTGTTACCAGTTTTAATTCTACACAAAATAACTTAATAATAAAAAATTAAATTCAAAATTGTGATAAAGTACTGAATAGAATGAAATAAGAATTCATTTTACAGTTTAGACCAAACCAAATATTAAGAATATGAAGGTTATTTAATTTTTAATTAATTATAATTAAGTACTATTATTTTGTAATAAGTTTTCTTCTAGTCTAAAACTGTTCTCTTTCCAAATAAACTTAAAATTCAACCCCAAATAGTGATATTCCACGTTTAATAATAATAATAATAATTAACCCTCGCCCTTTCAAAAAAAAAAAAAAAAAGGGTTTTTTAAAACACTGGTGTGCAGGGGTAGTTGGCATAGTTACAAACTTAGGAAAAATGTTGTGGGGGAAGGGTTCCGTTTAAAGAAATATTTAATTGGTGGGTCTTAGAGGAATTTATAACCGTAAACTTAAACATTTAGCTGCATTCATTACATGTTCTCTAAAGGTTGAAGAAGAAAAAATTAAAACCAAAATGGCAAAATCTAGGCCTACTAGCCTAGATCTCCTCTATAAAATTGTCCTTTATTTTTATTTCACTGTCATTTTCTCTAATTTGACTTTAAAAAATTTTCTGTAGTGTTCTGTTGTGTTTCTAAGCAAAAAATACAATATATGAAAAAATAAATTTTTAGTTTCTGGTAAGCAGGACCAGGAGAATAATAACAATAGAAAACAAAAAGTCGCCTACGATTTTACGCTGTTTTGTTTCTTCCAGTTATGTAAATAGATGGCAGCACCATAACTACATTTTGAATAATATAGAATGTTTTTAGTTTAAAAAATAGAATACATTTCAGTTTCAATAAAATTTTGAAAGCAAAACATATTCCAAATGAAAACTGAATTAAATCGTATGTTTTTAGATATATATAGGACAACAACTAGAAAAAAAAATACTAATAATGTCTCTAATGCAGTCGAATGTTAGATCGGAAACAGCAAGCCATGTCCGACGATTCTTTATACGAATTTTGCGTTAAGTTCAAAAACTCATTAATAGATGTTGAAATTTTTTATGCATTCAGTGTGAATTCCTTTTGATATGCTACATATTGTAAATGCTTTCGTATGAGTAATGGTGTAAAAACTTTAGGAGGCTAAGCTGTAGGACATCTATTCGTGATTCATGTTCATGACGCGATGATCGATACTTGTTAAGTAAAGGGAAATCGTTTCGTAAAATCAACAACAGATGGCAGCACCACATGAATGAATTGATTTTCTTATTAATGACAAATATCTACAATTTAATTATTCTTTTGAAGTAACTTTTTTAATTATTCTTTTAGTTTATTATTTCTTTTATATTATAACTTGATATTTTATTGATTTGGTTAACGTTTATGTGTTTTTTCCAATCATTTATATTTTGTATTTTTAATTGTTTTAGTAACATTTTAGTGAATATTCCGGCCAATAGAATGCGCTTGTAATCCACAAGTGAAACTTTTTTGCTTCTGAAAAAAAAAAAAAAAAAAAAATGTAAGAGAATATTCTCATTTAATGAGTTTCCTGTTGAGTTTTATATCATGCAGTTTTAGATAAATAAGGGCCAAATGTGTCCTAAACAAAATTTGTTATTAAATAATGTAAATATGATTTATGTTTGTGAAAAGATGAAAACTTATAAAATGTCAAGAGAGTAATGTTAAATTCTTTAGTTAAAAGGGTATTCTTTTATTTGAAACAAATTTCTCCACTTGAAAATAAGAAATTAAATTTAAATAAAATGCTTATTGAGAGTGTATTAGTTTTCAAAGAACATGTAAAAATCGTCTAGTAGACGATGTTGGAATAGAACATTGAAAATTCTTCTGATTTATAAGCGTGAAAAATTAAATTAGTTTAACAAGTAATTAATTTTAAAGCTTCTTTTTGTTCCAACAATGCTTTTTCTTTTACTAATAACCTTCTCCTATCGGAATTTCGGCTACTCGTGTGTGCTTATCGTATTGGACTGGTATATTGCAATTGGGACTGCATATTAGCTATCTAAGAAGAGACAAACTAGCGGCATCCAGTGATTTTTGTTGTTGTTGTTGTTGTTGTTGTTGTTTGTTTTAATGCTCACGGAGCGAGAATACATCAGGATATTGACCGGTGCAGTACAAAATTTCATGCACCACAAATTAAGGGTATGCAGAGATGACTTTTTTTTTTTTTTTTTTTTTTTTTTTTGTGTTAATGCTTGTGAAACAAGCATGCACATTGTCTGCTATAGTACAGATTTTCATGCATTTTCAGATTCATGCAAGGCTGTATTTTTGGAAATTTGTGGAAAATCTTACATCATTTATAATACTCCATTTTGAAACTCCCCGAATTTTTTTTTTTTTTTCCTTGGATTCATGCGAGGGGAAGTGACTCAAATTTCTATTACAGTTTTAAATGTTTGTTTTATTAATCTTAAAAATAGGCGTAATTTATTTCAGTGAATTTCAAAACAAGCTTAAAAATGAAAATGTATTTTTGCCATGTTTTGTATCGATTCGAAGCATACATTCATCCCGTACATCAGAAAGAACAACAGGTGCCTTATAGTAAAGCTATTCCAAATTTTAATTTTATAATTGTTGAAATCAGGGCCCGACTATGTTTTTGGAAGATCCGGGGTACTGACGATGCTAGGAGGCCCTCCCCTCCCCTCCCCTACTGCCCTACCGAGCTCGTCAAAATTACCCCCCCCCCCCCCTTAAAAAAAAAAAATAAAAAAAAAAAAAAAAACTAAACTTTTTTTAAAACCTATTTAAAGCTAATTATGTTGTGTAGTGCATTTTTTTTTTTTTTCTCCTTCAATTATACCTTTTATTTCCTCAAATTTTAGTAACTAATCGTTAGTTTTATGTTAAAAGCAACAAAAAAGTCTAATGCACATTTATTAATTAATAGTTCAAGATTAGTGACAGAATTTATCAATTGTTTAATCTCTAAATTCTAATATAAGACAAGATAAGGGGAATTTAAATCAGTTTTTGTTATTACTGGGCACTTCATGTGAAAATTTGTGCTATGCAGCTTTTGAAGGTGAGGCCCTGGGCCAGTGGCCCGTGTGGTAATCTGGCCCTGGTTGGAATGGACGTTTTCGTGATACCAGTTCTTAGGACGCGAAATAGGACTAAGTCACGTATATTGTAAAGAGACCATTCGCCTCTTTACAATCACACACTGACGCCAGTTGTTACACTAATTGAATTTGCAACCAACGTGCTTTTACAAACAGTAAGAAATAGCCTCGAAATAAAAAAATACAATCCTGTAGGCAATAAATAAAATTGTCTTTATTTTTTGTTAAAAACTATTCGATCAACAGTTTCTTCCGTCAACAGATTTTTTAAAAGCATGGTCATTGTCCACACAGTCTTTTGTTAAAATGATCTCTTTTTCTCAAATCACAATTATTATTATATTTTTTTTTTTTCCGAGTCTTCATCCCTTCAGCTCTGGTCGTACCTTATTCTCCGCGGCTCGATCAGTTGTGTCTTTGTGCCAATCTGTAAAGGAAACAGAGATAGCTTATAAAATGAAAAGAAAAAAAAAAAAAAAAAAAAAACAGGGCAGTCATTGGGGACTGCCGATAGAAGTGAAAACTAAGTAACTTGTGAATTGTATCGTCGAGCTATTAGATTATTATTTTTGGTTTGTAAAGAAGTGTTAATATTGTAATAGGACTAAAATATTTTTTTTTTTTATTATTATTTATTTGAAAATTTATATTGAAAGCAAAAAGAAGAATATAACAGTCTGTATAAAAACACGCGCTTGTACTTTGTGAACTATGGTATAGACTGTGGAAAAAGTACATACATACGTAGAGTATAGAACTAGAAAGAGACAGATGCCAGTAGCCAGTATACTACTCGTATTAGTATACATTTTATACATATATATATATGTGCATATGAGGCATGCCGCGCCGTGCGCTACATATATGGATATACATGTAGAGAGATAGATAGACTCTTTGTATATATATATAATGTATACTAATAACGCACGGAGGTATATCTATGAACATATATATACAGTATACAATACATATAGCTCATGGAAAGCGTTCGGTGACGATGGCGCGAGTTCCATGATTTTTGTTCACCCAAAAAGTGCTCAACGCGCCTAAAGAAGTTTTCACTTCAAAAAAACCAAACGGAATAAACAAGGTTTCTGTTACAATGTTTATAAAAATTAATTTAAATTGTAAATTGGACATTCTTTCCTTAATTTGTTTTGACTCGATGAATCTATGACTCCGATAATGGTTAACATAAATCTATATTAACTCATAAAGAAATTCTTATCGACATAGCCGTTCAGTTTTTCTCGTTTTCCTCCAAAACTCGGACCGGATGTGAAGGTTGGTTATGAACCTATTTTGCTTCCATTTAGATTATGGGCTGAAATGTATGGAGAAATTTGCATGAAAATTAAATTTGGAGCTGGCACTCTCACTGTACCAAAATAAAACAAAGTGGGGGGGGGGGGGGGAGGGAGTAACGTCGCACACTATTGCTACTCAATGGGCAGTTGGCGACAGTAAGAAAAAGATAAATATGTCGAAACAGGAGGTTGAAGTTGTGTGAATTTTATGTCGCACGAGAGCTACGCAACGTACAGTGGGTGACAGTCTGTCATTCCCCCTTTGGGGTGATCCGGAGACATGTCATTATATCTTCAATTCTGGGCAGAGGGAATGGCTTTCTCGTTCCGGTCGACATTTTAAGGAACATTGAAGCCACGAGAGATTTTACGTGCATCTGCTACGACTCGTGCAGACAACGGTCTCTGGCCGGCTCGAGTATCGAACCTGTAGTAAGAGTATCAAACCTCGAAGCAAGAATGGCCGTGTAGTGGGCCATTTTAATATTCGACCGAGGTCATTGCTTTTCCTATTCCTGGATATATTTAAGACCTCTATGTATCAGAATAAATATAGGAGAGATAAGTGAGTACACCTGCGCCTGCCTCTTTCTAGAGATACCCTATTTATTGCGTAGGATTGTAATTATAAAGGTTGAAACTGTAAGCAAGATAATTCTAGCACAGTACCGGGCCAGCGCAAAAATCCGGACAATTTCGGCATCATCATCAACAGCGACTTTTTATTTATTTTTTTTTTTTTATTTAACTATAAATATATCTAAATAAAGAAGCGAAAAAGTATTTTGTTTCTTAGTAATCATCAAAACCGGCATTTGGAAAGTCTGAAAGAGGAGGGAGAAGAAGATTATAATAATAGTGACAATTCTTAAACATTTATCTTATTGAGAGCTAAATTCAATATTATGCTGAAACTTTTAATTAGAAAACCTAAAGTAATAAAAAAAAATAATAATAAAATAATGGAAATGTTTTTAAAAGGGTGTGTTTTTCTTATTTATTTTCTTTTATTGTAACTTGTACTCATTTTTGTATGCCTGTATTTCAATACATCTCTTTTGTTTTTCCAAGTTTAATTTTCAATTTTACTTATTTATTGTTAAAGTTGATAAATATATATATATATATATTACAGAATATATTTAAAAATCGTATTATATTATTTTTTACTTGAATTTGCATGTTATCCGTGTACTTAAACCAAAATATTGTATTTTTTAGGCATGACCAAAAAATCGAAAATACGGAATCGCCGTGGTCCCGACGATTCCGAATTTACGGCTTCGTACTGTAGAAACGCATACTTACTGGTCATTTCGTGTCCTTTGTTTTTCACAATGAATCCATCGTATGATATGCCTGAAAAGAGATTAGAAAAAAAAAAAATTACGTCATCATTGATATATTGAAACGTCTATTATCGACAGAAAAATATTGATTGTGCCTGCAGTTTTTTTACTTTCTAGTGCGGAGTAAAGAAAATAGTTTGAAATAGGAGATTTTTTGTATTTCGCATCACTTAAAAACGGTTAGCTATAATAAATTGACATTTTGTATCAGTGTCATTCCACGAAATGCCCCAGCTGTCTTTTTAATTTTAAAAGAAAAAAAAAGGAGAAAAGTTTTTCTACTGCTTTGGCATAGAAGGCCTACGTTCTATTCTAAAGCAAAAGCAAAACAATTCCACTCTTCAAATTTGATAGTATTCAAACTTTTCTGACATTTTATTTGTACAAACCCACTTATAAACTCACAAATCTTAGCAAATAAATAAAAATATGCTAGAGTTACAAGCCTGTTAGGGGTTTATCACAAAAAAGAACTTTTGGAACGTGGTTGAAATAATTAGATCGTCCAATTAAATACGCAGAATGTGAAAAACCCCTTATGAAATTTCAACCCTGGAAAATAGCTAAAATCTAGCTCGTTCTTTTGCCGACAATTTGCTTCATTTTTACTCTGTTCAAATGAAATTTTGACAAAAGTTGGCCAATATATATCTAGCTTTTAAACTATGTAAGAAAAAGTTTTCTATCTTTCGCGCATGCGCAGTAAAAATAAATAAATAAATAACATAATAATAATAATAATAATAATATATATGCATAATTTGAATAATTTAATTCCTTTACAACACTCACCAAATGAAAGATAGATGAAAATACCAACATGTGAAATTTTAAATGAGATGTATTTCGAATAAAATTATTGTCACGATGATAATTTAATTTAAGTACACTGAGTAGCAAAAACATGTTAAAGTACTTACGCAGAAGAGAAATGACACACATAACACTTAAGCCCAACGATGCATAATCCATTAATTCAATATATATTTCTTATAAATGCTCCTATCTCAGCGAATATTACACGTGTGAATTTTATATTTCAGAATAATGTTTCTCTCCTACTTTATCAATTTTTTCCGTAAGTTTTGTAAAATTTTATGGAAATCTATTCTAGTTATCGGCAAAAAGCTTGTCAAAATAATTAATAATTTTTGAAAATAAAATAAAGTAAAATAAGTATAAAAATATTAATAAATATCTGCCTAAACGATTGTGCAATTCTCATAACAAAATATATAAATATTGTACATAGCACGTATGTAGTATATGTACATGACTATGATACATATGTATACTATGTACATAGTATATGACTGAGCAACAATGTGTTCCATTTATAAGTCATTTGTAGCTTTTTATGATACAAGGTGATCCAAAGTATTTCTGCTCTTCTTCAATTTGCGTTGGATCCCCTCATTGCACTGTAATGACTCAATCGATAGTGGAAAATGTGAGTTTTTAAATGTTCTTTTGCCTGTCTGAAGTTTCAGGCAGTCTATTATATTAAGAGGGGACAATACCTAATCTCGCCGGCAGCCTTCGTCCATGTTATTCTATGGGAAAATTTGTTGCTACAATTGCACATTACCTAATGAATATTTTTAAATTCTGTTTTCGCAGTCAGAAAATTCATAACCGTTAAATGAGTACTCGTTTTTGAAAAATTCATTTTTTTTTATTTTTACATTTTAATTTTGAGTTCAAACATGCGATTTTTCACAAAATGCATTTTTCTCATTTTCTAATCGCAAAATGAAATACTAAAATTTAAAAAAAAAAAATCAATTTTTGGAAAACAAGTACTAATTGAACGCTTATGAATTTTCTAAATGTGAAAACAGAATTGAAAAATATTCATTAGGTAATGAGTCATTATGTAAACAAATTTTCCCATAGAATAACATGGGCGAAGGCTGCCGGCGAGATTAGGTATTGTCCGCTCTTAAATTGTTTCGTTTCATTTAGTTTTTTTCTTTTTTAGAAAATTCGAAAAAAATGTCTAATTAAAAAAAAAAAAAAAAAAAAAAAAAAAATCTGATAATTGGATCATCTGCTGTGAGTTAGAAAAGTAATTATATATTAATGGATATCTTGGTGAACGACATGATTTTTCTGTTTTTGTTACTATCACAGAAAGGGTTACTCACTCGGCTGCCTTTCTCGTCGTCGTGTTCGATGGAAAGACATCTGGGCGCGGGAACTGCACTGTACGGTTCTGCGTATTCGTGAGGATCTGAAAAGACAAAAACGACCTTTTAAAGAAGAAAATAATAGTTATGAATTTTGTAATGAATCACTAATTACCAATTTTAATCTAAAATAGAGCATTCTAACGATGCCGATTTTACCTATTTACAACATCCATCCAAAATCACCCGGGGGAAAAAAGAAATCTGGAGTGAGTCAATCGACTTTGTAAACATTCAGTATGTTACCATACGTTTCGACCCATTTTCACCCCCCGAGGCCGTATTCTCTCTCTCTAAAATATAAAGAGTGAGATCTCACTCTCAAAGGGTGGTATATCACTCTTTGAACATGCCAAAATGGAGCCAACCTCTAAAGAGTGAAAAGTCTCTTTTCGAAAGAGTGAGATTTCTCACTCTTTATTAAGAGTGAGATTATTCAGAACAATTTAAAGAATATGTTTGTTCAGCACTGCAAACTAGAGCTCTAGTTCGCAGTGCTGAACAAAAAGGTAATCCATTTTGCCTCTGAATCCTCTCGATACGTTCCAGTAAAGTTTTATGCCTTTAGATTAGGTTTTCGCCTGGATAGACGCGTTTTGTCAGAATGTTGTGCGGAATCACTCTACAATGTAAAAAAAATAAGTTATCTGCTGCAAGGAACGAGTAATTTACGAAAAAATTACGTTATTTGAACTTATTTTCTACGATTACAGAGAGTTTCTTGCAGCAGATAACTGTTATTTTTTTACATTGTACGGTGGTAGGAGAATACGGCCGTGAATCATTCCGTTATATTTCCAGAGATCGTGATTTTCTTCCGAACCTATTAGAAGAAGGTGATTCAATGTTTATCCCTCAAGGTCGTAGGACCCCACTAGTGATCGAAAAATTCTGCTCTTAAGCTGGTAGACTGAAAGTGCCAGGTTCAATGCCAGGTTGCGCACGTCCGCTTTTTTTCTGCGAGAAAAAACGGACTACGACATTTTGGGCAAATTCCCCACATAGAGCATCCCACTAAGGATTAGAACCCTCGTGTTTTCAGTCAGCCTTAACATCTGCACCTATCCAAATTCGTATGCTAGTAGAATAGAATCTGAATTTTTTTCCAAATAAAAAAGAATGCGCTGTTGTAAGGGGGAAAAAAAACTATAATCTATAGAATGTATTTTGTTGAGGTCCAGGTGATATAGTTAAGTAGAATGGAACGCAATGTATCTGAATATTTTTGTTCGTTACTATAAAAATAAATATAAGTAGAGTAAGAGCACCACACACTTCCTAATCACGATTATTTAGAAGCGACATTCTAAGATATAGGCTACTTTTATACTTTATATATATATATATATATATATATATTAATGTATGAGGACCTTGCGCATAGAAGCAAATAACTACAGTTGGCATCACTGATTGGGCGCAGTTTTATCCGACAGAGGATGAGATAGTGTCATGCGAAAAATCGCAGAAACTGAACAACAGCAGCCCCACCTGTCGGCTGATATACATTCAAAGTAATTAAGAATTATTTTACAAAATAGCTAAATCGCACATCACGTTGGGTGGATTTTTACGCTAGGAACCTGAGATAATAGCCTTTCTGTACAAAGGAAAATTTCGGCATGGCAGCGCAACCAGAGGACCGACAGCCACCAAAGTTGAATAAACATAGATTTTTATAATGACCCTCTAAAATAGGCAGTTTTGTGCAAATATACACTATAGAAGATGCCATAGAGCCTTCCTATATAGGTGTAAATCACAGCATAGTCGCGCCACTTATTGAGTGATGTACACAGCTATAGTATGGGTGATTTGGACACAGCTATAGTATAGGTCTCCCTTGGCGACTTTAAATATTTTATGCCATTTCAATGATGAATTGAAATGGCTATCGCAAATGTGCAAGTAAAGACCTTGGCGAAAAATGTCCGAGCTACTTCGGTGACAAATTTCGCCAAGAGATCCCGTATCAAACCTGTGCCCGAATTTGCCGACAATCATGCGCACTACTTTATGATCCTGAGGTGACACGAATTTTTGGTCAAATAAGTAGATAGGCATTTTCTAAAAGCGGTCGAATCATGTCTAACACCCCTCAAAGCATTCCAGTTCATCGAAAACTGGAAGTCGAAATTTTGTAAATCCATTACTTTTTTATCTATGTATAGAATCGTTTGTCCTGACTGTGTGAGTGACTGAGTCGTCTTGCCTAGCCCCTGCCCCTAGAAACATGAAATTTCGCGAAAACATCGCTACCGTGACAGTGACACCTACTAAAAAGCGATTTTTTCAAAATTCGGCCCTCAAGGGGGAGTAGGAGCAAAGCGAAACTTTATCTGATGAAGAAGGGGAAAATCAAATTTCCTTTGGGGTGGGGAGATTCGCAGCAAAATTCCTATTTTCAAGTATCACTTTACTAAAGGGGCACGAACAAGTTGGTAATGGCTATGCATCTTCTGAAAAATATTTCCAACTCCCACCGCTTTCTTTTTCATAAGATTTTCGATTTATTATTATTGTTTTTTCATTTATTTATTATTATTTATTTTATTTTATTTTATTAATTTTTTTTTTTTTTGCGTGTGTGTTGGGGGGGGGGGGGGGTTAAAGAGCAAATCTGTGAGTCCCTTTTTCACGTTAAATTTGTCCTGGGGATTCTCTGGGAGCTGGCGTCACGAATTTTGTTGACTAGGTTGATAATAAATGTTGAACATTATTTAAGACGGGATTTTACAAACTTTCTTCCTTTCTCCTTTTGGGAATGGGGGGGGGGGGAAGAAAATATACGCTTCTTTTGGGTGTTTGGGTTGGTTATATGCACTTCAAAGAAACTTTGTGAAATCCCCCTTCCCTCCTTTGCTGGTGGGAGCAAAAAAAAAAAAACCTTTTCAAGCGTAATTCCGCTCCTAATTATCTCAGAAAGGTCATTTTGGTGTGTGTGTGTTTTATGTGTACCCAATATGCACTCTAAAAAAATTGCGAAATCCCTCCCCCCCTTCTTAACGCCCTTGGAGGCTTGAATGCACGGAACTTTGTTTTTCTAACTCTGCTCCAAATTATCTGAGTACATATTTTTTGGGTATGAGGGTTGGTTATGTGTACCCCTATAGGCACGCTGACTGAATTTTGTGAATTTTCCCTCCTTGAAGGCGTAAGGGGGAAGGGGTTAGAACATGTTTTCAAGTTAAACCCTGCTCCAAATTACCTCAAGATGGCGAAATTTTGATATGTGGTATTGACTATGTGCACGCAACATGCACTTTGATGGGATTTTACGAATTTCCTACACTTCATCCATGAGGAGGGCGGTAGGTTAAGGAACACAATTTTTGGCGTAACTCTGTTCTAAATTACCTCAGGAAGGTGTATTTAGAGTATAGGTTGATTTTCGAGTTAAGGAATCGATTGCCCTTCCTTACTTTCGTGATTGTAAAAATAAAATGAATAGATAAAAAATGATGCGAGCGAAGCGTGCATGAATAGTACACTACTGCATGCATTCAGGACCGACACCTAGCAGAATGCAGGCGTGATTGACTCTGTTGGATGCACTGGGGACGTGCGTGAATACGTTTTTGTCTGTGCGTGCGCGATCAGATAAGACGCAGCCGCAAATAGTGGTGATGCGGACTGGCGGGCGGGAAAAGCGATATCGGAGGCAGCCTGACGGAGTTTTTGACTGATTACAATAAGATTTTTGATATTTTGAGTGACACGCAATTCTGAAACTTCTGTAAAAATGTAGTGAGCCAGCGAAACGGACAAAGCCTGCTAGTATTGAATGTAGAAGAAAGCAACAAACAAAAGTAGAAACCATAATAGGGTGACTGAATATTTATCTCCAAGTTTGTATGGAAGTGGCCGTAATAATATCCAACTTTTGTGTATGCATCCCTGTAAAAGGATTATAAACTCAACTTCTATCCATGATATATCCCAAGTAATATCTCCCAAGTAATCGCATAATGAAGATGCAGTGCACGTCCATTCTCCTATTAAGGGCAAGTGTTTTTTGGTAAATTATGTCCTTAAATTATAAAATTTTGCATGCATATTCATTTAATTATATTAAAATTATCTTTAAGCACATTATTATTAAGCATATTAAAATTTCACAAACTATCTAAATTAGATTCTGAATTTTAAATTTTTTGAAAATTTTTAATAGGTTCCCTGTTTAATAATTACATTTTCTGTGTACTGCGTGGTACACCATTGTAGGCAATCACATTTGTATGTTCGGGGGGGGGGGGGGGGTGTTGGTTGTATCAGTTATTCATATTACAAAATAATTATAATATAAATATTAATGCAAGCTGGGGGAGTTATAGTATCGAAACTAATTTTTTAAACACTTCTGAATAAAGTTGAAAAGTGTTGATATTTATTATTCATATGCACACACCAAAAAAAACAAAAAAATCTTTCAATAGAATTTATATGTTTCTCTCTTAAATTTTGCAGAAAGGTTACGATAGTGATGTAATATGATGCTATATGATTGGTCAACCAAGATTAAATTTTGGCAGGCTATTCGGCAGAGCGGAGGTGTCGCCATCTATTGACCTACATCGAAATCATTCTATTAAGACACAAATATTTGAAAGACAAAATTATATATACATATTTTTAGATTTTTCTTGCATTATAAATGGAATTAACATTATTTCTTTTGTAGATTAACTACTGAATTTCTGTTATGTATGGTAATACGTATGTAATTGCGTGAAATTTTATGAAATATTATTTGATTTTCAATAAAACTAAGGCGACCAAATTTTTGAAACCCAATTTGAGGATAAGTCATCGTAACGTCCTCAAATTGAAGGGCCGTTCGAGGACAGAACTAAATTAAGCTTTAATTTGAGGCCATTCGAGGACAAATTTGTAAATTCGAGAACAAATGTCCTCAAATGATTTTCAAATTGCTGAGGACATAGGTCGAAATTCGAGTACTGTCCTTATGATTCGAGGACGTTTGGTCATCTTAACCCTTTCATTCCCAATTTTTTCCCTCCATAAAACAAAAAAATACGTGTGGCACTCGAGGACTGCCGCAGTAAAGCTATTGCATAGCATTTTTTATCAACTTATGCAATTATAATTATTTATTTATTTTATTTATGCAGTATTTTTTTTCTTTGATATTAATTCAAGTTTTTTCTTTGATATTAATTCAAGTTACACTTTTTGAGCGTGGTTACCGATAAGAAAACAATTTTTTTTTCTTTTATTGAATAAATGAGAATATATCCGCAATGAGAATATATTTGAATGATCTAACTCTATTTTTTGAGAAAAAGTATTTTAATAGGTTTTTAAAGGCCTGCAAGTCGAATGGGGATATTCAAGTTTTTTCTTTGATATAATTTCAAGTTACACTTTTTGAGCGTGGTGACCGATAAGAAAACAAATTTTAATAGAGAAAAGGTATTTAATAGGTTTTAAAGGCCTGCAAGTCGAATGGGGATATTCAAGTTTTTTCTTTGATATTAATGAATAAGATAACAATAATGATAAGAAAACAAATTTTAATAGAGAAAAGGTATTTTAATAGGTTTTAAAGGCCTGCAAGTCGAATGGGGATATTCAAGTTTTTTCTTTGATATTAATTCAAGTTACACTTTTTGAGCGTGGTGACCGATAAGAAAACAAATTTTAATAGAGAAAAAGTATTTAATAGGTTTTGAAAGGCCTGCAAGTCGAATGGGGATATTCAAGTTTTTTCTTTGATATTAATTCAAGTTACACTTTTTGAGCGGGGTGACCGATAAGAAAACAAATTTTAATAGAGAAAAGGTATTTAATAGGTTTTAAAGGCCTGCAAGTCGAATGGGGATATTCAAGTTTTTTCTTTGATATTAATGAATAAGATAACAATGATAAGAAAACAAATTTTAATAGAGAAAACGTAGTTAATAGGTTTTAAATGCCTGCAAGTCGAATGGGGATATTCAAGTTTTTTCTTTGATATTAATTCAAGTTACACTTTTTGAGCGTGGTGACCGATAAGAAAACAAATTTTAATAGAGAAAAAGTATTTAATAGGTTTTGAAAGGCCTGCAAGTCGAATGGGGATATTCAAGTTTTTTCTTTGATATTAATTCAAGTTACACTTTTTGAGCGGGGTGACCGATAAGAAAACAAATTTTAATAGAGAAAAGGTATTTAATAGGTTTTAAAGGCCTGCAAGTCGAATGGGGATATTCAAGTTTTTTCTTTGATATTAATGAATAAGATAACAATGATAAGAAAACAAATTTTAATAGAGAAAAGGTAGTTAATAGGTTTTAAATGCCTGCAAGTCGAATGGGGATATTCAAGTTTTTTCTTTGATATTAATTCAAGTTACACTTTTTGAGCGTGGTGACCGATAAGAAAACAAATTTTAATAGAGAAAAGGTATTTAATAGGTTTTAAAGGCCTGCAAGTCGAATGGGGATATTCAAGTTTTTTCTTTGATATTAATGAATAAGATAACAATGATAAGAAAACAAATTTTAATAGAGAAAAGGTAGTTAATAGGTTTTAAATGCCTGCAAGTCGAATGGGGATATTCAAGTTTTTTCTTTGATATTAATTCAAGTTACACTTTTTGAGCGTGGTGACCGATAAGAAAACAAATTTTAATAGAGAAAAGGTATTTAATAGGTTTTAAAGGCCTGCAAGTCCAATGGGGATATTCAAGGATTTTCTTTGATATTAATGAATAAGATAACAATAATGATAAGATAACAAATTTAATAGAGAAAAGGCATTTTAATAGGTTTTAAAGTCCAGCAAGTCGAATGGGGATATTCAAGTTTTTTTTTTTTTTTTTTTTATTATATTAATTCAAGTTACACTTTTTGAGCGGGGTGACCGATAAGAAAACAAATTTTAATAGAGAAAAGGTATTTAATAGGTTTTAAAGGCCTGCAAGTCCAATGGGGATATTCAAGGATTTTCTTTGATATTAATGAATAAGATAACAATAATGATAAGAAAACAAATTTAATAGAGAAAAGGTATTTTAATAGGTTTTAAAGTCCAGCAAGTCGAATGGGGATATTAAAGTTTTTTTTTTTTTTTTAATATTAATTCAAGTTACACTTTTTGAGCGTTGTGACCGATAAGAAAACGAATTTTAATAGAGAAAAGGTATTTTAATAGGTTTTAAAGGCCTGCAAGTCGAATGGGGACATTCAAGTTTTTTCTTTGATATTAATTCAAGTTACACTTTTTGAGCGTGGTGACCGATAAGAAAACAAATTTTAATAGAGAAAAGGTATTTAATAGGTTTTAAAGACCTGCAAGTCGAATGGGGATATTCAAGTTTTATCTGATCTACTTTATACACAAATTTTACGCGTACAGTTATTCACTGTTGTACATAGATGATAGATACCTATACACTTATATACTTTCTCACAAACAACTGATTACGTATTCGTCCGATTTCGGAGCAGCTCGTCTTGATCCGTGCGAGCTTCGTACAGCCGAAGTCTACCGAAGTTTGCCGAACTGTGTTAGGTTTTTTTTTCGTTACGGAATTTTTTGATTCGGTCGCCGCCCTCAAAGCCCGCGATAAAAGCTATACAATAGCTTAATAAATCTTATATTTAGTCAAAAATGTATTTCAAAGATAATAATATATAAATATTTCTTTTTAAATAGCAGTAATAGCAGAGTACGAATTAATATAGCTAACAAAGCAACTGAGAGGTGTTTATTTATCTATAGTAATAAAATTAGACTTTTGTCTGTAAATTTGTCAGAATCGAAAAATTTTGCGATATCTTCACGTTTCACACACCATGAAAGCCGAAAATGACTTAATAAAGTTTTGCCTGTGTGTGTGTCATCGTGTCTGTATGTCGCTTTTTTTGTCAGGGCATCACTTGAGAACGGCTGGACGGAATTCAACGGCGCTTCTCAGGAGTTTAGATCTTCACCCAACTTAAAATTATATCTATCAACTTTTCCGAAATTATTCCCCTTTCCCCCCTGGGGGAAGCAAAAGCAAAAGCACGTTTGTAAGCATAACTCGGCTCCTAATTACTTCACAGTAAAGAAATTGCACATGTGGAGACTAGACATGAGTACAAATAATACATTATCTGCATTTAGGAATTTCCGACTTTTTAAAGGAAGGGAGGGGGAGAAATATTGAAAATTCCTGATTTTTGAGTAGACCTTTACCATAAATTGAACAAATATATTGAAAAAAAGCTATGCGACTTCCTTAGAATATTTCCAAAAACACATTTTTGATTTTTTTTAGGGTTTGCGTTTTTTTTTTTTTTTTTTTTTTGATGGGGCGGGGGTTACAAGAGGGCAAACTCGAGGCACACCTTTTAGCGCTAAATTTGTCCTGAGAAATCTATGGGATCTGCGGTCATAAAATTTGGTGCGTAAATTGTTTATATGTCTCCGACCCTTACTGTAACGGGATTTTACGAAATCCCCCACTTACCCCCTTGGTGCCGAGAGGGCTATAAACACGTGTAAAAACACGTTTTCCCGTTTGAATTCGCCTTAAATTATATTAGATTGGCGAACTTTGGTGTGTGGATGTTGATTAGGTGTACGCATTATGTACTATGTCGAGATTTCACAAAACTTCGAACTTAGCCAGTGGGGAAGGGGGAGTAAGAATCGGGTAAATTTACTGCCGAAGGCAGTGGGAACACGGACTCCTGACGTTGCGAGTGAGAAAAACCTCTACCGAGCACAGCGAGAACTTTAACTCGGGTTAATTAATAATGATATAGGATTTTGATAACTCATTTCAGTATTGTGTCCAGCGAAGCGGGCAAAGCCTGCTAGTGTTTAATATAACCACTGATGCCATTAAAATTCATAACTTTTCAATCAATAAAAATATCAAAATTTTGGAAAAATACGCATTATAATTAATTAAAATACAAATTATGAACATTAAAAAATAAAATAAAGAATATTTCAAACAGTTAATTTATTTAACCCTTTATATCCCAAATTACCTTATTTTTGGAAAAATAGTTTGAAACTTTTTTATTATATTTCTTTGCTGCATGAGAAACATCTCATATTAAATTCAGGGGCTTTGAAGTTCCAGTGAAATCCTTTAGTAAATTTAGGATATATTAAGGATTTTTTTTTTATGGGATACAAAGGGTTAAATATAACAATAATTTAATTCAAAGAATTTTTTATTTAGAAGCGGAAAAAATTATTTTCTAAAATTGAAATTATAATGCAGATATCAATACTTAAACCACTTTGACTGAGTTGGGAAAAAATGAAAACACTTTCGATTATTAACACTTTCCATCTGTACGTACTTGTTGTATGGTAGAACTTTCAAAGTTCTTTGTCTACGTTATCACACAGCGGGCAGACAGGATTGAAAGGCTTACAGATTGACTCATTGAATTTATAATTACCCTTAAACATTGTTCGAAAGTGATAAAAACATAGATATAGTAATAAGACATAGATTGATCAATGAGGGGGGGGGAAAAAGTGATGCCTTTTCATTTGGAAAAAGACGGCCATTTTACTCTCTTATGGATATCTTTTCCCGAGTGAATATACACTGGAATACACTTAGATAATTTAGCAAATGAAATTTGAGTACTAAAAGAGAATGAAAAACCCCAGATACCCATTTTTCTTCCTTCCTTTCTTTTCTTTTTCCTTTCTCTTTCTCTTTCTTTATTTTTATTATTATTATTATTATTATTATTATTATTTTTTTTTTTTTTTTTTTTGACTACACTCTAGTATATTTATGTCTGTACAAAACTGACTTTCCTTCTTTCGGTATGTATTATTATACTTCTTTGAGATAAAAATCGTCCGCATTCACCATGAAAAATAACTTTAATAAATTATAATTTAATAAACAATTTGTATGGCATAAATTTGTATAGGATTATATATAGAAGAAAGTATTGTGGTGGTCACAACATACTAGTTATACATTAAAACTTCCGCGGCTGCTAACTACATTTAAAAGAATTTTGAGAATTCCATATTACTTACTAATATAAAATAATAATAAAAAAAAAATATTAAAATTAAAAAAAGCATTCCACTAAATATGAAGACAGTAATTGTTTCATAATAATAACAAAGCAACTGATTATAAAATATATATTTTTCATAAATTACTTGAATATAACTATCCCATGTTATCCCATTTCTTTTCATATATTTATTAGAACACTTAAAAACCACACAATATTTCGGCATTTTCAAAATTCATCAACATTCTATTGTATTACTGTTTTCGAGTTTTAACTCTCTAATGGCTGATGCCAAAAAACTTTTTCGGCATCCAAAATCTTTGCTCGTTAACATGGGGATGATAGATCTATATAAATTACTATATCTATGGATAAAAAGGCTTAACGCAACAGAAAATGCAACTCTTCTTAGATTCTAATTTCAGCCCTTAATGTATCTGAATATCTTAATCTAGCCCTGTAAATCTGCAGGTTAACCCTATTCTATTCTATACAAAACATTATTTTAGCCTATTAACAATAAATGTCAATTTCTTTATGATTTATTCAGTAGAAAGTTATTTAAATGTGATTTATTTAAATGTCTGTCTTGAAATGCAATGCATTGGCAATTTTGGGGTGTCCCTGTACACAAACCAGTTGTGCAGGACCTATTAATGTCATTTTAAATAGGGAAGATTCCATAGTGAACGTGAAATACCTGTCATAGAACTCAATGCTTTGGAATACTTTAGGGTGTCCCTGTACACAAACCAGCGGTGGTATTTGCCCCAATTTCTATAGGAAATATCCGATAGTAAACTCGAATAACATACATCAATTTCACAAATATTTTTATTAACATTAAAGTAAAAGTATTAAAATATGGTTTATAGAAATACCTCTCATAGAACGCAATGCTTTGGAATACTTTAAGGTGTTCCTGTACACAGACAAATAGAGGTATTCACTCCATTTTCAATAGGGAACATCTGACCGTGAACTCGAATAACACATATCACTTTCAAGTAATTCCATGTACATTTACGGGAGTTACAGCGCGGACATACAGACAAATCGAAGACATTAATGCTTTTTAACCTTGTTGGAAAGTGTTAAAAAACTGAAATTTCCCAAAGATTTTAATTATGACTTTTTTCTGAAGATCGTAAATTAGGTATGCAGAGCAGTAGAGTCGCCATCTATTGCCCTAAATCGAAATCATCCTATTCAGATACAAATTTTTAAAAGCCAAAATTTTATATTATTTTAGATTTTTCATTTATTATAAATAGAATGAACGCAATTTCTTTTGTAGATACACTTATTAACTATGAAATTTCTGTTATGTGTTGTAATAGTGTCGTGTCCCTGTAAAAAAAACTGTAAGCGCTAGATTCACCAAAATGCTTATAGTTCGTGCAACTGTGACCTATAACATGTGTAAAAAATTTTTGCTCAGATTAATAAGGCGTTTAGACGCTATCACACTTTTAAAAATTGGGCCCCATAGGTCATAATGATAAAGAATTTTTCTTTGTGTCCCTGTAAAGAAAACTATAAGTGCTAGATTCTCCAAAATCTATATAGATTGAGTATCTGTGACCTATCACATGTGTATAAATTTTTTGCACAATTGAATAAGGCGTTTAGATGCTATCGTACTTTTAAGATTTTGGTCCCATAGGCCATAATGATAAAGAAATTTTCTTTGTGTCCCTGTAAAAAAACTATAAGTGCTAGATTCACCCAAATCTATAGGGTTCGTACTAGGGTGACTTACAATATATGTACCAACTTTCAGCTTATTCGAACAAAGCATTTAGACGCTAGCGTGTTCACTCACAGACATACACACATAGACACACACACACATACATACATCATCGCAAAAATAGTGAAAACGGACTCAGCGGACCTCGAAACATATCAAAATCTCGAATTCGGATTTTTGACATGATTACAATACTTTCCTCACTATAGTGTTCGGAAAGTAAAAATGGAAAAGACTAAAATTTTTTATTGATTTTATTTATGCGATTTTTGCGAAAACCATATTAGGTATGTAAGTAGTATGAGGTATGGATGTTCGTAAATAAGCGGTAAGGTGAGGTCTAATGCGCATAGAGTGATATCTCAAATACTTTTCAAAGCAAACGATTTTTCGAAGTTCGAAAAAAGGTTTCCCAAATTGAATAAGTATGTAGACATTTTAAAAATTCATAAAAATAGAGGGAATTGGTAGAGTTGATCGCGGTTTGCGAAAAAGTTATTTTCGTAAAGGGGGACATTTTTGACAAAGAAAAAAATAATAGTTAAAATTTTCGTCGATAGAGGGAGCTGTATGTGATCAAATCGCACATTTCCATGAAGAACTTTATTTGCATACAAATGGCATTCAATTCTACTTGATTCCTTCAATTTTTATAATTTTTTAAAACACCCGTCATGTACAGTAAACAGTTCACTTAGTGGAATCAGTGTTATCATGGGTGAAAAACTGAAACAAGTCCTTCCGACTCAGTCGGAAGAATAAGTTGATTTGTTGGCTATTTTCAAGTGGCAGCCACTTTAAAACACGGCGAAGGATCGAATTGATTAATAAAAATGGGTTGATAGTTGTTATGTATATTGTACGTATAGAATTTTAGGCAAGTCAATTAATGTTTGAAAGTGTCTGCCACTTGGAAACAAAATGACTGATCGAGTTGGCTAACGAACACATCCAGATAAATGTCATGTCAGGCTTCGGTTTGAAGCGATTCGGTACTTTGGAACAGACTGTGTTTCAGCCATTTGGAAACAAGAGGGTGGATCCTAAACTTGATTCAAAAAGTGATTCCTAAACTTATTTGAGACCTTGATAGGGGGATATAGCCACGTATATATCGAGTTTTAGGCACGCAGATTCATAAACACAAATGTTAAATTTCGACAGAAATGTTAAATTTCGAATACGTTTTCTATGCGAGTTTCAAAATTTCGAGTATAGGCCACTTGGAAACAAAAGGCGGATCAAGATATTTCTGTGATGAGTCCACTGTCCAACTTCCGTCCGAATTCCTTCAGTATTTCGAAAGTTGCCATGGTCACAAATTTTTTTAATATATAGATAAACTAAGTGGGTCGCACTTCTCGACACAGAAGTTTCCCGCGGTTGTCTCCGAAACTAGCGTCAATAAAGGACTCCTTAGAAGGGCGTCCCGCGCATGTTTAGGTTCTTCGTAGGGATTTGGCATTAACTCCCTCTTACGATTCCCTCGTCTTGAGTCACTCAATTCCACGTTAGTCTATGGTGGAATTTGTTTATAGAATTTCTCATTACCTAATTGATATTTTTTAAATTCCGTTTTCACATTCAGAAAATTCACAACCGTTCAACGAGTACCCGTTTTCAAAAAATTGAATGTTTTCAATTTTAATATTTCATTTTACAGCTCAGAAATAAGAAAAATGCATTCAGTGAAAATTCGCATTTTTAAATTCAAAATTAAATATTTTTAAAAATAAATTTTTGGAAAACGAGAATAATCATTGAACGGCTGCGTATTTTCAGAATATGGAAAAGGAATTCGAAAATAACAATTGTATATAATGTGTACTTCTAGAAATAAATTTCGCCAGAGAATAACATGGGCTTTGGATGGCCTTGACGATCCGTTGAATGTGGTAGTGCTTTACTTCAACATTTTGCCATTTGTAGGAAAATTGCTCGAGAATTAAAACCAATTGCTCATACTCGTGCAATAAATAATTATAAGATATTTTTTTTTTTTTACATACCATGTTTTAAGATTTCTGATGAATCATTAATAAAACACGCGAGGATAAAAAATAACATTTAAGCAATATTTAAGCATGCGGACTCAGTTCAGTGAACTAATAATAATAATATTTTAATGGCTAGTTTTTTTTTTTTTTTTTTTTTTTTTTGCTATTAGGAGCTTATTATTTTCATATTTTAATTAATTAAAAGAAAACTATTCGAAAATCGGGCTTCGTAGTAGTGTGTTGTCACCGGGTTCTGAGCTACTGTGAAAGTGTCAAATGTCTAGCTAGTAGGGAAGTGAGTTAAAAATAGAATGCAAGATTTGTACAGGACAAACAAACAAACAAGAATATAAGTTAATAAAAACATGATAATAAATTAATTTTTAAGCTAAATATTCTGCGCTTGTTTTTCGTTAATTTACACGTTTTGAAGTTCCCTGAAATCGGAAGTCAAGTTTTTAAGTTTAATTGTTGTCTATGTAACTTAAAGCCAAATAATTTCAGGGAATTCCTATTTTGAAGTCTGTTACTTAAAAGTTTGATTAAGATGTATAAGTTTCAATGAAGCGTGCGGGTGAAAGTTGGCTGAATTATTTGGAATGAATCTTTAAATTTAATGATAGTTTGGAATACTATAAATGTAGGTACAGTATTCAATCAGGACTTAAAGGAGGCAGTAGCCCCCTCACACAGAATTATGTGTCAAATAAAGTTATTCTGAAGCCTACTTTGGACTGTTTTTAATGTAGGTTGAAAAGCAATATTCGTTACTGTATCTCTTAATTTCCAATCTGTATTTATGGAATTGAATTTCAGGAGCACTAGATTATTTTTATTCAAATTTGAAAACAGAATGATTCGATGTGTGTTCATGAATATCTTATCTTACTTTAGACGTGTAATAGAGATAATTGACCCAGAAAAAAAGAGAATAACACATTGAGAATACATTTTATTTATTCTTTAATATCCAGAAAAAAAAAAAAAATCTTTAAAAACAGATTCCTAGGTGGCAGCACCGGTAGTTGTATGATACAAAGACACATGAAATATCGGTTAAAAACACTTTTATTGGCAACGTGGTACAAACGGATGGGTTTGAATGGAAAGAAAGAGAGAGAAAGAGTCCTTTTTTAAAATTATGTGTTAAAACCGAGATCGGCAGCCTTTGGTGTCAGGTTCGAATCCGGAACAGAATCAGGACCATCCCGAGTACTTTTTGATTGTGTGCGAACTGTCTGAGCCTGCAACGAGAAGAAAGACATACACTTCAGTCACTTCACAACACAATCAGACAAAAGTACACGGGAATAGGGTCCCTTTTCATAAGAAAAATAAATAAATAAAATAAACAACAAAGAGAGGAAAAACCATGCATTTTCAAATGAAAGTTGATTACACGATGGGTTAATATTCTAAACATAAAAAAAGGGTAAAAATCTTAAACTACTTTTTAATATTTTCCAACAAGTAGAAAGGTGTTTATGATTTTGCGCTGTTTTTTCTCTTAATAACTCTGAAATGCTTTAAGTGTATGTTATTCAAGTTCATGACTGAAAACAATATAAACAGCATTAATGTTCTTATTTCTTTTCTTTTTTTTTTTCTTTTTTTTTTTTGTACAGGAATTAAAAATAAAAATAAAAAAGATAAATAAATAAATAAATAAACGGGTACAATATGTTTTTTTTTTTTTTTTTTTTTACACTGAAGAAAACGAAACAAAATTAGCATATAATAACAGGAGACTTGGCATTGGAATATTAAAATCCGAATAAAGTACTACGTCAGAAACGCCAAAAGAAATATATTTGAGATGCATACAGCTGTTTCGGTAGCCTTAAGCGTACCGTCTTCAGTGCAAAAAGAATTTTGAATCTGGAGAGGGGGAATTGCTGGGAGGAAAATCATAATTTTAAATTTAATTCAGCCAAAATAATTTGCAGACCTAAATCCATTCATGAACTCGATTTCTTTGAAGCTTTTCATATATATAAAAAATTTAAAAACCTTGTGAATTGTGATTTCGCTGTTCCCTATTTGTCTGATTGTTGGAAATTTTACATTCAGTCCACATTTTCTTAATTTTTCTACTGTTTACTCAGCTAACATTCCTGATTTCCTATTGGCCACACTCCCCACCTTTCCCGTAATCCTACTGGTTGAACTAAATTCGGTCCCTCTCCTTTATATACGAGCACTTCTCCAGATTCAGAATTATTTTTGCCCTGAAGACGGTGCGCTTAAGGCTACCGAAACAGCTGTATGCATCTCAAATATTTTTCTTTTGGCGTTTCTGACGCAGTAGTTTATTCGGGTTTTAATAAAATTAGCATAGATCATTCAAATGCAAAAGTGTATGCATCCAATAGAATAAGGTATGATTAGCATGGAATTTTGGTTTACATGGACACACAAAAAGTTCACACATTCAGCGGCCTCAATAAAAATGGTGAAAAGGACCTTTTCAGCTGTTTTATGAAGGTTTCTGTATTAAATTTCATTATAGAAGCTGCGTTATTGTTAGTATTAATAAATTATATTGTTGAGATTAATGTTATTACCATTAACGTTTTGGATAAAATTAAACAAATTTCTTAAAATTTCTAATTAATGTCACCCTTGACAAAACATTGTTCTTTAAATTGATTTTAAAATTCATTCAAATTATTTATGAAAATATTAATATCAATTTTCATAATAATAAATAGGATAATTTTTAAATTTTATAAAAATTTAAATATTGTTCAGTAATATCACATCTTGGATAAGCATGCAATAACTCTGTAAAGGTAAAATAAAATAATAATAATTTTATTATACTTGTGTAAAAATTACATAAAAATAAGGTATTGAAGCAGTTTTTAGGCAATGTTATGCTTTTAACTCTAAAATCTTCTTTATACACCCTAAAATTAATCCAAGCACTTTCTACTGCAAAAATCACAATGAAATTGATATTTATAGGTTAATATGCTAAAATAATGTCTAGTATAGGTTTAGCGTTCAGATTTACAGTGTTACATTAAAATATTCCCGTACATTAAAGGCTACCATTGGGAATCGCTGTAATTGAATTTCCGCTTGTGTTAAGCATTTTTAATATTTACCGACACTGTTTAAGGGTGGCTACGAGTTCAACGAGTCCCTCTGTCTGTCCGTTGTGCGATAACGTAGGCAAAGAACATTGAAGGCGAAACGATGCAATGAGTAAGTACAGTTGGAAAGTGTTAATAATCAATGCGTAACGCATTATTTTTCTTTCTTGTATTCTTTTCCACCTGAAAAGCATATGTTAATTTCACTATGTTTAGTGCAGTGTAAAAATTTGAGTATTGTAATTGTGTGTGTGTGTGTGTGTGTGTGTTTGTCTCTGTAGTTGAACTGCTAGGCCTACATACCATTTCCAATAACATAAGAATAACCAATAATAAGAATAACCAATTTCCAATAACATGAGAATTTTCCCCGGATCCGCTATTTTCCGCTTTTTTGTGATTTCCGTTAATTTCGCGGACATTTTTTGTTTAAATCAAACTCCAATAACAAACAGTGTTCAAACGCTCCACGAAAGCCTTTAGAATCTCAATCTTTCTCCATCCAAAATATAAATGTCAATATTCATTTAAAAGTGCTTTATCAGATTCTATAACATATAGAAGAACATAATTATTCAATATTTCTCACTCATGTACTTTTTTTTGTCCTGCGCCCCCCCCCCCCCTTTCTTTTTTCATCTCTAACCATCGCCGATCAAACATTCTGTGGGAAGCCTTTTATTTTTGAATATTTATTCATCCACAACAAAAATGTCAATATTAAATTTAAACTTACGTTATGATATTCTGGAACCTATAAAGAAGTAGAATTGTGTTAAATATTTCTCACTCATGAATTACTCTTTACCCCCCCCCCCCCCCCTCTTCCTCTTTCCCATATTCCACCACCAGTCAAGGATTAAATTGCTAGCTTTTTTTTTTTTTTAAACACATGTTTTATTGTGTTGATGCGCATTATTCTTTTAGTTTAATTTGTAACTTTTAAAATATTTTGTATAGTTTTTCCCTATGAGCATTATTTTTCATTTGAAATAAATTTTATGAACACATTTGTATTAGTTTTCCCCTCGCGCGTTATTAACACTTTCCAACAAGGTTGAAAAGTGTTTATGACATGGGTTTGTCTGTCTGTCCGCACTCTAACTCCCGTAAATATTTATGGAATTTCTTGACACTGATATATGTTATTCAAGTTCACTATCGGATGTTCCCTATTGAAAATGGAGTTTATACCTCTACTGGTTTGTGTACAGGGGCCCCCGAAAATATTTCAAAGCATTGTGTTCTATGAGAGGCATTTCTATAAACCATATTTTCATACCCTTACTGTACAAAAATCTTAATGAAATTGAAATATGTTATACAAGTTCACTATCGGATGTTCCCTATTGAAAATGGAGATTCTACCTCTACTGGTTTGTGTACAGGGACCCCCTAAAATATGTCAAAGCATTGTGTTCTATGAGAGGCATTTCTATAAACCATATTTTCATACCGTTAATGTACAAAAATCTTAACGAAATTGAAATATGCTCTCCAAGTTCACTATCGGATGTTTCCTGTATAAAATGGCGCAAATACTACCACTGATTTGTGTACAGGGACACAGAAAAGTGTTCCAAAGCATTGCGTGTTATGAGAGATACTTCTATAAAGTAAATTTTAATAACTTTATTTTGTACGAAGATTTATGAAATTGAAATGTGTTATTTATAAGCACAAAAGAAAATGCTTTGCATAGAATATAGCATGATTAGCATTAGATTTACAGGGTGACACAAAAATATTCAGTTGTATAAAGAGCTATTAATAAATATTTGCCAAAAGTGTACTTTCGTTTACATTAAGCGTTTTCAATACTTTCTAACATTTTTAACACTTTCCAACAAGGTTGAAAAATGTTAATGACTTCGGTTTGTCTGTCTGTCTGTCCGTCTGTCTGGCTCTCCGCGCTCTAATTACCGTAAATACTCGTTTAATTTCCTGGAACTGATATATGTTATTCAAGTTCACTATCGGATGTTCCCTTTTGAAAATAGAGCTTACACCTTTACTGGTTTGTATACAAGGACACCCGAAAGTAGTTCAAAGCATTGTGTTCTATGAGAGGTATTTCTATAAATCGTATTTTTATACCTTTACTGTACACATATCTTAATGAAATTAAAATATGTTATTCCAGTTCACTATCGAATGTCCTCTGTTGAAAATGGAATTTATATCTCTACTGGTTTGTGTACAGGGGCACCCGAAATTATTTCAAAGCATTGTGTTCGATGAGAGGTATTTCTATAAATCATATTTTCATACCTTTACTGTACAATATCTTCATGAAATTGAAATGTATTATTGAAGTTCACTATTCGATGTTTACTATATAAAATAGATTACATACCACCACTAGTTTATGTACAGGGACACTCAAAAGTACTCCAAAGCATTGCGTTTTTTGTGAGATATTTCTATAAATCAAATTTTAATAACTTTACTTTCCCCGAAGTTTTAGGAAATTGAAATATATTATTTATATGCACAAAAGAATGCTTTGCATAGAATATAGCATGGTTACCATTAGATTTACAGGATGACAGAAAAATATTCAGTTATATTAAGAGCTATTAATAAAAAAATGCTAGAACTGTACTTTCGTTTACATTAAGCGTTTTCGACACTTTCTATCATTTTTTTAGTGTGAATATAATTTCAATTTGATTATATGTCTGATTTTTCTTCTGTTAGTCTGTCTGTCTCTCTGTCTGTTTTTCTGCGCTCTAATTACCTTAAATATTTATGGAAATTCTTTAAACCTATATATTTTATTTACGGTCGCTAACGGATGTTCCCTATTGAAAATGGAATGGATACCACTTCTGGTTTGTGTACAGGGATACCCAAAAGTATTCGAAAGCATTGTGTTCTATGAGAGGAGTTTCTATAAATCGTATTTTAATACCTTTAATGTATAGATACTTTAATGAAATTTTAATATGTTATTCAATACCCTATCGGATGTTTCCTATGTAAAATAGAGTACATTTCTAACTGGTTTGTGTACAGGGGCACTTGAAAGTACTCTAAAGCATTGTGTTGTATGAGAGTTATTTTTATAAACCAAATTTTAATAATTTTATCTTCCACAAAGCTTAATGCAATTGAAATATATTATTCGTATGGACAAAAAAGTGTATGCCTTCTATGTAATATAATATGGTTAGCATTAGATTTACAGGGCCACACAAAAATAATCAGTTACATTAAGAGCTATAAATAAAAATTTGCTGGAATTGCACTTTTGTTTACATGAGCGTTTTAACACTTCCTTATAATTTTAGTGGGAATATGATTTCAATTTGTGCATCTGTCTGTCCGTTTGTCTACCTTTCTATCGGTTTTTCTCCAGCTCCTATCATCCGTGAATATTTTAAGAATTTTTAAAAAATGATCGATTCATGTTCCCTATGGAATATTCCCTATTTAACATGTCATTAATAGGTCTTTTACAACTAGTTCCTTTACAGGGACAACAATAACAATAAAAAAAAAAGCAAATGTATTACGTTTTAGGACGGAATTTTTTAAAAAGTATATTTAAAAAACTTTCCACTACAAAAATCTTAAAAACGTTGACATGTATTATTAATATTCTAAAATATTGTTTTGTATAGAATATGATATGATTAACTTTCAGATTTACAGGGCTACAGTAAAATATTCAGAGAGTTTAAAAGCTGTAATTATAATCTAACGGCTGCATTTTCTTTTGCGTTAAGCCTTTTTAACACTTTCCAAAATGCCTAAGAGTAATTTTAAAATCAATTAGTCTATCTGTATGTTTTTCAGTCCTTCTGTCTGTTGTGCGATAACGTAGGCAAAGAATATTAATAGTTATTCGATACAACAATTGCGTACAGTTGGAAAGTGTTACTAATCAATGCGTACTGCATGATTTTTCTTTCTTGTTTTTCATTTGAAATTAATTTTATGAACACGCGTGTTTCCTCTTTTTTTAATTTTCTGCCTCAGTCATCTCATGCCTGCATATTCCGTATACTACTCCAATCTTTTTAGATCTCCTTTAGAATCTCAGTTTTAAAAAAATATATATATTTTTTTTTCCTTTAAATCTTTCTTGACTAACATCTTTGCGGGTTTTGGACTATAAAATGCGTAAAATCAGTGTAGTAAAAGATCACACGAATTCTCAGTGAAGGACGAAATGTGTGCAGTGCCTATAGGGAAGCCCAATCCATTACGCTTTTCTGACAAATCATTCAAAGAGAGAAATGACTCGTAATTGCCACTGCTTGTCTAATTCAATAAAATCATTTTGAAACTAAATGCATACGAAACAGCTCTCTGGTTGTGCAGCTAAACCGCTATCAAACGAAGAACCATACGATAGTCTTTAGCACAAAATACAGTAGAACTTGGATAATTCGAAGTTGAAGGGACCTGAGAAAAATTCGAACTAACCAAAAATTCGAATTACATATACTATTTCATACTTGCCAACATACTAATTAAAATTCCGTAGTATTGTTAGCACCGCCTTCTTTTCACAGCAGAATCCTTTTTAGAGTATTTTTCTTCTTATTTAATGGTAAATACATTTGCAAAATGTTACTTTAAAAATTTACTGGTGTGAAAAAAAGGGCGGGACTAACAACACTACAGAATATTAATTACGATGATAAATTAAAAAAATTAAAACTCTACGATCAAATATTTAACATATAAACTTTATATCTAAGAAAACTGCTACACCCCCCCCCCTCCCATTAAATCAATATTTTTTACGAGCTTAATTATTCAACACTTTTTATAAAAAATAGTCAGATATTTTTTATTGCTTCTTCAAGTACAATGTTTGTGTCATAGCATATAACTTCAATCTATCAGTTGATACAAAAATAGAATCTTCTACATCAGACGTGACTTTCAATTAAAAAAAACCTCGAAGTTCATGTATATGCACCCTATCTTCTGATGCACTAGGTAGGGGCTTCTCTTGTATTTCCTTATCCTTATTTTGAAAGACTATTAAAATAAATAATGCATTTTAGTTGAGAAAAATCTTGGGAAAAAATTTTACTGTAATAATTTTAAGTTAATCGTATGAAAAATTCGAATTATCCAAAATAGAATTCGAATTATCCACGATTTTTTAACATTATTTTAATACAAAATTCAAGGGACCGAGTAAAAAACTCGAATTATCCAGAATTTCGAATTAAACAAGTTCGAATTATTCAAGTTTCACTGTACCTCATAAACAGGTTTCTCATGCGGGAAACGATCCAAATATGCCGTTTGATACAAATTGCCGAATGTATGTTCGTCTGTCACGCATTTTCGACTGTTTAAATCACATACGGTAGTCTTTAGAACGAAATCCTCCAATCAGAGAATCGCTATTACGGAACACCCTCTATTCTTTTCCCTTTTAAACATCCTTGGGGGAGAATAATAGCCAAATGTTGGGTCCGTTGTTTACATTTCTGGATTTCGTTCTTTCGTTTATGCTTACAAACAACCGTACTGAAGTCGTTTGGTCGCTTTTGAGCGGCAATAGCTTATATTTTAGAATATATCGTCTTCCGTCTGATAGCACCTTAGATTGATGTTCTGAGTAGGTAAGGGCTGAAGATCTTATTCTTCAGCCCTTACCTACTCAGAACATCAACTCAGTTCAACTAGCGAAAAATAGAGTAATTTGATAAATTCCCAATAGATGGCAGCACTATGAAACCTATTTTAAAATTTTTATTCGTACTGTTTATTCTCCGTGTTTCCGCCTACCATCCTGAAATCGCTGCAAAAAAGCAATTTGTGTTTTATCAATTATATTACTTTGCTTGAAAAATTAACTTCTGTGGATTCATCTCATTTTATTATTTAAAAAAAAAAAAAAAAGGATTTATGCCATTTATTGTCATCATTGCTTTGAATGATGACCTACCTTTGCGGATGAGAAGTTTTGCTGCCATGATTGACAGAAGCTAAGCCATTTGAAGTGGTTTTTCTCCGAAACTTGAAAGAAAGGCCGGTTAATACCTTTCAGAAATGTTGGCGTGTAGATTAAAGCTGATTCTGCGCACGAAGAAATATTTTCAATAAAGTCCTTCTTTCTAATGGCTCTGTAGCCCGTAATGAAGCTCGTTTTGGAGAAAATCCAGAAATACTTTGGATGTTACGTTCGAAGCCGGCATTTCTCGTCTTCTAGCTTCTAGCTGTCACTCATGGAGCTTTATGTGACACAACATCGGAGAAGAGTGAGGAAATTCTTGCTGTGATCTTCAGCTTGTATCATTTCGTCTATGGTTGCATTTTAAAACAGAAATAAAATAAAATCTCATTGATTAAACTTATGGGACGTTTTCCTCATGGGTTTTCCAATCCAAAAAGACTCTGAACCCTGTAGTTATCAGTTTTTATTTTCCACACTCTGTAAGGGAAGTACACTGAGAAAAAATTCTGTAACTGACTTCTAGAATCTAAACTGTGGCTCTAGAAAAAATAGTTCCATGTCATCCTTACAGATTCTAGTCCCCTTGGAAAGCAAGTTCTAGAAACCCCTATTAGAATTCTAGAGCGCTTGCCTATAGTATCGAGGTCAAACTTATTTAAAAATCTCTGCAATTTCCCGCAATACAAAAGATTCAGAAAATTGTTCCACCATTTAGAAATAAATAAACTAGAAATCCTCGATCATTTCGTCTATTCAGCTTATTGGCATGCCTTATACGCCTTACATGCCTTAGTTCGGAAATCCATATTTCTAGTTTACGGATTTAGAAAATGACCACTTATTCGTCCTAGATGAAGGCGGTATATATTTTTTTTCTCAGTGTATTGTAATCACGAAAAAATTCTACAATGAGATATTGGTGTATTTATTATATGCTTTGAGGTCTCGGGAATTCATTTTCGATATTTTTACGATGTGTGTGAGCGAGTGAACACGACAACGTCTAAACGTTTTGCTCGATGGAGCTAAACGTTCGTAGGTAGATATGGATCACCGTCGCATGATTTGCATAGATTTTGACGAGTGTATGACTGTAAGTGCCCTTTTACAGGGCACAAATTCTTATCATTACGGACTACAGTCGGCAGCAAATTATTAAATCACGCATCCACATTTTTCATATATATATATATATATATATATACCTATATATATTTTTAGTTTGACCGCTAATTTTTATCATCCACTTTCTTTTTTATAAACAGCATAAGACTAAGATCATGACTCGGCCAATATTTACTTAACAAACTGTGTTAGATGGCCATCTTTTAAATAGCAATTATTGCAAGAGCTTCAACAATTTTGCTGCCCACTGTACATAGACTCCAATTGTTGAAAGCATCTAAACTCATTTAAGATGTACACTGATAGGCCTATTGTAATTATCATCGCAAGAAACCGACTGATTTACACGAGTGTAGGACCGGTATACGAAACAGAATTTTTTTACATTGCCGTCTATGGACTCAACTATTTAAAGTTTGTTTTAAAATTTTTTAAATGTTTAAAACGTAAAAATAAATAAATATTTGATATTGAGAGTTTATCACTTATAACTTTTTTACAGGGATGCATAAAAGAATTTGGATAGATTAAACAAGAAACAACTTGGGAACAAATCCTCAGTCACCTATTACGATTTTTCCTTTTGTTTATTTAATGATTTCTCTCCTTTATATTCATTTAAACGACCCTTGATAGCTAAATGTTCTGAAAGTCGAGCGGAATCACCTCAGATTATTATTTTTATTTTCTCCTACACTCAATAGAAGAAAGTAATGGATTTGCAAAAATTTTCGACTCCCAGTTTTCGGTAGATTTTTGCATTGGAAGAGGTACAGAACACGATTGGACCCTTTTTAGAAAATGTCCGTCGGTCGGTATGTCTGTGAAGGTGTGTGTGACAAAAATTTTGTTCCAATCGTATTTTAGGAACTAATGCACAGAAACGCATATAAATTTATATATAAATTCATCTTGAAATAAATGAGTGCTTATCAACTTTTGATGCCAGTCAGTCAACAGGTAGCGCTGATATTGAGTGATTTCTGCATTTTAAGGGACGGTATCTCAGGTTCTATTGCGTATAATCGAACAAAACTTGATATGTGAAAAGGCCATTGTGATACATTATGCCGATTCAATTTGGGTGTATACAGGCCGATAGGTGGCGCTTCTATACAGAAAATTTCCCCGAGAACAGGAAGGATCTCATCTGCACGGTCCTTTTGTTGGGCATTTCTTGTAATAGTACCTCTCTGAGTTGAAAATAGTCTGCATTTATAATGGAAAAAATGACAATAAATAATTTTTACTGCGTGAATTTGTATAGGAAACTATAGAAGAAAGTTTTATGATGTCTACAACATAAGTTTCTATTTTTAGAGCCTGTGTTACTTTTATATAAATGTTTATCGCTAGAGTGGTGAGTCTTTTGTTAAATGAATCTGTTTAGATGGGTCATCTGAGTCACTCCATTAAATATTAATACAATACAGCAGTTGTTTAGCGGAAATAGTCGATTTGTAAGAGCACAGAATGAGTCAAGAGAGCAGCGCTGCTGCTGCCTTCGAAGATTTCCCTTTCACTCAAAATGAGAAAAACAACTCGGAAAAATTATTCGACAGAACTGCACTCAACCAACAGAATCGCGAAAGAATTTTGTTTTATTTTGATAAACACGAGAGCTCTAACGATTTCCAAAGTTTTGTTCGTCTTAAGAGTAAATCAAAGAATTAAACTTTCTTTATTAAAAATCTACAAAAAGGAAAGCAAAAATAATCAAAAAAGTTTGTCTAGAATACATAGTGTGGCAACTGTCCAGTGAAACGGGCTCGAAAGATTAAGCCTCTCACCAAAGGTCAGTGCAATGGATATCCAGTGTTGCCAGATGGTCGACAGTCAATTTCCCCAAACAAGCTTTCAAATTTCCCCAAATCGTTTCCCCCCCCCCCCCCAAAAAAAAAAAAAAAAAAAAAAAAAAAAAAACCAAAACCAACTCATTTTTCTACTAAAAAAGTAAATTAAAAAAAAATAATTTTAAAATGTTTAACAAATTTAAGCCTAACTTTTTTTTCTAAATGACACTCATTTTTGGAAAAAGTTCCCATATACAAAAAAAAAAATCTTTTGCGCACTAGTTATAAGAAAATTTTAAACATACATAAAGTACTTCAGTTCTGACGATGTATGTAGGATTTACTTTCATCCTCAGGATATCAAGAATGAGTACCTTCATAAAGATCCTACATGCAAAGAAAAATGTTAAATCTCTACAGTTGGCAACTCTGTAAACTTATCAGGTAGACTCGTTTAAGACAAAAAAGTTGAAAAATTCCCCAGATTTCTCCCCCAAAAATTTCAAAAATCCCCTCGAAATTCCCCATAAACATTCAGTCCCCCCAAAGGTCCAAAATGGGGACAAAATTCCCAATCTGGCAACACTGTTGATATCCTCGCTTGAAAAACCGAAACCAATCTATTTATGGGCTATGGTCACGTGAGGTCACATGAATTAGAGAACAGCCTATGAACTCTCATGCAATGACTACGATTCCAACAAAAGAATCGATCGCAGCGCTCTCTGGGAGGCTTATAATTTCTTTTAGCAGTATTTTAAGCATTACGATTATAAGTGTATAAGTGTACCCCAATGTATATTCTTCGCGATGTAGTTTAAACAAATACAAAGAAATTTTGTAAATGATTTAACAATTTTCGTTGCTGCAACAAAATTAAATTTTTACTTCTAAGTTACTTAATACAGGCCAAGACGACTTTCGGTTCTGTTAGAAAGTGTTAAAAGAAAAAGGGGAAAAAAAAAAAATTCCAACTCACCTCGCTGCGTCATGGCCAGTGGCTTTCTTGCCGGCGAAGAGTAGTACGACGATTTCGGACAGCCCCCGTAGGGCGGGGCGTCCGGGTCCTTGCTACCTTTGCGGGGGAAATCACTCAACCCAACGTGCTCCATGCTGCGACCTTTGCTGCGCATGTCTGCAAGGAAAAAAAGAAACTATTTTAACCCCTTGTTAAACGTTTCGAATGATTCTGATTCAGTTTCAACTCATCCTGCATCCAAAATGGATGAGCGCATTCCTGCCGAAATGGGTGCACAAGGGGCGCATTCGAAAGTATTTCCCGGTCACTTCCCGAGTTGGGAAATGACGTCACGCGGGAAGTTCGGGAAATTAGAACTACCATATAGGAACCTTACGAAAAATGACCGAGATATAACTACTTCCGTACACATCTCATCTTCCCGGGAAACAAATATATAAACAAACATGGCTCCTCTATGGTAGTTCTAATTCCCGAACTTCCCGCGTGACGTCATTTCCCAACTCGGAAAGTGATCGGGAAATACTTTCGAATGCGCCCAAGGAACATCATAAAACATCGAAAATTAACATTTAAGCATTCATTTTTAAAAAAATGTCCGTTAGGAGGTGCTTTACGCAGGGATACCACAGGCGACTTTATTATTATTTTGATAACAAAATTTTTAATAAATTTATTCTAGCAAAAGTACAGATTTACCTGCGAAAATATATTATTGCGGTACGAAAAGAATACAAAAAACAGTCGCCCGTGGCAGCCCTGCTTACATAGAAAAACAGTTGATTTTATAAAAGAGTATGAATTGCATGAACAATTTTATCCTGTATTTATGAGTGTCTGACCCCATGGGTGTGATACTTTTTGTTCTATTGACCATTTTTCTATCTAAAGTGCCGTCTAGTGGATGTTTTCTGAATTAATCTTTTATTCAACTGATGTCATTTGGGTGTAGTCCCTGAATAAAATTTGACGAATCCGAGAGTTTAACTTGTGGGATCCTGACTAGGTAGAGAGTTTGATTGTAACCACTCCTGTGAAGTCTCCGCTCGCCCTCTTTTTACAACACGGAATATTAAAGGCACTTTTGGGGAATATGAGTGAACAGAGTACGTTCCCTATTAACATAAATATTATTAACTCTCTCGATCCTCACGTGCTCAATATTCACTTTCCTGTACTTGGGGACAAAAGACTTGACATTTTATTAACCTAGTGACTCCTTCCACTTGCTATGGAACCTGTGTGCCAAATTTCTTTCAAATTCGTCAAAATAGGTAGATTTTTGTATAAAGTACAAACAAACTTTCACACCATCAGCCTATAAAGAATTAAAGCTGAAGAGGAATAGTTTTTGAACCCTTTGTATTTTACTGTCTAAACTCAGTGAATTTTTTTATAATTCTGAAAGTACAGTCGACAGCAGAAGTATCCGAGCACTAGTCAATAATTCCGATATCGAAAAAGTACACTTAATACTGTTTTGTTAAATAAATCCTTGTCGAATCATGTTCTTAGACTGACAAAGAACATGAATCGACAAGGATTTGTTTCAGCTTTAATTCTTTATGGACTGATAATGTGAAAGTTTACTTGTACTTTATACAAAAATCTACCTATTTTGACGAATTCGAAAGAAATTTGGCACACAGGTTCTTTAGCACGTGAAAGTAGTCACTAGACTATTAAAATGTCTTTCAACACTCTTAAGGACCCTTCAGAGACTGGCAACTATGCACAACTTCAAAACTCATAAATTATCCATTGTCCGAAAGCGACCCTTGAAATTTTGCACACATTTACAATGAAGGACAGTATTTTTTATTGCTCTTTTACAAAAGAGACCCAATTTCGATCGCAGTAGGAGGTTTGTCAGCTGAGAAAATCTCTCTCCTGCTTCGCGTCAACTCGATTCCCACATCAAAGGGATTTCAAAAGAAACCGCCGAAGTTGCCAGTCTCTGAAGGGTCCTTCAAGGACCCTTCAGAGACTGGCAACTTAGAAAGCTGCAAGTCGGCTCTATTGATATTTCTTTGGATTGTTTAGGAGATCGACGCTGACTGCAATCGAAGCTCACAAACCTCCTAGTGCGATAATTGCATGAGAAGGGGGTCTCTTTTGTAAAAGAGCAATAAAAAGTAATGTCCTTCATTTGTAAATGTGTGCAAATTTTCAAGTGTCACTTTCGGACAATAGATAATTTATGAGTTTTGACGCTCTGTATGTTGCCAGTGTCTGAAGGGTCCTTTAAAGGTAGGGGAGAGGGAGTAAAAATGAGGGAGAAAAAACTGAGTAAGCTGTGCAGTTGTGAACCGAAAGCTAAAAGCTTGATATTTTGTGCGAAAATTCTTCATTCAAGTTCATATTCGTACGCACATAAAATTTTCTCAACTTCCTTAAAAGGTGATAGATAGACAGGACAAATCAGAAAGTGTTTTTTCAGGAACAAGTTTTTCCAATCACTAAACTTTTTTGTCTCTTTTTATCCGTATTTATTATTATTATTATTATTATTATTTATATCGGTTATTTCAGTAAGTATAATGTAAATTGTAAAGTTGCTTAAAAGAAAATAGACAGAATTTTTAAAAATCTATCAAAAGTTTTAACCTTTTAGCTTCCATTTTAAAAATCAAAATATTCCAGTTTTTATATATGCATGGTTCATAAGTCGCAGCCTAAGAGATCGCAGGGGGCCATATTATAGGCGAGCACAGACTCGTACAGTTAATGCCTTTAATAAGGTACTGTGCACTAGTGCGCCTGCAAGAATCCATAAGGGAAAGCCAACTTCATCGGAACTTTCCCTCTCGAACAATCAGTGATCCTCCTACAGGGAAAACACGACTATCGGCTCAGTGTTTTCTAAACACTATCAGGAAACTTTGCCTTAAATATTGCCATAATTATGCACCAGATTCAATGGGGCCCAATGGTGGTGGCGCTAGAGTGCCGAAAAGCACGGAGTTCATCCCTAACTTCGATCTCTTCGAAAGTTATTTCAAGTGCAATGAGATTCTTACAGTCGGCAGCAAAAGTATCCGAGCACTAGCAAAAATTCCTATGTAAAAAAAGTATACTTAATATAGTTTTGTTAAATAAATCCTTTTCGAATCCTATTCTTAGTCAGTCTAAGGTCTAAGAACACGATTCGACAAGGATTTATTTAACAAAACAGTATTAAGTGTACTTTTTTTACACAGGAATTTTTGCTAGGTAATTACTCGGATACTTTTGCTGCCGACTGTACTCCCAAACACGAATTCCCCAGAAACTTGCTGTCCTATAGTGGGGTTTAATTTCAAATCTTTTTGTAGCGAAGAAAAACTCTTTCCCTCCCCGCAGTGTTTTCTTTGGCGAGAATCAAGTAAAACAATTCTAAACTTACAAAACACAAGGGATTATTAGAATTGAATGCTTCACGAGGAGAAATGCATGACTCTCTGGAGTCCAAACTATTACTCAAAGTAATCTGGATAAACTTTTTTTTTTTCTGAAAACAGGGGCTGTGACTGTGAGAATGTCCTGATCCCGATTATTAAAAGAACGATAGGAATTCCTCTCTGCACAGGTGTTACGGCGACCCCACTACAGTCGGCAGCAAAATTATTCGAGCGCTAGCAGTAATTCCTATCTAAAAAAGGTACACTTAATACAGTGCGTCCCAAAAGTTTATAGACAACGGGTTTTTTCTTATTTTACAATTGAAAAAGATGAAAAAAAATTTCAAAATCATTTTCAATTATATGTAATTTCAAGATAATAATAATACTATACAAAAATAATATCTTACAATCACAGGCATTGTGATAGAAACTAAAAAGGAAAATTTACTGTCCCAAAAATTTATAGATAACTTTTTTTTTTCTTTTTCTTTAACATTCAAATTTTTGAGACATTTTCCCTAATCACTTCAAAATCTCGATCAGGCATGCTCAAAATAAGAGTTTGAAGAAATTCTGGTATTAGAGAAAACCAACTTCTTTCAATTTGCAGCTTTAGATCTTGAACTGTTGCAAAGTGACGCCCATTAGCACATACGTCTCTAGATAATATTTCCCAAAGATTCTCCACTGAATTCAGGTGAGTACTTAGGGCTGCCCAGACCATAACATTTACTTGGTTTTATCTAAACCATTGCATTGTAGAGTTTGACACGTGAATGGAGCAATTGTCTTGCTGATATATGCATTCGTCGCCTCCCCTAGCAACTTTCCATATGGAAGTACCTAAACTTCTAGGATTTTCTGGTAATATTCGAAACATTGACGATCTTTTAAAAAAACAATATCGGTAGTTCCATTATAGGAAAATGCTCCCCACACCATGAATGAGCCCCCACCTTGTTGTCTGCTAGAAAATTTTTGCGGCTCCTTACGAATTTCGTGCTAGTAATATGCCCAACCATCAGGGACATCTAAATGGAACTTCTTTTCATCACTAAACAGAACATTCAACCCTTCATCTGTTCAATTCATAGGATTTAGACCCCATTGAACACGAGCGTCTTTATGTCGTTTCGTCAACTTCGGTGAACGACGCATTTTGCGACAAACAAGCAATTTACTTACCTGCAGCCATCGATGCACCGTGGATTTTGATACTGAAACGGTCACTTCTCTAGAAATTGACCGTACAGACAGGTTCTGGGTTGAAACTTATCTGAAAATTTCTCTGTTTTGCGTTTAGAGGTTTTCTTTGGTCACCCAGAACGTGATTTTGTTTCAAAGTTGTCACTTTTTGACAAAATTTGGTAAATGCCACCCCTCCCTGTTGCGTCCAGTTTTTCTTGTAAGGTTCACAATTTCATTCCACGAGTTTTCAAACAATAAATTTTCAAAATTTCATTTTTCGAAAACTGCAGGTTGCGATGCATCTTTACAATCAGTCGAAAAAAGAAAGACACCTTCGTTTTTATCTCAGAAAACTACTGCGTCACAAGTACATGACCTTGGAAAATGCAAATTTGGAGATCAATCAGCTTTTAACACCGGTGGTCTATATATTTTTGAAACAGCATTATTTTGTATTTATTTTTTTTAATATTAAATTCATGATTGTTTGCAGTTCTTTAAGTATCTTATTAATTTTATTACGTCAATACATATTTGCATAATTTATCTCGGCTTTCTTACTCGTTTAATTCGCTCTTAAATCCAAAAAAATGGTTGTCTATAAACTTATGGGACGCATTTTACTGTTTTGCTAAATAAATACTTGTCGAATCATGTTCTTAGACTGACTAAGAACATGACTGGACAAGGATATATTTAATAAAGCAGTATTACTACTAAGTGTATTTTTTTTATATAGGAATTGTTGCTAGCGCTCGAATAATTTTGCTGCCGACTGTAAGTCATGTCCCAAAATCTTTGCTTGTTCTAGGTAACCTATGAGACCGTATGACACTCTACAGTTTCATTCGGTCGATGACAGAGTCTTTGGAGTTACAGTTTTATACCGAGAATCGTATGGCTTTTCTAACATTATCCTATAGGAACACAGAGAACTTTTCCGTTACACATAGGCTTTGTTTGATCCTACTTTCAGTAGCGTGAAAAATAAGTTTAGAGGCTGTTGGCCGTCTGTTTGGTAAGCAGAAAAAGTTTCCCTATTACACATAGACATGTTCAGTTAATGGAATATCTGATGGACCTCACCAGTCCTATATTTATCTGCGAGGATGATGACCCAAAATTATCAACCTCAAAATTAAAGAAAAATAGTGGTCGCTGCAAGTGATTGTCTTAGTCACTCACAGAAAATATCAAACTTGGGGCATAGACGTACTTGTACTTAGATAGCCTGGGAAAAGCCACATTCAGGGATCTGTTTTCGGCAAGGAAGATGCCCATTGCTCGCGCTGAGGGGATGATTCGGCAAAAATATATATAAAAGTTTTAATTGTGTTGTTGGTTTACTCACGACTCCCGACAATCTAGGAGATTCCAGGGAAAGAGTGCCAATGCTTTATGAATGTTCCCTAGAAGCTCCTTTATTCTGGAGTTTAAATAAATATCTGGTGACCAATATCTCGACTGACCAGATCAAAGTACCTTTGTAACAGGGAAGCGCAAAAAAATTCTACACTTATCCAATTATGGATGTATTTTTTCATTCCTAATAAATAAGGACTAAAAATAAAGAATTACTGATTAATAATTTATTTTTTACAATTTTTTAAAACTTATAAAAATGCCTTCAATAAAAAAAGGAAGTCCCCATTTGTCCCCAGAAAATGGGGACATTTGGTCAATGTACGTATACCAATATCATAATACGTGCATGGGTTGTGAATGCTCAGCTAACAACAATTTAGTGATCCCCGGGATATAATATTATTAATTTACTACGTGTGCAGATGCTTCTCTATGAAAGGGGCGGTGATGATATAAAAGTATTTCGATCAAGCCTTATGGCAGACCCTCAAATGTTAGTTATTCATTCGATGGTGTTTTGATTAGGCCTCCTTGCAATGTCCGCTTACTTTAATTGCTATCCATTGTGTTATTGCTCCCACCACAAGCAATTGGGTACCACCCTATCTTTGTCGGCTAAACTTTTCAATTTCCATTCGGGATATAAAGACTCGACAAATGGGATAGATGTGTAAAGGTTCCACATAAAGATACAGATTCGTTGGTAACTGCTCCTTTAGACCCTCATTCGGTCATCTCTCTCTTTCAGAAATCGATTCGGGAACAATAAGTGAGGCACTCCCTATAGTCCATTGTATATAGAATGATTTCACCGGTTGTCCTAAGATCTTTCGAGCATATCTAGTCTAAGTAGTATTGTTCCTAAACCAAATACAGTCGGCAGCAAAATTATTGAAGCACTAGCAATAATTCCTATTTAAAAAATGGCCATCCAATACTGTTTTGTTAAGTAAATATTGCATGAGTCATGATCTTAGTCTTATACTGTTTATAAAAAAGTAAGTTGATGATAAAAATTAGCGATCAAACTAAAAAAAATATATGAAAAGTGTGAATGCGTGCTTCAATAATTTTGCTGCCGACTGTAGTTGGTACGACCGTAGTGCCTGCCATGTGCAGTTTGCCCTGTAGAGTTCGATGCAACGTCTCGAAAGGATTATCGGTTGCAGAGCTCAGGATTCCAGAAACATATAGAGGCATGGATTATTCGTCAGTGATAGAGGAATCTGACCAAGGAATGATACGAAACCCACACTTTATCAGAATTGACTATAAATCACTCCAATCTAAACAGAATGGTTGGAACAAGACCGAAAGAATGTACCACTAGCGTGAAAATGAGGAGTACACGAGTCTTGTCCTTGTAGAGAATAGTAAGCCTCACTACTGCTTTTACGACTCAGGGGTTTAGTAGCGGGAAAGTTAGTTTAAGAGGCTGTTGAAAAGAACCACGAAGGCAAATTAGAAAGTAAATCACACTGGGTGACAATTGGCAACGTATGATAAATAGATCTTAGAAAGTTCGCGTTGTTAAAGAATAGATATAAGAGATCCGGAAGAAAAAGAAGTTAGTAATGATGTTTTTTTCAGTGAGCGTGTTTAGAGAGCCGTTCGTAATGGCGCGTCTGCTGCTTCCTTAGCCCAAACTGGATGCAACAGTAAATGCACGTTTTTTATGGGCTACAAGCTTCAGTTGCACAGACATTCCTCATGAAACTGTCTCTGATTATAGCAAGCATGCACTATAACGCCTCGAAGTTTCAAAGTGATATGGACAATTTGAAAATGGCCACACTCATATCGCTGACGATTACTGTCTTGCGACAAGCAACTTCCATTTGGGCTGAAACTGTCGCTGTTGTCTATCGAGTTATTTGGAACAAACGATAATTTTCATTTGTTTGGACAAATGAAGAACGACCTCTTCAGACAAAATTTTCAAACTGATGACGGAATTAAGGGCACTCTTCACTCACCGTCGCCGGAAGTCGAAGCTAATGTTATTCTATGGTAAATTTTTCTTTACAAATAACTTATTAACTAATACATATTTTTAAATTCTGTTTTCACTTTCAGAAAATTCCGAACAGTTAAATGGACGGACCTCTTTAAAAAAATATATTTTTTATTTTTTTTATGTTTTATTTTGAAGCTGCAAAATACGAATTTTCAATATGTGAATTTTTTTCATTTTGCAATTTCAAAATAAAATAGTAAAAATTTAAAAAAAAAATACATTTTTAAAAAAGGTCCGTCCATTGAACAGTTGGGGATTTTCTGAATGTGAAAACAGAATTTTAAAATATGCATTAGTTAATAAGTTATTTGTAAAGAAAATTTCCCCATAGAATAACATTGGCTCGGGCTTCCGGCAACGGTAAATGAAGAGGGCCGTTAAGCAGGCTGTATTGAATTGGCTGGAACACACTCGAAGAGACGAAAAACTTTATCGCACGATGTGAAATTTATTTTACGTCATTTTTACTCAAGTGTAACTCGCATTTTATCTTGCCCTCGTACATTGTTCCTCTTAAATATTTCGATACATCCATTTTTAAGTTACTGAATATTTTTCAATTTATTCCAGTTAAGAATTAGAGAAAATGGAACGAATCATGACGTTTTCAGCTGAAAAATATTAAAATACCTTCGCTGTTCGTGTCGTGAATCTGTTTCCGCAGGCAGACGATCACTGTGATGACGACGACGAGCAGGACTAGCACCGAGATGACCACCGGCAGCAGGATGGCCAGGTTGCGGTAGAAGGGCAGCGAGGACAGGCCCAGCGACCCGTCTAAGGACGTAGGGTAGCCCTTCGAAGTGGACACTGGAACGAAAACAAGAACACGGGAATGTTAGATTTTTTTTAGAAAACTTTTAATATTCCTAGAGATTTACAACACAAATTAAAGCTAGTACAAAAATAATAGAAAAGTAGAAGTGGATCGACTAGGTTCGCAGCGTGAGATGTTTGCATATTTTAACAGAAATCATCTGAACGAGCATTTTGACACCCATCATGTGCGGTCTCTGAAGAGGGCCCTAAAAAAATGCTGCATTTTATTGTATGAATGAATGTGCAAACATTTTTTTTTTAATCTAAATATATAAAGCTGAAAGTTTGTCATTGTATCTGTCCGGATTTTTAGTCCGGATTATTAGACTTTATCAAAAATTGGTTCTCTAATTAATCAGGACAAAATCTAGCTAACGCCGTATTTTACCATGCTTTTATTAACTTCGATTCTTGTTTGTTTGTTTGTCCGGTACAAATCTTGCAATCTATTTTTAACTCACTTCCCTACTAGCTAGACATTTGAAACTTTCACAATAGCTCAGAACCCGGTGACAACACAATACGTCGATGCCAGGTTTTCGAATTTTCGAATAGTTTTCTTTTAATTAATTAAAATAGGAAAATAATAACCTCCTAATAGACTTGCTAGCTATGCTAGTTTATCTGTAATGGTATTAGGCCTCGCCTTTTTTACCAGAATAGTTGTAGAGTAATATTCAGCAATATGTTTTCATGATTAATTAAGAAGACTATTGCTGTACAACTATTCTGGTGTGAAAAAAAGGCGGGGCTTAATAGCATTAGTACGGATAAACTAGCATAGTTAGCAGGTCTATCCTAATAGCTATAAAAATAGCCATTAAAATATTACCTATAATTTAATGGTTGCCAAAAACAAATTTACGAGTTCATTTTTTTTCGACATAAAAATAAATACATTTAATTAAACGTGAGCGTTAAAATTTTAAAAAAAGTTAAATTAAGCATCTCACAAAAATGGACGTCAGGATCACTTTAAAAGTTTTATACGCATTGATAACGTGCTAATAATTCAGCAGAAAATTTAAAAACATGGTTTATAAAAAGTTTTCTATCTTATAATTATTTTAATTCAATCGGACATTGGCTCAAAAGCATAGACCTATTATTACAGTGGACGGTACAATGGCAACCTTTTTGTGTGGCACAGATCATTCATAAAAATAGCACGTTATAATAGCCACGTGACATTTTTACAAGCCAAACTAGCCAACACCTCTTATGCAGACGGTATCTTTCTTTATTTTTTGAAAGTTCTTTTTAAAATTTATTTCCCTTTAAAAGGTAGATTGTTTTGAATCTCAAGCACATTACAGTCGGTAAGAAAAGTGTCCGAACACTAGCAAAAATTCCTATGTAAAAAAAGTACACTTCATACGGTTTTGTTAAATAAATCCTTGTCTAATCCTCTTCTTAGTCAGTCTAAGAACATGATTCGATAAGGATTTATTTAACAAATCCGTATGAAGTGCACATTTTTTACATAGGAATTTTTGCTAGTGTTCGGACACTTTTGTTAGCGACTGTACAATTATGCGTTTTTTTGTAGTTTATGTGAATTTATTTCGTACCTCGTATTTATAGAAAACATGCAAAAAAATGTGTCCTTAAGGAGGGCACAAGAGGAATGTGTCCTTACTTGTGGTTATGTTGAGCGTTGTGAAGCGGTACTCTGCTTCCGTGGTGCCCGCTTCGCTGTGCGCCGATACCCTCAGCGTGTAGTCCCGGTTGGGCACGAGGTGTCTGACCTCGAAGTGGGACTGGCCGGCATCCACTCTCTCAGACACCGCCTCCCAGTGCTGCTGTCCGGTGCCTCTCCTGTATACGGAATAGTGAAGAATGGAGCAACCACCGCTGGACCATGCCCCGAGGCGGAGCAAAACCCAGGTAGAGTTGATCACCAGGAAGGAGTCTTTGTGCGGTGATAGAGGAGCTAAAAAAAAAAAAAGAAAAGAGAAAAGTGTGTGAGTATCCAATAAACATCCCGTATAATAAAATAAACGAGATTGAGGTTCAGCAAAACTAAAGGCTGGTTTCCACTAGGGTTGAAGCTTCTCGGTTCAAAAAATCATTAATCACGCTTCCGACACTAAGAACCAAATGTCTTGTCATCAGTTGTAACCTTTTTTTATCAGATTGCGCAGTTACTTCAAAGGAAAGCATGCAAAATTGAAAAAGATATCTGCCTCTGGCCCTTCAATTATCTCAGCTGGGGTTTGGGGCCAGGCACTTCTCCCTGACAACCAACCCCGTCGAACCACGTCCAACCGCTTGACCACATCAAAGGATTCTGAATAGCGCCACTCGAAACAACCTCCAACCAACCGCAGTGGAAACTGCGCTTAACGTTGCATGCGGCCATGCAGTGAGCTGGTGACGGTTTCGGAGTGGGCCCTAATAGTGGTCCGCAAAAATACCATAAGCTGACCCAATGTCCCCATTTTCTGTAGGCAGCCTTTATTTTGAAGGCATTTTTTTAAGTTTTAAAAAATTGTAGAAAGTAAATTATTAAACAATAATATTTCATTTTTAGTCCTTATTTATTAGGAATGAAAAAATGCACCCGTAATTGGATAATCGTAGCAATGTTTAACACTTCTGTATTATAAAGGTACTCTGATTTGGTCAGCGTAACATACCATTATCATCTGATACTCCGCAGTGGAAGTAACTCCATTTCCCCAGCAGAGGCACTTCAAGGCCACGGAATGCGGAGAAGGAGATCACGTGACTGAGATCACGTGCTCAGCTCCATCCAGTGAGATGTCGTTGTTACTTCAGTAACCTAGCAACGGACGGGAGAAGTGAAATCACAGTCCATCTGAACGTGGCCTTGAGGCGACTGCCTAAAGGAAATAAAGTACAGCTGGACGATTTCCGCGAGGTGTTGAACACTTCACGGTGCAGACCATGTGAACGATTACCACACTATGCCGCACCCTCATTCCTTTCGCAGAATAGTTGAAAGAACGCAACATTTTCTCAAACATACATCGCTGCTTCACTCTCGGTGTTTTAATGGAAACTGAGCTTTACCCATTAGTTTACTGCACAACAGGGTTTCGAAGACTTTGTTTTGAAAAGTTTTTAATTTAGCTTGAGTCGTTTTCATCATTTCGGAAAATGTATAATGTATGCAAAATTATTCTAACCCTTTATTTGGTTTAGGGGGTACATACAAATGAAACACTTCCAGTTGCAAAGCCGTTTGCAGGCGTTCCAAATGTATGACTGCAGTCGGCAGCAAAGTATCCGAGCACTAGCGAAAATCCCTATAGGTAAAAAGCACACAACACTGTTTTGTTAAATAAACGCTTGTCGAATCATGTTCTTAGGCTGACTAAGAACAGGATTCGACAAGGAATTATTTAACAAATCTGCATTAAGTGTACTTTTTTTACATAGGAATTTTCGCTAGTGCTTTGCTCTGTTACTTTTGCTGCCGACTGTATTTGCAAAAAACTTGCAAAATTTACGTCATCGAAATTGCAAGCGTTCCGTTTGTATGTAACCCCAGAAGCACCATATGTTTGTCTCTTATGAGGATGGATGGATTGATGGGTTTTACGTCGCACTAGTGCTGCGCAGATGGGCAATTGTTGACGGTCTGGGACACACCCCTAGAGGTGGTCCGGAGACATGTCATCACAATTTTGATCCTCCACGGAAGGGATGGCTCTTCCGCTTCGGTGACCCCCAGAGATATAATTTTTGATGGGAACATGGAGGACATTGCGGCCACGACAGATTTTACGTGCACCAGCCACCATTAGTGTACACGACGGTCTTTGGCCGGCTCGAGTACTGAACCCGTAATCTTCCAATTACGAGGCCGGCGCTCTACCGACTGGGCTACCGCGGCCCCACGTCTGTATAGGAGAATTCTTTTGAAGAGTGAAAGATCACCAATTAATCATTTTCTTTTTACATAATAACATAGGTTATAAAATTGAATAAATCACACGCCTACTAGTTTTGAAGGATGCAACCTATTACGGAAAAGTATAACTGTTTATTATGTCTTCCCGGCCGGCAATTTTCCAATTACGGGGCCGGTGCTCTACCGTCTGGGGTACCGCGGCCCACTCTGATCTAATCAGCCTAACATACCATCATCATCTGATACTCCGCAGTGGAAGTAACTACCCTCCTTCGCTAGCTGGACGATTTGCGCGAGGTGTTGAACACTTCACGGTGCAGACCATGTGAACGATTACCACACTATCCCGCACCCTCATTCCTTTCGCAGAATAGTTGAAAGAACGCAGCATTTTCTCAAACATAGATCGCTGCTTCACTTTCGGTGTTTTAATGGAAACTGAGCCTTACCCATTAGTTTACTGCACAACAGGATTTCGGAGACCTTGTCTTGAAAAGTTTTTAATTTAGCTTGAGTCGTTTTTATCATTTCGGAAAATGTATAATGTACAGTCGGTAACGTCTGAACACTAGCAAAAATTCCTATGCAAAAAAAGTACACTTCATAAGGTTTTGTTAAATAAATCCTTGTCGAGTCCTGTTCTTAGTCAGTCTAAGAACAAGATTCGACAAGGATTTAATTCTCAAAACCGTATGAAGTGCACTTTTTTACATAGGAATTTTTGCTAGCGTTCGGACACTTTTGTTACCGACTGTATGCAACATTATTCTAACCCTTTATTTGGTTCAGAAGTACCATGTGTTTCCATTGTCTCTTATGAATATTATACCTCTGGGGTCATCGAAGTGGGAGAGCCATCCCTTCCGTGGAGGATCAAAATTGTGATGGCATGTCTCCGGACTACCTCTAGGGGTGTGTCCCAGACCGTTACCAATGGCCCATCCGCGCAGCACTAGTGCGACGTTAAACCCAACCATCCAACCATCCATTGTCCCTTATGAGGAATGTCTGCAACTCCATATGTCTATTATTGGGCATTGTTTCTGTCGTTCAACATCAAGTTGTGAAGCAGCCAGTTATTACTTCGACCGGTTGCTGCTGGATGGCAACTACATGTGCACATTTCGGAGCAAATTTTCACCGTTTGCCAATTAATATTATATTGTTAAAATAGTTGAAAACTGATAAATCAAATAAAACAAATCAGTTAATACGAATGCTCTTTTTACATTGATGTTGAGTGTGTTTAACGCCTCACTGGAGCTACACCATTTTTCATCGATATCCATTCATACGTATTGAAACAAATAATTATTATAACAAACTCATTAATTGAGGGTGTTAAACATCGCACTAGAGCTGTCTAGTGAGATATTGACCATGGTTTTGGATACACCCCCCGGGCTGATCGGGAGACATGCCATTACAATTTTGATCCTCCGCGGTGGGGATGGCTTCCTGTTTGGCAGTCTACAGATGTATTAATTTTACGAAACGTGGTAATTTTACGAAACAAAGCAACGGTTTGTGCAATTTTATCTAAAGAATTTTCGTACGAGAAATTTCGGAAAATCCTCTGCACAACTTTGAAAAAAAAAAATTGTGTTGTTTTTATGATTCGGGAAATTCTCGAAAAAACTCGTAGAAGATTTTTTTTGTTTGTTTGAGGTTTTTTGCACTTATGAGGTTGGTTGGGTTTTACGTCGAACTAATGCTGCGCAATGGCAATTGGCAACGGTCTAGGACTCACCCCTAAAGGATGTCCGGAGACAGGCCATCACAATTTTGATCTTCCACGGAGGGGATGGCTCCCTCGCTTCGGTGACCCCCAGAGATATAATGTTGATGGGAACATGGAGGAACTTGCTGACACGACAGATTTTACGTGCACCAGTCACCATTAGTATACAATACGGTATGTGGCCATTTCGAATACCGAACCCGCAATCTTCCAATTACGAGCTCGGCGCTCTACCATAGCCTCCTTAAATAGATGCCTGTCATGTGGCTCGGAAACTTGGCAACAGTTAAAGCGGTAGACAGCGCCACCTGATACAGATTGCGTGACTTTTTTATTCAACTGTCACCAATAATTTTAAGAAGTGATATATGATATATATAATCGACGTTTCTTCGATTCTATTCGCCTTTTATGTATGTCATATCCCACTTTTAAAATTTTTGGTGGCTGTTGAATAAAAAAGTCACGCAATCTGTACCAGGTGGCGCTGTCTGCCGCTTCAACTGTTACCAAGCTTCTGAGCCACGCGACAGTCATCTAGTTAAGGACTCTACCGACTGGGCTACCGCGGCCCATTGCGCTTTATGAGAATAAATCGACATTTTAAAAAATTGTTATGAGAAACAGATTTTCAAAGTGATTTCTATCTGTCCCTAAAAACATTCAGAAATTCAAGGGTCTGTTTAATCTTAAAACTATCTGGAATTTTTGAAAAATCATTTGCCTTTCTTTTATAAGATGTGGGATTTAGTTTGTGTTGCTTTCATTGTTTTGGAAACTACATAAAGTCGGCAGCAACATTCTTCGAGCGCTAGCAAAAATTCATATATAAAAAAAGTACAGTTAATACTGTTTTGGCAAATAAATCCTTGTCGAATCATGTTCTTAGACTGCTTAAGAACATGATTCGACAAGGATTTAGGGAGGCATACTATTGTAACAATCGAAGCTATCGTAGATCACAAGTCGGATCGTACACTGGGCAGCAAAAGTATCCGAGCAGTAGCAATGATCCCCGTCTTAAAAAAGTACACTTAATACTGCTTCGTTAAATAAATCCTCGTTGATTCATTCTCTTAATATGTCTAAGAACATGATTCGACAAGGATTTATTTAACAAAGCAGTGTTAAATGTACTTTTTTCTGACAGGGATCATTGCTAGTGCTCGGATACTTTTGCTGCGGAGAGTACGATCCGACTTGTGATCTACGATAGCTGCGATTGTTACAATAGTATGCCTCCCTTATTTAACAAAACTGTATTAAGTGTATTTTTTTTACATAAGAATTTCTGCTAGTGCTCGAAAGATTTTGCTGCCTGATTGTAACTGATAAAAAATTATTAAACTGTTCAAGATTTGTGAAATATATTCAGTTAAATGAATAAGTTAATACGAGTAGTCCTTCGTTTTTCATTCATATCAATTCAGAAAATATTGAAGTATTTTAACGAATACGATGGTTTGACATACAATTTCAACTTCATGAATTTCGAATAATCATCTGATTTCTTTGAAAAAAAAAAAAAAACAGTTTCGGACTGAGTCGCTTCCATGTTTTTGGAAAGCTATATAATTGGTGGAACAATACTTTAAATAAATCATGACTTGTAAAACTGACAAAGAATTTAATTATCCCTTAACAACACGTTTCGATGAGAGAGCTTTATGTCGCACTAGTGCTGCGCAAAAGACAGTCGGCTGGGTGATCCTATTAGAGTAGCTTTATAATAATATAGCGTTAAAAATATTATAATTACCCATTTAATAATGTATTTTTTATTTTAAATAAATGAAGAACAAACACTAATTATTATTATAAGTAATTTTCTTTGCTACAATTTCTCACATGTTAGAAAAACGAATTCAAAATAGAGTTGGTTGGTTGAGTTTTAAGTCGCACTAGTGCTGTGCTTTGGGCAACTGGTGACGGTCTGGGACTCACCCCTAGGTTCAAAATAGAGGCTGTCCTGTAATTTTGAGGACATAGGGTCATCCTTGCAATCGGCGACTGTCTGGCACTTACTCCAAATGGGCGCCCGGGACATGGAATTCCGATTGTAATCCTCCATGAAGTGGTGGTTGCCTCACGTTAGTAACCCTCTAGGTCTAGAGTTATTATTTAGGATAGGAATCTTGAGGACGGTGCGACCACGACGGATTTTACGCGCACCAATTCTCTTTAATGCACACCCACTGAGCTGAAGAACAACTGGAGCAAATGATTCCAATACCTTTACACAGTGTTCGTGCGTGCCAGTTTTTTTGCAATCGTTTGCCGTACAAAGTCAAACCTCGTACGACAGGCAACATTTGTCGGGTCGTCTATTACTGTTATACTCTTTAAAGAATTAAAATTTAAAATTGTAATATCATGATTAGCATAGGGTTGTTCAAACAGACAACCTTTATACAATTTTACTATGAAATATAAAGATGTCAAATGCTTTCTGCCGTGCAACGCTCGGAAGACAAACCTTCCAAAAACGGCACGCGAAACTCGGTCTAGCATTTCCTCCAGTTGTTCTGCAGATCAGTGTGCACACCACGGTGTTCGGCTACTCGGATTGAACTCTTATCAAACGAAAAAAAAAAAAAAAAAAAGGAACAGTTTACTCTAAAAAGACAGCCACCAAATTCCTTGAAGTACAAACATATTTACGAAATCTATCATTAAAAAGAGAGATTTGAATTCCACAGCGTCAGAAATTGCTCTTTGGACGGGTCTTATTCGGTTTAAAAATGAAACCCATTCAACCTCAACTTCATTAAGAATATAAAATTTGTTCTCTTGAAAACCAAATGATAACAGAAGCCCAAATAAATCAATTAAATCTCTCCCTGTCACCGTGAGTTGCGAACATAGATATTAGTAATATACAGTCGGTAAGAAAAGTGTCCGAACACTAGCAAAAATTCCTATGTAAAAAAAGCACACTTCATACGGTTTTGTTAAATAAATCCTTATCGAATCATATTCTCACACTGACTAAGAACAGGATTCGACAAAGATTTATTTAACAAAAACGTATGAAGTGTACTTTTTTTACATAGGAATTTTTGCTAGTGTTCGGACACTTTTGTTACCGACTGTATAGCTCTATCATTCCCATGTTATCGAGCAAAAATTTTTCATGCCGAAAAAAAGTTCTAAAATCAGCCATTAGAAAGTACTGAAAAAAAGAAGAAAAAATGAATTTGAAACTGTATCTGAAGTTTTTCATTCACTTTTATTAAATAATTATTCATAAATTTTATTAACTAAATTATCCGTGTGTATTCCTGAATGTAATTGACTCGGAGAAAGACAGCCATTAGAGTAACTTTTCCCCGAGAAAAAAGAAATCACTTTTTCCTCCTCCATGATCAATCTATGTCTTTTTACTACATCTATGGTTGCGAATAGTGTAGCACTAGTTCGGCGTAAAACCCACTCAACCTAACTTTTCCACCGTGGTGCGTCATTATGGACCGACAAAACCGTGTGGTTGCAAGAAATGGACAATTTCGCTTCGAAAATTCGCCAACTATGGGTTACATACAAACGGAACGCTTGCAACTTCGATGACGTAAATTCTGCAATTCTTTTGCAAATTAGTCGACAGCAAAAGTATCTGAGCACTAGCAAAAATTCCTATATAAAAAAGTACACTGAATGCAGTTTTGTTAAATGAATCCTTGTCGAATCCTGTTCTTAGTCAGTCTACGAACACGATTCGACAAGGATTTATTTAACAAAACAGTGTTAAGTGTGCTTTTTTTACTTAGGAATTTTTGCTAGTGCTCGGATATTTTTGCTGCCGACTGTAGTCATACATTTGGAACGCTTGCAAACGGATGCAGACGGCCTTGCAATCGGAAGTGTTTCATTTGTATGTACCCCTATGTCCGGTACCTCTGTTTTAAAAATTAAATCAAAAGAATATGTAAACAAAATGCGCCGGCGTGAACGTGTTAATCTACGGATGTTGAAGTATGAACTCGAGATTCTGATTTGAAGAATTTTTCAGTATGAGGAATTTAGAAAAATCGTCTGCCTTTCTTTTTTTAATTTTGTGTTTTTATCTCAAGTCGCTTTAATAGTTTCGGAAAAGCTCAGTGAAAACTGCGTAACTGATGGAATAATTTTAAAACTAGCTTAAGACATGTAATGGTTTTATGTATAATTTTGTTAAAACGTTTCACCATGAAGAATTTCGAAACCCTATTTTGAAAAGATGTGTGTTTAGTTTGTCGTTTCTATGACTTCGAAAAAGTATGTAACGGATGAAACATTTAAACAATTGAATGTACTTCTGAAACAGTCAACAAGTTAATGTGAGTATTCTCTTTTAAATTTTCCTTTCTCTTAAATTTTGAAGTATACAATAAAGAATCTGACTAGTTTTTCTGTTACAATTTGTAAAGATATGTTTTTCGTTGTTCTATACATTTAAAATAGTGTGTTGATTACTACTCAGTGTTCGGAAAGCCCAGTGGAGATTTGATTTTGATATTTGATAGTGATTGACCCATTTAATTATGTCCAAAATGTTTTATGACCTATTTTAAAGGTAGAAAAACAATTGTGTGTATTTTGAATTCGTGCCATATTTACTTTGCGACAATCCTTTCTGACCTCCATTTGTGTTCGAATATATCGTACAAAAAGTATATTTGAGTCAAATTTTTGGAGTTGAGCTTTGACTGCATTGACACGCTTTGAGCTCCGCTGAATGCGAGAATTAGCTTTTTAGTGGTTGGTGTGTGCCCGTTCTGCAGAATATGTGTGCCCTTAGGCTTCCTAATTAATATACAGGGCTTTGCAAAAGTGTTCCTATAATATCACGTAACCATCCAAATTATGTCAAATTTCGAACAATTATTGTTGAAAAACGTAGAATAAGTTGAATAGTTTTTACTGATGTATACAATGTTTATGGCTCCTCTACAGAGACACACAAAAGAATGTCATGACATTGCCTATAGATAAATTTTTATTTAAGCGCATTTCAACGCGTTAATGCTGCATTCAACATAACGGAATTATGTTAATTACATTACAAGCATGTATAAAATCATGTTTACTCTTAAAAAAGGGATTACGTATAGACTACATGATTTATTTACGGGACCACACAAACGAATTCGGATTTGGTAATTAAGTTACACGGTTACACAAAATAATTCCGATATGTTATGTAATCATTTTTCATGAAATTTGATGCAAGTGTTTATGAATAACAGAGAATTAATACAAGACTATCAGTTATTAGGAATACATATATGTACATATAGAGATATAGCGGGGGAGGAGGTTGAGGGGGGAGGCAGACCCCTCAGAAACGTTTCTGTTTATGTAAGAAGTCAATCGAATCTATATATATATAATATTCTCATCAGACTTCTCTATTTGACATAACTATTCTTTAAATTATAGTAACTAATCAAAACGTTGCTCTATTTCATTTGCTTTTAAATTTTAAAATTCTAATTCATAGGGAAAAATGTATTATTGTTATAAGTACTATTGGTTAGTTGTGATTTTATGAGCAGACACACCGTCTTCGTCTCAAGCCCCGTCCAACGATTCTTCCGCCCTAGCCCGAACCCCCGGAAAGACTTCGAATGTTGAGGGTGTGATGAAGCACCCGTGGCAGCAACACGCATCTTCCTGTACCTAAAGCTTCGGTGTAAAACTCATTTCGTGCATTTTTTGGATCTGTATCAGCTCATTTTCTTGTAACATTCTTCTTTATATACAAGAAGAAATTAGAGGACATTAGGTAAAGAGTAAGAAAGTATTGGGTGCATGGAAATAGGACTCGGTTTTATAAGGATTTACGCGTTTTGAGCTGTTCTGAACACGATTTGATCCTTTTTAAACAAAATGTTTGAGCGTTTGTCTGTGATAAGATTATTTTGGAAGCTACCTCTCTCGAAATAAAGGAAAAATTCTACAAAACTTTAAAGGGTTGGACATGGACATAAGTAGGTGGCTGATTAGCTTCTGGGACAGATCACCGAGTACGTGGCACTGCTAGGCTGTAATTTCCTCCATTTACGAGAAAGCTATCCCCTCTTCTATAAATTATAAGTGCACAGAATTTTATATATGAGATGGGCATCATAGAAAACTATGCCGATTCAAAAACTGCCGATACGTTTCCAGGTGTGAGAAATCCGAAAATAACAAAACTGCATCTGTAGGGTATCAGTTTGTTTGTATGTCAGTTCGTTTGTGTGTCAAATGTGTTAGTTTGTTAGTCCGTGTACCCGATATCTTAAGAACATAGGATTGTAAAGTGGTCGGATCAGATTTAAAATATTATTTGTGACACTGGAAAAAACTCTATTGATTTGTAACATTCTAATTGCCGAAACGTCAGTGGAGGCCCTCTCTTGAGACTCAGAACGGTTTTGGGTTCCGTCTGTGTGTTAGTCGCGCGATAGCGGCCGCAAAAATTGACTTGAAATCACGCTATTGACTTGAAATTTGGTACACATATTCATGATCCCCACAGAATTAGCTGTATAGTTTAGGGTGTGCATTCCATTTGTAGTTCGTGTGCAGAGACAGCCCACAGTTTTTTTTATCATTACGGCCTATGGGAAGAATTTTTATGTACCGCAATAGCGGCCGCAAAAGTCACGCTATTGACTTGCAATTTGGTACACATATTTATGAACCACACAGAATTTTTGCTGTATTTGGGCAGAATTTGTATGTACCGTAATAGCAGACGCAAAAATTCTTCGATTGTCATGCAAAATAATACACACATTCAGGCTCGGTTATAGAAATAGCTATATAATTTTTTATGTCTATACTTTTTATGAATTGTGTACAGGGACACGCCAAAATACTTAACACGCATTTTAACAATTTTAATACTTTAAACGCATTTTAACACCATTATTTTGCAATCAAGAAAAATAAACTAGCGTACGTGAGTAAGATGCTTAAACTTATGTTGTTTGAAGAAAATATGTGCTCTTAAGCTTTCTAATGTACAGAACCTTACAAAAGTGTTCTGACAATGTCACGTAGTCATCCAAACGATGTTAAATTTGGAACAATTAATAATTTTAAAGGCAAAATAAGCTGAATAGTTTTTACTGGTATATACATTGTTTATGGTTCGTTTACAGAGACACATAAAAGATTTTCGTAACATTAGAGCCTATGGACAAATTTTTAATTTAAGCGCGCACTTTAATGCGTTTATGCTGCATTGAACTTAACAGAATTAACATACCGTATAAAGATGCTTAAAATCATGTTTACACTTAAAAAAGGGTATGTATAGACTAAATAATTTATGGGACCACACAAATTAATTCCGAGGAAGTACTGTAATCATCCAAATGTTGTCAAATTAGTTTGAAAAATTAACGAGTTATAATTAATTAGGCACATTCTTATTATTGGCGTTTATAATGACTGTGGCTACTTTTCCGGGATACATAAAATAATTTCGTACTATTACGGTCTATAGTCGGTATTTCTTAAGAGTGTATTTTAACATGGTTACATCCCATTAAATGTAATAAATTTTATTAGAATTTTAAAAGCATGTTTTTCTGTTGAAAATTGTGGGCATATAATTGGTAATTAGTTTACAGGGTTACGCAAAATATTTCCGATATGCTATGTAATTTTTTTTTTCATGAAATTTGGTATTTATAAATTTCAGGGAAATAATACAAGACCATCGTTTATTAAGAAGACATATATATGATATACAGATAGGTATACAAAGAGAGATACAGCGGGATGTTGAGGGGAGCGGTAGCCCCCCTGAGGAATGTATCTGATTATGGTAACAAGTCGATCGAATCAATATATACTATTATATAATAAGGAATAAATAAAGATGACTTATTGAATAATGTCTGATGCAAATAGGACGTTGAGTCTCCTGTTCTGCAGATCCATTAGTTTAAAAACTTCATAAGTTTTTCGAAATTTACGATTTTTTTAACATGGGAGGATAGAGCAAAATTTCGCATAAACGGGGATAAGAAAAAGGGTCCGTAATGGGTACCAGACAAACAAAAGAATTAAAAAACAATACGGGAATTTCTCGTTGGTACATTTTTACACGCTTAGACTGCACTCTTAATAATGAAATTAACATATATGTTATAATAAAAAATACATCCCATGACAAACATTCTTCTTTCGTTTTCTGGACCTCGCAAAAGAATTCCTGTATATTAGGGGTTAGGATTGTAAGTGGTTCAAAGTACATTTGAAATTGTGTTATGTTTCTCTTCTTGCGCTCATTAAATGCATAATGTAGTAATACGCTGGCAGATACACTAGCAATTTATAGACTCTACAGGGCTATTCAAAATAAATAGAAGCCCTTCTTTTCTGTCTTCCGTTGTATGGGGCCGAGGGACTCTGTGATATCAAGTACAGGAAAGTGTATGCGTGTTCAGTGTACGGGCTGTTAATGGAAGTGCCTGCTATTCAAATGAAGGGTGGGGGGATAAAGAAATAGTGTGAATAGCCATAATAGATTTTTCTACAGGAATCTTTATTTCAGGATTAAGGTGAAAAGTTCTCTTACAGTGAAAGGCCATGTCCAAGCTCTTTCCACCAGCACAAAGCCCCAGTACAGCAGACGACTCAAGGTACGTGTCATTTCTGTTTTTTTTTTTTTTTTTTTTTTTTTCTTTTAAATATGGGGGAAAAGTAAATTTTCTGCACTTTTCCACGGACAACAAGTTTTGCTTGATTGTCAAAGATAGTATTGGAAAAATTATCTTACAAGGAAACATTCAAAAGGTGTCGTCCTCAAAAAAAATTGAAAAATATATATGTTATTCTACTCTTCACAAAATACCAGAAAGTGAAAAAATTATCGGCTGAAATGAATGACAGCGACTACAAAAAATTATCAAAATTAAGCATATTTGGCGATTTCACACTGTTAGGCGATCGATTTTGAGTACTTGGCGAAGAGGCAAAACACGGTTCTGTTCGTACACGGCAATCTCGGTGCTAGCGAACTTATCGCCTAACAGTGCTAAATCGCCAAAAATTCTTATTTTTGATAATTTTTTGTGGTTGCTGTAATTCATTTCAGCCGATAATTTTTTTCACTTTTTGGTGTTTTATGAAGAGTAGAATAACATATATTTTTTTCAATATTTTTTCAAGAATGCTTCTTTGTTAGTTGTAGAAATAAATAAATAAATAAATGGATGTGGATCCAAGTTTGCCAGTGCTGTTTAGATTAGAGTCTTGCATCGGATCTTGAGGTCGGATTTATTATTTTGGGATCTGATCCAGTTAATTTATTTACGAATCCACGACCGTTTCGAAAACATTTCCCGATAACAGAAATTTGTTTGTGAATAACTGCTCCGATAGCAGAAAAAGTGCAGCGAGAGCTGCAGATTAATTTAACATTTAAAAAAATTCCGGGTGGCTTTAAAATACAAATATTATTTACATAGACTACTCTGTTTATTGTATAGTTTTAATTTATTTTCTTTGTAGAGAGCAGATTTTCCATAGTTTACGAATCGCCAATTGGTTAATTTAGAGAAATTAAAAGTGTGTCAATTTTTTATTTCTAAGGATTTGGATGTTATACCTTTTTTTTTTTTAAAGTAAATGCAGAGTGGTATATTGCGCATTCTTTATTACAAAAAACAATACATCTGTTAATAATAAGAAAGCACCTCATAACTGGCGTTTAAAAGTGATAATTACAAAACTTTGAATAAACATTATAAAATGCAATAAACAATTGTTTCGGGTCGAAAGAACACACGACCCTTCATCAGGCGAACAAAGGGCTCGCCTGGCGAAGGGTCGTGTGTTCTTTTGACCCGAAACAATTGTTGTTTATTGCACTTTATGGTGTTCATTCAGAGTTTTGTCATTATCAATATCTCTGTTACTCGATATTATTTGAAATATTCTGTTTTCGTAAAAGGGTTTTGGGCTTAACAGAATCTTGTACTTACTATTTCGGGACGAACATCCGTGTACAACTTTTTAATCATGACTACCACTGTTTCGTAATACTTTTTAAATTACAAATATTTCGTAATAGTACTTTTTCGTTTTTTACTATTTAAATTGCAGGAATCATTTTATTGTATAAAGTGAAGATTACTTTTCGAAAGTGTTGAGAATCAAAAACGGTAACCGCATCCACTATTCATAACACGGGTATAAATTGTATATCCCGAAATGATTAGAAATCGCATAGCAACTACACTGTAAAAAAGTAACTATGTCTGTGATTGGAGAAAATATTTATTTTCTCCAATCACAGAGTTTCTCTTGCAGCTCGTAATAGTTATTTTTTTACAGTGTTGCAGCTGGTAATAGTTATTTTTTTACAATGTACACTGTAAAAAAAATAACTATTACCAGCTGCAAGAAACTCTCTGTGATTGGAGAAAATAATTATTTTCTCCAATCACAGAGAGTTTCTTGCAGCTGGTAATAGTTATTTTTTTACAGTGTAGGCAATAATATGTTATAAAAGTAATAGGTTAACATATAACAGACACATTAATAGGTTAACATATAACACTGTAAAAAAAATAACTATTACCAGCTGCAAGAAACTCTCTGTGATTGGAGAAAATAATTATTTTCTCCAACCACAGAGAGTTTCTTGCAGCTGGTAATAGTTATTTTTAGAGTTTCTTGTAGCTGGTAATAGTTATTTTTTTACAGTGTACAGGCAACAGACTAACAGAGTAACTGTTTGTGCCATCTCTATGCTTTACCTGCTCCTTTTGTCCTGGCGGCAATGATGTCACCGGGTTCTCCCGTCCCAAGGCTGTTGGTAGCCGTCATGTAGAGCCTGTAACCTGTGCCGCATTTCAGGCCACGAAGGGTGTGCTTGTTGCCCGTCGTGGAGACGGGCTCTTCCCGCCACGTCTCAGACCCGTCCGCTTTGTAGTGAAGCACGTATTCTAGGAAAGATAAAATTCAGCGTGTTAAGAAAAAAATCTTGGACGTACATCACAAATTTATAAAGAGGCATAAAGAGAAGGTCATAAAATTTCAGTGTATAGAAGAAGTATTTTCAAGAAGTACAAAATTTAAAACTTTTATAAATACAAAAATGTCCAATGAGTAAAGATGCGGTACAACCTTCCAGTACGACTAATGGATATTTAATCCGTACCTCTGAGTCCTGTATCGTCTTGTTGTCGATCCCACGTCACCGTGATGGAGGAGGACGTCACAGAGTGAAGAGTGAGGACTGGCGACGTAGGGGGAGCTGCAAGAAAAATGAAAACGCCTAAATCATTGGCATAAATATATTACGCAGTGTATCAGTATCTTACACATTTTTAAAACAGAGGCTAAATTTCAGCATGAACGGAAATTGTCCAGGCCAGGAATCGAACATGGGATCTTTAGCGTAATCAATCAATGCTCCACCCACTGAGCTGCTCGATAAATAAATTTTATCTCTAACACTGAGTCTGAGTTCCGCAGAACTGTAGAAAGTTAGTATGTTGTGGTTTGGCTATCACAAAATTTTCTTCGATATTTTGCAATACAAATTACCGCAGTATGAAACTTACGCAGTAATCCAACTTATGGTCAGTGTAAACTATTATAATCGCACAAAATCATAACACAAAATATCGAAAGAATCAGTTTTGTGCCCTACAGGCAATGTCTTAAGAATTTTATGAGTCGCCATTTTTTTTTTTTTTAGGACGGAGGACTATTAGTTTCAATCTGGATTTTTTGTAGACCAGTTTTGTGTAACACCAAAATAAATTAGAAATATCAGTCCTATCGTTACCAACTCGGTACCCAATGAAAGGGGCGATTTTTCCGAATCCAGGGGTGCAAACAGTTTTTCGACACGACATTAGATTTTTTGAAATGAACTAAAGTATGAAATTTAGATGGAAACACTTTATTTTAATTCATTTCAGTCATTTTAAGAAGTACGCGGCTAAGTTTTACGATAAGAAATTGAGATAAAAAATAAATCAGAAAATTTTACAGATTGAAATTAAATAGTTCTCCGTACTAAACTAAGTTCTGTCTTTGACAGAATTTTTAAAGTTTTTTTTTTTTTTTTCTTTTTCCCCTTAAAAATGCAGTCAATAACTTTGTTTCAAATTTAATTATCACAGAACTAAAGTTCAACTATTTGTTTCAAAAATATTGACGAATTTTTTTTTTTTTTTTTTCTGAAAATTTTTAATTTTCCTCAGAGGAATGGTCCTACATATGCAACCCCCCCCTCCCCCCCCCAAAAAAAAATGCTGGTTAATTATTACTTATTTTTCTTTTTTTAATTTCACAATGATTGTTCAATAATATTCCTCATTGCGTACATTGATGCAAAATTTCAGTACTACACCCCCCCCCCTCCTTTTTTTTTTTTTTTTTTTTTTGAAAGAACGAAACAGCGGTGCCACCTGCTGAGAGAAAGCTAATCGGAGCTTAGAACTTAGTTTTTGAAGGGAAAACTTATTTAGGTGCGTTGAGCACTCTTTGGGTGAACAAAACTCATGGAACTCGCGTCATCGTCACCGAACGCTTTCCATGAGCTATACGTATACTGTGTATATATGTACATAGATATACCTCCGTGCGTTATTAGTATACATTATATATATATATACAAAGAGTCTATCTCTCTACATATATATCCATATATGTAGCTCACGGCGCGGCATGCCTCATACACACACACACACACACACATATATATATGTATAAAATGTATACTAATACGAGTAGTATACTGGCTACTGGCATCTGTCTCTTTCTAGTTCTATACTCTATGTATGTATGTACTTTTTCCACAGTCTATACATAGTTCACAAAGTACAAGCACGTGTTTTTATACAGACTGTTATATTCTTCTTTTTGCTTTCAATATAAATTTTCAAATCTATAATAATAAATGGAAAGGTTTGTCTGTCTGTCTGTCTGTCTGTCTATCTGTCTGTCTGTCTGTCTGTCTGTCTGTCTGTCTGTTCTTTTATACGTTCAGCCCCTACTGAATGCAGAAACACAAGAATTGACATACGAATGCTCTGGAGCCTTTCCGATGTTTTCCTCGAAACAGAATTTAAAAATCTTAATTAGTTTCGGAGATATTAATTAAAATGTTGACCCATGTCGATCGAACAATGACCAAAAATCCTTATTGCTTAAAAAGAGGCATTCTATCAGCATTCAGCAGACGATTTTAACGGCTGTCTCGAAGGGAAACAAAACAGGTGCAAGTCATTAATGTCACATGATCTTTAACTGGGGTTAAAAATTGCAAATTTCAAAGTGCTTCAAATTTTCTTTTTCGTACACAACACTTAATATACAACCTTTTCAGCACAAAACCAACCTGCAGTTAAAATTTCATCAATTTTCATTAATAAACAAAGCAGTTACATTTTAATTGCAAAATAAATTTTATTCTAACACGTAATCCATCTTTCAATAGACGATTGAAGTTTCCATAGCAACAAAATACATTTGAAGGAACTAAAAAATACTTTTTCTTTTTCTTTTTATTTCCATTACCCGACTACCGTGGTATATATAGGTTTTGGGGAAATAAAAAATATTTATTTTTCTTTTTACTTCCATTAATAAAACTACCGTAGATAATGGAATTAAGAGATTTCATGTGATTTACATGTTTTAGAATGTCCTGAGTAGGTTTTCTTTTGTATCTCAGCTAAAATTTCGATATTTCAAATTCCAATTAAATTATTTTTAATACATCATTCGAAAGATATTTTAAAGTTGTTTTAAATTATCGAAAGTTTTCACCAGATTTACACGTTTTGAGGTCTCCTGAATTAGTTTTCTTTTGTATCTCACCTACTAATTAAAATAATTTCATAAGTAATGCATCATTAGAAAGCTTTTTTGATTTGGAATCGAACAGTGGTATACAGAAATTTGTACCGCCAGATGGCGCTGTAATATTTTAAAATTTCAATATTTCACTATTTCAATTTCTAATTATGATTAAATTATTTTGAATACATCATTCGATAGATATTTTAAAGTTCTTTTAAATTATCGAAAGTTTTCACCAGATTTACACGTTTTGAGGTCTCCTGAATCAGTTTTCTTTTATATCTCAGAAATTAATTAAAAAAATTTCATAAGTAATACATCATTTGAAAGCTTTGTTGACTTGATACACATTTTAAAGTACTTTTACATTATCGAAAATGGAATTCGAGATTTCACCCGATTTACACGTTTTGAGGTCTCCTGATTAGGTTTTCTTTTGTATCTCAGCTACTAATTAAAATAATTTTATAAGTAATACATCATTAGAAAGCTTTTTTGATTTGGGATCGAACAGTGGATTACAGAAATTTCTACCGCCAGTTGGCGCTGTAATACATTCAAATTTCAATATTTCAATTTCTAATTATGATTAAATTATTTTTAATGCATCATTCGAAAGATATTTTAAAGTTCTTTTATATTATCGACAGTTTTCACCAGATTTACACGTTTTGAGGTCTCCTGAATTAGTTTTCTTTTGTATCTCAGCTACTAATTATAATAATTTCATAAGTAATGCATCATTAGAAAGCTTTTTTGATTTGGAATCGAACAGTGGTATACAGAAATTTGTACCGCCAGATGGCGCTGTAATATTTTAAAATTTCAATATTTCATTATTTCAATTTCTAATTATGATTAAATTATTTTGAATACATCATTCGAAAGATATTTTAAAGTTCTTTTAAATTATCGAAAGTTTTCACCAGATTTACACGTTTTGAGGTCTCCTGAATCAGTTTTCTTTTATATCTCAGAAATTAATTAAAAAAATTTCATAAGTAATACATTATTTGAAAGCTTTGTTGACTTGATACACATTTTAAAGTACTTTTACATTATCGAAAATGGAATTCGAGATTTCACCCGATTTACACGTTTTGAGGTCTCCTGATTAGATTTTCTTTTGTATCTCAGCTACTAATTAAAATAATTTTATAAGTAATACATCATTAGAAAGCTTTTTGATTTGGGATCGAACAGTGGATTACAGAAATTTCTACCGCCAGATGGCGCTGTAATACATTCAAATTTCAATATTTCAATTTCTAATTATGATTAAATTATTTTTAATGCATCATTCGAAAGATATTTTAAAGTTCTTTTATATTATCGACAGTTTTCACCAGATTTACACGTTTTGAGGTCTCCTGAATTAGTTTTCTTTTGTATCTCAGCTACTAATTAAAATAATTTCATAAGTAATGCATCATTAGAAAGCTTTTTTGATTTGGAATCGAACAGTGGTATACAGAAATTAGTACCGCCAGATGGCGCTGTAATATTTTAAAATTTCAATATTTCATTATTTCAATTTCTAATTATGATTAAATTATTTTGAATACATCATTCGAAAGATATTTTAAAGTTCTTTTAAATTATCGAAAGTTTTCACCAGATTTACACGTTTTGAGGTCTCCTGAATCAGTTTTCTTTTATATCTCAGAAATTAATTAAAAAAATTTCATAAGTAATACATCATTTGAAAGCTTTGTTGACTTGATACACATTTTAAAGTACTTTTACATTATCGAAAATGGAATTCGAGATTTCACCCGATTTACACGTTTTGAGGTCTCCTGATTAGATTTTCTTTTGTATCTCAGCTACTAATTAAAATAATTTTATAAGTAATACACCATTAGAAAGCTTTTTTGATTTGGGATCGAACAGTGGATTACAGAAATTTCTACCGCCAGATGGCGCTGTAATACATTCAAATTTCAATATTTCAATTTCTAATTATGATTAAATTATTTTTAATGCATCATTCGAAAGATATTTTAAAGTTCTTTTATATTATCGACAGTTTTCACCAGATTTACACGTTTTGAGGTCTCCTGAATTAGTTTTCTTTTGTATCTCAGCTACTAATTAAAATAATTTCATAAGTAATGCATCATTAGAAAGCTTTTTTGATTTGGAATCGAACAGTGGTATACAGAAATTTGTACCGCCAGTTGGCGCTGTAATATTTTAAAATTTCAATATTTCATTATTTCAATTTCTAATTATGATTAAATTATTTTGAATACATCATTCGAAAGATATTTTAAAGTTCTTTTAAATTATCGAAAGTTTTCACCAGATTTAGACGTTTTGAGGTCTCCTGAATCAGTTTTCTTTTATATCTCAGAAATTAATTAAAAAAATTTCATAAGTATTACATCATTTGAAAGCTTTGTTGACTTGATACACATTTTAAAGTACTTTTACATTATCGAAAATGGAATTCGAGATTTCACCCGATTTACACGTTTTGAGGTCTCCTGATTAGGTTTTCTTTTGTATCTCAGCTACTAATTAAAATAATTTTATAAGTAATACATCATTAGAAAGCTTTTTTGATTTGGGATCGAACAGTGGATTACAGAAATTTCTACCGCCAGATGGCGCTGTAATACATTCAAATTTCAATATTTCAATTTCTAATTATGATTAAATTATTTTTAATGCATCATTCGAAAGATATTTTAAAGTTCTTTTATATTATCGACAGTTTTCACTAGATTTACACGTTTTGAGGTCTCCTGAATTAGTTTTCTTTTGTATCTCAGCTACTAATTAAAATAATTTCATAAGTAATGCATCATTAGAAAGCTTTTTTGATTTTGAATCGAACAGTGGTATACAGAAATTTGTACCGCCAGATGGCGCTGTAATATTTTAAAATTTCAATATTTCACTATTTCAATTTCTAATTATGATTAAATTATTTTGAATACATCATTCGATAGATATTTTAAAGTTCTTTTAAATTATCGAAAGTTTTCACCAGATTTACACGTTTTGAGGTCTCCTGAATCAGTTTTCTTTTATATCTCAGAAATTAATTAAAAAAATTTCATAAGTAATACATCATTTGAAAGCTTTGTTGACTTGATACACATTTTAAAGTACTTTTACATTATCGAAAATGGAATTCGAGATTTCACCCGATTTACACGTTTTGAGGTCTCCTGATTAGATTTTCTTTTGTATCTCAGCTACTAATTAAAATAATTTTATAAGTAATACATCATTAGAAAGCTTTTTTGATTTGGGATCGAACAGTGGATACAGAAATTTCTACCGCGAGATGGCGCTGTAATACATTCAAATTTCAATATTTCAATTTCTAATTATGATTAAATTATTTTTAATGCATCATTCGAAAGATATTTTAAAGTTCTTTTATATTATCGACAGTTTTCACCAGATTTACACGTTTTGAGGTCTCCTGAATTAGTTTTCTTTTGTATCTCAGCTACTAATTAAAATAATTTCATAAGTAATGCATCATTAGAAAGCTTTTTTGATTTGGAATCGAACAGTGGTATACAGAAATTTGTACCGCCAGATGGCGCTGTAATATTTTAAAATTTCAATATTTCATTATTTCAATTTCTAATTATGATTAAATTATTTTGAATACATCATTCGAAAGATATTTTAAAGTTCTTTTAAATTATCGAAAGTTTTCACCAGATTTACACGTTTTGAGGTCTCCTGAATCAGTTTTCTTTTATATCTCAGAAATTAATTAAAAAAATTTCATAAGTAATACATCATTTGAAAGCTTTGTTGACTTGATACACATTTTAAAGTACTTTTACATTATCGAAAATGGAATTCGAGATTTCACCCGATTTACACGTTTTGAGGTCTCCTGATTAGATTTTCTTTTGTATCTCAGCTACTAATTAAAATAATTTTATAAGTAATACACCATTAGAAAGCTTTTTTGATTTGGGATCGAACAGTGGATTACAGAAATTTCTACCGCCAGATGGCGCTGTAATACATTCAAATTTCAATATTTCAATTTCTAATTATGATTAAATTATTTTTAATGCATCATTCGAAAGATATTTTAAAGTTCTTTTATATTATCGACAGTTTTCACCAGATTTACACGTTTTGAGGTCTCCTGAATTAGTTTTCTTTTGTATCTCAGCTACTAATTAAAATAATTTCATAAGTAATGCATCATTAGAAAGCTTTTTTGATTTGGAATCGAACAGTGGTATACAGAAATTTGTACCGCCAGTTGGCGCTGTAATATTTTAAAATTTCAATATTTCATTATTTCAATTTCTAATTATGATTAAATTATTTTGAATACATCATTCGAAAGATATTTTAAAGTTCTTTTAAATTATCGAAAGTTTTCACCAGATTTAGACGTTTTGAGGTCTCCTGAATCAGTTTTCTTTTATATCTCAGAAATTAATTAAAAAAATTTCATAAGTAATACATCATTTGAAAGCTTTGTTGACTTGATACACATTTTAAAGTACTTTTACATTATCGAAAATGGAATTCGAGATTTCACCCGATTTACACGTTTTGAGGTCTCCTGATTAGGTTTTCTTTTGTATCTCAGCTACTAATTAAAATAATTTTATAAGTAATACATCATTAGAAAGCTTTTTTGATTTGGGATCGAACAGTGGATTACAGAAATTTCTACCGCCAGATGGCGCTGTAATACATTCAAATTTCAATATTTCAATTTCTAATTATGATTAAATTATTTTTAATGCATCATTCGAAAGATATTTTAAAGTTCTTTTATATTATCGACAGTTTTCACTAGATTTACACGTTTTGAGGTCTCCTGAATTAGTTTTCTTTTGTATCTCAGCTACTAATTAAAATAATTTCATAAGTAATGCATCATTAGAAAGCTTTTTTGATTTTGAATCGAACAGTGGTATACAGAAATTTGTACCGCCAGATGGCGCTGTAATATTTTAAAATTTCAATATTTCATTATTTCAATTTCTAATTATGATTAAATTATTTTGAATACATCATTCGAAAGATATTTTAAAGTTCTTTTAAATTATCGAAAGTTTTCACCAGATTTACACGTTTTGAGGTCTCCTGAATCAGTTTTCTTTTATATCTCAGAAATTAATTAAAAAAATTTCATAAGTAATACATCATTTGAAAGCTTTGTTGACTTGATACACATTTTAAAGTACTTTTACATTATCGAAAATGGAATTCGAGATTTCACCCGATTTACACGTTTTGAGGTCTCCTGATTAGGTTTTCTTTTGTATCTCAGCTACTAATTAAAATAATTTTATAAGTAATACATCATTAGAAAGCTTTTTTGATTTGGGATCGAACAGTGGATTACAGAAATTTCTACCGCCAGATGGCGCTGTAATACATTCAAATTTCAATATTTCAATTTCTAATTATGATTAAATTATTTTTAATGCATCATTCGAAAGATATTTTAAAGTTCTTTTATATTATCGACAGTTTTCACTAGATTTACACGTTTTGAGGTCTCCTGAATTAGTTTTCTTTTGTATCTCAGCTACTAATTAAAATAATTTCATAAGTAATGCATCATTAGAAAGCTTTTTTGATTTTGAATCGAACAGTGGTATACAGAAATTTGTACCGCCAGATGGCGCTGTAATATTTTAAAATTTCAATATTTCATTATTTCAATTTCTAATTATGATTAAATTATTTTGAATACATCATTCGAAAGATATTTTAAAGTTCTTTTAAATTATCGAAAGTTTTCACCAGATTTACACGTTTTGAGGTCTCCTGAATCAGTTTTCTTTTATATCTCAGAAATTAATTAAAAAAATTTCATAAGTAATACATCATTTGAAAGCTTTGTTGACTTGATACACATTTTAAAGTACTTTTACATTATCGAAAATGGAATTCGAGATTTCACCCGATTTACACGTTTTGAGGTCTCCTGATTAGGTTTTCTTTTGTATCTCAGCTACTAATTAAAATAATTTTATAAGTAATACATCATTAGAAAGCTTTTTTGATTTGGGATCGAACAGTGGATTACAGAAATTTCTACCGCCAGATGGCGCTGTAATACATTCAAATTTCAATATTTCAATTTCTAATTATGATTAAATTATTTTTAATGCATCATTCGAAAGATAGTTTAAAGTTCTTTTATATTATCGACAGTTTTCACCAGATTTACACGTTTTGAGGTCTCCTGAATTAGTTTTTGTATCTCAGCTACTAATTAAAATAATTTTGTAAGTAATACATCATTAGAAAGCTTTTCGAACAGTGGAATACAGAAATTTGTACCGCCAGATGGCGCTGTAATATTTTAAAATTTCAATATTTCAATTTCTAATTATGATTAAATTATTTTTAATACAGCATTCGAAAGATATTTTAAAGTTCTTTTAAATTATCGAAAGTTTTCACCAGATTTACACGTTTTGAGGTGTCCTGAATCAGTTTTTTTTTTGTATCTCAGTTATTAATTTAAAAAAGTTCATAAGTAATACATCATTTGAAAGCTTATTTTAGTTGATACACATTATAAAGTACTTTTACATTATCGAAAATGGAATTCAAGATTTCACCCGATTTACACGTTTTGAGGTGTCCTGATTAGGTTTTCTTTTGTATCTCATCTACTAATTAAAATAATTTCATGAGTAGTACATCATTTGAAAGCTTTGTTGATCTGGAATGGAACAATAGATTACAGAAATTTCTACCGCCAGATGGGGCTGTAATATTTTTAAATTTCAATATTTCATATTCTAATTATGATTAAATTATTTCTAATACATCATTCGAAAGATATTTTAAAGTTCTTTTACATTATCGAAAGTGGAATTTGAGATTTCACCTGATTTACAATTTAAAGTGTCCTGATCAGGTTTTCTTTTGCATCTCAGCTAATTGAGTAAGACCGTTCAAAATTGGTATATGCAAGTTAATTTGGAGGGGCTGGAACGGTGGGGAAGGAAGAGGCGCGCAGCGCGCATGGGTTTGGGACCCGGTGCGAGTTTTTACCCGATGATAAAAGATTTGTTTTTAATTTTATTTTCTTAATAAAAGTTTGAGTTGAGAAGGAATATACGTGTACAGCGCACGTATATCCTCAAACGTGCGCGCGCAGCGCGCATGGGTCTGCCCTGCCGAAGGCAGTGGCGTCCCGGTGTGAGTTTTTACCCGATGCTAAATGATATATTTTTTAATTCCTTTTCTTGAGAATGAAAGTTTATGAGTAATAACATGGAATTTTGAGAAGTCATAAGGATGGTGAAGGAATACGTGCGCGCAGCGCACGGGTCCACGCTGCCGAAGGCAGTGGGGACCCGGTGCGACATTTTTCCTGATCAGATTTTTTTTTTTCTTTTTTTATCACATGATAAAAATTAATGCAATTTTGAGAATTCATTAATTATTGTGATTCATTTAAAAATAGTGACCAGCGAAGCGGGCGTAGCCTGCTAGTCTATAATAATAAAAGAAGATGTCTGTCTGTCTCTCTGTCTGAGCATCTATACGTTCAGCCCCTACTGAACGCAGAACTACAAAATTTGACATACGGGTGCTCAGAAGCCTGCCCGAGGGGATAGTCAAAACAGAATTTAAAAATTTTAATTAGTTGCGGAGATATTAATTAAAATGTAGACCTATGTCTTAATCAAAAAGCGATCTCAAGAGCGATCACCGAGATTGCATAAAAGTAGATATTTTAACGGAGTTAAAAGCAGAAAAAATGGAAAATAAATTAGAAATATTAGTCCGATCATTACGAATTTGGTACCAAATGAAAGGGGAATTTTTTCCGAATCTAAGAGTGCAAGCGGCTTATCGATACATCAATTAGATTTTTTAAAATTAACTAAACTATAAAATTTAGTTGGCAACAGGCAGACGATTTTCTAAGCGGTCTCGATCGGAGACAACTGTCTGTGATAAAAACGGAAATGGTTGTAATCAATTAAGATATCATGTGTTTTATACTGGGGGGAAAAATTGCAATTTTCAATTTTTTTCAAATTTTCATTCACGTTACATTTGAATTAATATTCGGCCTAGACAGCATATTATAAAGCTACTGGTCAATTTTCATGAAAATATATGAATAATTAAAAAAATGACATATTTATTGGAAAAAGATTGTCTTCTTTTATACTTTGCAGTATTTGCCCGATAATTCGATTGTGAATATTTTTGAAAGAGTACGATTATTAGGGAGGGCTTGAGGGAGAGGGAAAAAAGGCAAAAATTAAATTAAAAAAAAAAAAAAAAAAAGAGTTACAGCATTTGAAATTGGTTGGCATATTAAGATTTTAAGGCAAGGTATTTGGTTTTCTTTTATATCTCAGCTTCTAATTAAAATAATTTCATAAGTAATACATCACTTGAAAGCTTTGTTGATTTGGAATTGAACGGTAGATTACAGAAATTTCTACCGCCAGATGGCGCTGAAATATTTTAAAATTTCAATATTTCAAATTCTAATTATGATTATCATGATTATGATTTCAGATCATTCGAAAGATATTTTAAAGTTTTTTTATATTATCGAAAGTATTATTCGAGATTTTACCCGATTTACACGTTTTAAGGTTTCCTGTTTAGGTTTTCTTTTGTATCTCAGCTACTAATTAAAATATTTTCATAAGTAATACATCATTTGAAAGCTTTGTTGATTTGGAATTGTACAATCTATTACAGAAATTTCTACCGCCAGATGGCGCTGCTATATTTTAAAATTTCAATGTTTCAAATTCTAATGAGCGAGGAAGGTGTTGTAAGTTCTGAAACGGGGATAAGGCGCCGCAGGCGCCACCGAGCGGGACTTAGCTAAAGTCAGAAATTTGAAAGATCATAACATGGTTAGCGAACAGGCTGTTTCAGATATTGAAAAGGGATGAGGGCGCCGAAGGCGCTACCGCACGGGAATTTACTGCGATTTCAATAAGCTATTTTCAGATTTTCACGATATATGAATAAGCTGTTATTAGACCTGAAACGGGAACAAGGCGCCGCAGGCGCCACCGAGCGGAAGTTTCGTAAAGTCGGAATTTTCAGGGATCGCGAACCAGCTGGTTGCCGAAGGCGGCTAGTAAATAATAAAAAAAAGAAAATTATTTTAGTCCTATTACAATATTTTTACCTAATATAAGGCTTAGTTCATTTAATTTGGGTAGCTACGAATAGTGTGCCGAATCCTATAATACAGATCCTAAACACTTCTTTACAAACCAAAAATAATTCGAAAATAATAATCTAATAGCTCGACGATACAATTCACAAGTTACTTAGTTTTCACTTCTATCGGCAGTCCCCAATGTCTGCCCCTTTTTTTATTACTTTCCGAACACTGTAGTGAAGAAAGTATTGTAATCATGTCAAAAATCCGAATTCGAGATTTTGATGTTTCTATACGTTTCGAGGTCCAACGAGTCCGTTTTCACTATTTTTACGATGATGTATGTATGTGTGTGTGTATGTGTGTATGTATGTGTGTATGTCTGTGAGTGAACACGCTAGCGTCTAAACACTTTCTTCGAATAAGCTGAAAGTTGGTACGTATATTGTAAGTCACCCTAGTACGAACCCTATAGATTTTGGTGAATCTAGCACTTATAGTTTTTTTACAGGGACACAAAGAAAAATTCTTTATCATTATGGCCAAGGGACCAAAATCTTAAAAGTGCGATAGCATCTAAACGCCTTATTCAATTGAGCAAAAAATTTATACACATACTAGCAGGCTTTGCCCGCTTCGCTGGTCACTATATTTAAAGGAAACTCTTTTCTATATAGTTTTATGAAAAAAAGAGAAAATAATAATACTGAAATCACTCAAAAGTTCGCCTTGGGTTCCCGCTACCTTCGGCAGCGCCTTGTTCGTCCTCGCATTCTGCGATACCTGTTCCTATTGCCTGCGACAATGACTTACCCGTGGGCTTCCATTTAGGTGCTTATCATATATGACAATTTCGATACAGACAGTATCGAAAATTTTGAAGTAGCCCTTTATATTTGAATCCTAGTTATATATGAGCAACATTATACGTGATGTACATAATATTTGCTTTCAAGTTATTCTCTATATTTATTTGATTTAATCGATCAACCATAGAATGACAGCAATTTCAAGCCAAATATAATATTACAATATGCTATGATCGGCTACTCCTATCGCATGAGACAATTATTATTATTTTGTGGTTATATATACTTCATGCTTAGTTAATAGTAGTTGGTATATAGAAAAATAAATAAATTAATATGTAAACTTGATCATGGTACAGCTTTTAATGCCCTTGGCGACTTTTAAATTTTTGTTGCCGTTTTAGACCAAAATATAATTTATGCGATTATTGTTCCTATACCCAAGCGAAATGTGACGTCACTGACCATCCGTGGATGCAAGAAAATGATTTCCTATGTTAATCGTCCATTGGATTTTTTGTAAAAAATGATTAAAAATCGAAGAAAATTATTTCCCGATTTTAATCCCCATATTTGGGTACATATATGTATTAGTTAACATGTGCATGTGTTAGATTGAGTTATTTTGCTGTCAAATTGACAAAATTTTAAATTTCAAAACTCTGTCGTTCTTGGCGCTTATTGTGTATTTGGTGATCAAAAACGTAATACGAAAATATACATGCCAGATGTATATTTTCGTAATATGCATTGTACGAAATATTGTTTCATATTATTCATTACTCTCTTAAAATAAGTTGTTAAAATAACCATGATTTTTGAAAGGAATTAAATTATGTTCGCCAAATAACTTGGCGATATTTTATTTTTTTACCAAGGATGACCGATATCAAATCTATTCCGCTACAGCATATTAGTATCTCATATCAGATACTTTATTTAGACATTTGAAAACAAATTTGACTTCAAATTATGATAGAATATTTATCATTTCCCTTTTAATCGGTATATTAGTTGGATATTGTGTAAATATCATCCTTTGAAATGAAATGTTTGTGTTTTCAATCGAATATGGAAGTTTGGCATTTTTTTTTCTAGAGTTTTGAAATTAAAAATTCAAATTTTGTCAATTTTACAACAAAAATAACTTAATCTAATGCATGGACATGATAACTAATACATATCTATACCTAAATACGGGGATTAAAATCGGGAAATATTTTTCCTCGATTTTTAATGATTTTTTACAAAAAATCCAATGGGCGTTTAACATAGGAAATCTTTTTCTTGCATCCACGAACGGCCAGTGACGTCATCACTTCGCTTGCGTATTTCTTTCTATCTTTTCCTTGGCGAAAAATGTCCGATCTACTTCAGCATCAAAATTATAAAAAATTGTCAAGAATTATGAATAAGAAAATACCTTTAATATATTGCTGAATTAGCGTTTATGCCAAGCGTGTTTCATCCGCCTTACTACAAAAAAAAAAAAAAAAAAAATCTGAAGTTGAGGTATATAAAAAAAATGCTGTGAAATAAAATTCAGAAGAAATATGTTAGATTTGTAATATTACTATTTTATTTTAAAATTATAAAGTGTCATTTTCTCATCGACCAATTTAAAATTTAGTAATTTCTTATTTTTCGCGTGAAAGCATATTTCATTTTATGCTGAAAACAATAAATAAATATATATCGTAAACTTTTTTTGGCAACAATTAAAAATTTAAATGGCTTATATTAAGTCAATATAAGTCAATAAGTTTATTATTTTCATATTTTAATTAATTTTAAAGATTTTTTCAATTTTTTTTTTTTTTCCTAAACCATCCCTGACCTATAAAGAAAAAAACAAACAAAAAAAAAAGATCGAAATCGGTCAAACCGTTTACGATTTTATAAATAACATACAGACAAACATTCATTTTTATATATATAGATTATAGGTCACAGATACTGAATCTGTATAGATTTTGGAGAATCTAGCACTTATAGTTTTTTTTACAGGGACACAAAGAAAAATTCTTTGCCAAATTTTTAAAAGTGTGATAGCGTCTAAACGCCTTATTAATCTCAGCAAAGAATTTGTACACATGTTATACCTCACATTTGAACCAACTGTATAGATTTTGGTGAATCTAGCACTTACAGTTTTTTTACAGGGACACAAAGAAAAATTCTTTATCTTTATGTCCTATGAGACCAGCGATAGCACCTAAACGCCTTATTCAACTGAGCTGAAAATTTGTATGAATATTATAAATCACTGTTGCACTCACTATAAGCATTTTGGTGAATCTAGCATTTATAGATTTTTACAGGGACACAACGAAAAATTCTTTATCTTTATGATCTAAGGGCTCAAAGTTCAGTAGCGTTAAATAAAACCTCGTGTGATATATGGAGAAAAATACTCAAACACTCTGTTATGGTTTTCTCTTTTTTGTTTGTTTAGCAACTCCTCTTTCTTTATTTTATCTACAAAACTGTTAGTTACTCAATGTTCGGAAAGTCGAGTGGAGTCACTCCAGATTTTTTTCTTTTTTTTACAGTGACGCAAAGAATAATTACGGCATTGGACTTTAAAGTGAGTCAGAGTTTAAATTCTACCCTACTGAAGTCAAATTGTGTAGGCATTGGGTATATTCATCGTTGTAAGAATTGTACAGAATTACATAAGTAATTACATAAGCCTAATAGATTTTTTTTTTCTTCTCAGAGATACAAACTCAAACCATTTTAAGTTCGCTTTAGCAATAATAAATTATATAATTTTAAATAACCTATTAATAAACGCACATAATTTTCTCAAAAATGCACAAAAGTATTCGAATGAATGCCAACTTTTACTTTTTCTCAAATAACACTTTCAATTTTATATAATTTTTTAATTTATTTAATCGGTGAAAACTATTATGTGAAAATATATTGCAGATTTCTATTATACCAAAAATTACCTGTAGTCCAAAACAATAAGAATTGGCGTTTACGGTAATTGCACTTGCATAGAAATACTTTACTTCAGCTTTTTGAATGTCACTTTTTGAAAGGAATTATCTTAATCTCATTTGATTACAGATACTAAGTTTTTAGGTAAACAAAAAAAAAATTATAAAGCGAAAGGCTTGGCAACTATACACCAAATATTCTGGAAGTTGAGTAGAACCACTCAAGAATTTTTAAGCTATTGTATAGCTTTTATCGCGGGCTTTGAGCGCGGCGACCGAATCGAAAAATTCCGTAACGAAAAAAAAAACCTAACACAGTTCGGCAAACTTCGGTAGACTTCGGCTGTACGAAGCTCGCACGGATCGAGACGAGCTGCTCCGAAATCGGACGAATACGTAAGCAGCTGTTTGTGAGAAAGTATATAGGTGTATAGGTATCTATCATCTATGTACAACAGTGAATAGCTGTACGCGTAAAATTTGTGTATAAAGTAGATCAGATAAAACTTGAATATCCCCATTCGACTTGCAGGCCTTTAAAACCTATTAAATACCTTTTCTCTATTAAAATTTGTTTTCTTATCGGTCACCACGCTCAAAAAGTGTAACTTGAATTAATATCAAAGAAAAAACTTGAATATCCCCATTCGACTTGCAGGCCTTTAAAACCTATTAAAATACCTTTTCTCTATTAAAATTTGTTTTCTTATCATTATTGTTATCTTATCATTATTGTTATCTTATTCATTAATATCAAAGAAAAACCTTGAATATCCCCATTCGACTTGTAGGCCTTTAAAACCTATTAAATACCTTTTCTCTATTAAAATTTCTTTTATATCGGTACCCACGCTCAAAAAGTGTAACTTGAATTAATATCAAAGAAAAAACTTGAATATCCCCATTCGACTTGCAGGCCTTTAAAACCTATTAAAATACCTTTTCTCTAATAAAATTTGTTTTCTTATCATTATTGTTATCTTATTCATTAATATCAAAGAAAAAACTTGAATATCCCCATTCGACTTGCAGGCCTTTAAAACCTATTAAATACCTTTTCTCTATTAAAATTCGTTTTCTTATCGGTCACCACGCTCAAAAAGTGTAACTTGAATTAATATCAAAGAAAAAACTTGAATATCCCCATTCGACTTGCAGGCCTTTAAAACCTATTAAATACATTTTCTCTATTAAAATTTGTTTTCTTGTCGGTCACCACGCTCAAAAAGTGTAACTTGAATTAATATCAAAGAAAAAACTTGAATATCCCCATTCGACTTGCAGGCCTTTAAAACCTATTAAATACCTTTTCTCTATTAAAATTCGTTTTCTTATCGGTCACCACGCTCAAAAAGTGTAACTTGAATTAATATCGAAGAAAAAACTTGAATATCCCCATTCGACTTGCAGGCCTTTAAAACCTATTAAATACCTTTTCTCTATTAAAATTTGTTTTCTTATCGGTCACCACGCTCAAAAAGTTTAACTTGAATTAATATCAAAGAAAAAACTGGAATATCCCCATTCGACTTGCAGGCCTTTAAAACCTATTAAATACCTTTTCTCTATTAAAATTCGTTTTCTTATCGGTCACCACGCTCAAAAAGTGTAACTTGAATTAATATCGAAGAAAAAACTTGAATATCCCCATTCGACTTGCAGGCCTTTAAAACCTATTAAATACCTTTTCTCTATTAAAATTCGTTTTTTTATCGGTCACCACGCTCAAAAAGTGTAACTTGAATTAATATAAAAAAAAAACTTGAATATCCCCATTCGACTTGCTGGCCTTTAAAACCTATTAAAATACCTTTTCTCTATTAAAATTTGTTTTCTTATCATTATTGTTATCTTATTCATTAATATCAAAGAAAAAAACTTGAATATCCCCATTCGACTTGCAGGCCTTTAAAACCTATTAAATACCTTTTCTCTATATAAATTTGTTTTCTTATCGGTCACCCCGCTCAAAAAGTGTAACTTGAATTAATTTCAAATAAACAACTTGAATATCCCCATTCGACTTGCAGGCCTTTAAAACCTATTAAATACCTTTTCTGTATTAAAATTTGTTTTCTTATCATTATTGTTATCTTATTCATTAATATCAAAGAAAAAACTTGAATATCCCCATTCGACTTGCAGGCCTTTAAAACCTATTAAATACCTTTTCTCTATTAAAATTCTTTTTCTTATCGGTCACCACGCTCAAAAAGTGTAACTTGAATTAATATCGAAGAAAAAACTTGAATATCCCCATTCGACTTGCAGGCCTTTAAAACCTATTAAATACCTTTTCTCTATTAAAATTCGTTTTTTTATCGGTCACCACGCTCAAAAAGTGTAACTTGAATTAATAAAAAAAAAAAAAAAAAAAAAAACTTGAATATCCCCATTCGACTTGCTGGCCTTTAAAACCTATTAAAATACCTTTTCTCTATTAAAATTTGTTTTCTTATCATTATTGTTATCTTATCATTATTGTTATCTTATTCATTAATATCAAAGAAAAAACTTGAATATCCCCATTCGACTTGCAGGCCTTTAAAACCTATTAAATACCTTTTCTCTATTAAAATTTGTTTTCTTATCGGTCACCACGCTCAAAAAGTGTAACTTGAATTAATATCAAAGAAAAAACTTGAATATCCCCATTCGACTTGCAGGCCTTTAAAACCTATTAAATACCTTTTCTCTATTAAAATTTGTTTTCTTATCGGTCACCACGCTCAAAAAGTGTAACTTGAAATTATATCAAAGAAAAAACTTGAATATCCCCATTCGACTTGCAGGCCTTTAAAAACCTATTAAAATACCTTTTCTCAAAAAATGGAGTTAGATCATTCAAATTTGGTACATCGTGGTTTTCGATACCTACAAATCGATTGCGGATATTTTTGATATATTCTCATTGCGAATATATTCTCATTTATTCAATAAAAGAAAAAATTTGTTTTCTTATCTGTCACCAATTTCAAAAAGTGTAATTTGAATTAATATCAAAGAAAAAAGTTGAATTAATATCAAAGAAAAAAAAAATACTGCATAAATAAAATAAGTAAATAATTATAATTGCATGAGTTGATAAAAAATGCTATGCAATAGCTTTACCGCGGCAGTCCTCGAGTGCCACACGTTTTTTTTATTTATTAAGAAATTATTGGAGTCGTTTATAAATTGAGTATAATAATAATTTAAAAAAAAAACTGTTTACCTGCTTCTAGAGTAGTAGCGGTCACTTCGTCGGATCTCGGTCCGGCGCCTACGTTATTGTAGGCCTGAACGATCACTGCGTACCGGGTGAGCCGCCTCAGGTTGGTCAGGTAGCTGAGCAATCCGGACTCGGAATCGGGGCTCGTCTCCACGTTCTTGTACTGAAAAGGTTCGTCCGAGTCGGCAGGCCGGTATCCGATGTAGTAGCCGAAGATGGAGCCGTGCCGGAGGTCTTCGCGAGGTGCCTAGATCAAAGGATGGAAAATTTCCCGATTAATAAACATATTCCAAACACAACATCCCCCAAAGCCCAAAAGAAACCCACATCAATAATATTACGCTGAAAATAACTAGTTGGCATAGGTGGACTCTGCTCAGTTCCCCATCATATTTATGTTCTCAGAAATTTCTAGTGAGAGACATATTATAATCATGTTAAAAGAAATGAATTTGACCAAAGTTTGATACAAGGACAGAATGAAATCCCCGCCTAATAGGCTATCCACCGTTCACTTCGATATATTTATCTTATTCTAATCTATTAATTTATTTTATCGGGGTGTTGTTTAGTTTTCATGCTACTATTTCCAATGCAATAATCCTCAAAATTCATATTTATATGAAAAATTTACAATTTCGCTATGTTGATAAAATCTTAAATTACGAATAATTTACGAAATTTTCCTATTAGAATATTTGTAATCAATCATGTTCAAACAAATATCATAAACGTAATTTTGAAGTTGTCTAATGTATTTAGGATCCTCAAAATGGAAGTTTATGCTCAATTTTGCCTTATTCTGACATGTTAAGTAAATCGTAAATTCCAAATAACTTACGAATTTTTTAAATTGGAAAAATCATAGTCTATGATATTCATGCCAGTATCCTAAATAATATTTCGAAAGTGGTTTGACATCTTTACGATGAAAATATCCCTCAAGATTGACGTTTATGTGAAATTTTGCTCTATTCAGCCATGTTAAGAAATTCGTAAATTTCCAATAACTTACGAAATCTTTATATTGGAAAATTCATAGTCATTAATATTCTTGCCACTGTCCTAAATAATATTTCAAAAGTAGTCTGACATCTTTACGACGAAAATATCTCTCAAAATTGACGTATATGTGAAATTTTGCCCTATCCTGCCATGTTAAGAAATTCGTAAATTTCCAATAACTTGCGAAATTTCCAAAGTAGCATATTTATAGTTACTGATGTTCATTCCAGCATCAAAACTGATATTTTAAAACTGGTCTGACATTTTTACAGTAAAAAGTTCCCATTAAATGCACGTTTAAGTGATTTTTTGTCCTATTCTCCCATGTTAAGAAAATCGTAAATTTCTAATAACTTACGAAGTTTTTAAATTCGAATGTTGCAAATGAATAGGGTTCTTGCCAGTATCGAAAGTAATATTTTAAAACTGATCTGACCTCTCTGCGATCATTTGTTCGTGAGATATCGTGTTAACAGACTAACAAACTAACGGACTAACACACTAACGGACTGACACACTGACACACTGACACACACCCTACAGACAGACACCATAGAAATTTTGTCATTTTCGGATTCCTCACACCTGAAAACGTGTAGAAAAGTCAAAAAACCGAGGTCGAAAATTTTCACGATTACCTAAGTTCCCCATACTTATAGTATGATGGGGAACTAAAAATAAATTTCTAACTCAATCACCTATTACTAAACCTCTTGATAGATGCAGTGGACCTTAGAAAGTTGAAAGGATTACAAAGTTATTCTACATCACTCTTTTTCCTTTTTTTGGGAAACGCATTAATAGGCTGTGTGTTGCCAGATTGGGGATTTTGTCCGAATTCTGGGGGATTTTTTGGGCTTCTGGGGACAATTTTGGGGATGAATGTTCGTAGGGAATTTCGAGATTTTTGGGGAGAAATCTCGGGAAAATTTCAACTGTTTTTGACTAATTTCAACTGTAGGAATTTGTCCCTCGCGTAGGGACTTTTAACAGTTTTCTTTAGCATGTAGGGGCTTTTGAAGGTACCCCTTCTCCCCCAGGACATCCTCAGGATATCCTGAGGATGAAAGCACATCTTGCGTACATCCTCAGCACTAAAGCCCTTTACGCAGATTGTAAATTTTCCGATAACTAGTATGTATATAAAAGTAGTTTTTGTATATGGGGATTTTTTTTTGAAAAATGAGCGTCATTTGGGAAAAATTTTGGGCTTAAATCAGTTAAATATATTTTTTTTTAATAACTTTAGTAGAAATTGAGCTGGGGATTTTTTTTTTTTTTTTTTTTTTCTGATTTGGGGAAATTGAATGTCGACCATCTGGAAACACTGAATAGGCTTCCTCATGGGATATCGCAGTTAGTTGACAGCTACAGAAAGAATAAAACAAAACAGGCTCACTTAAAGGTTCTGTCCCGCACACAACATTTCGGGCAATATTTGAACAGACTGTCGATTTCACTTCAGTGAACCTAGATGCTCTTTATATGCGAAAAGTATAAAGAATAAAATGAACGCAAAGAGAATAAATTTCAGCACACAGTCTTCGGAAAGGAAAGCTTCTGCGAGCTGAAAATAGATGGCAGCACCATACAATATCTAACTTTTGTTTTCAAAAGAATGCTACTCTAAGATTGTAATCCCATGTTCAAAGTTTTGAAAATTTTCATAATGTTTCATTTCTAAAAAGCTACTGATTCTTGTACGATTTACAGATTAGAAATGAAGATACACTGAGCAGAGTCAATTTGGTAAACAAGAACATCTATCTCTGATAAAAATGACTGCAGGTAACAAACTGTGAGTTTTTTAGGACGAGTTTTTATCAGCGGAATCTTTCGGTCAATAAAATGTTTGAAATGTTTGAAAATTTTTTAGAGGTTTTGAAGTAATGGGAAATATTTTTTTTTCTTCCTTTGATGCTATTTGATTCTGCACGAAAATTCAAAGGACGTAATTTAATTAGGCTTTTCACTGCTGGATGTAGAAAAAAAATCTTCTTTGATATAAATAAATAAATGAGCTGCTGTGTGACTGCACTTGCACGCTGACGGACAGAAATATTTGATTAACTCAAATTAGTATTTAAATAAAATTGGAAATTCTAATTTTTAAGCTTTTAAATTATTTATTTTAATTTATAATTGTTGCCAAAAAAATTAATTTATTTTTCGACATATAATAAAATATATTTTTTTACGCGAATTTTTTTTTTTTTTTTTTTTTTTTTTTTTTTTTTGGGGGGGGGGGGGAATTTTTCAATTATTATTAAAGTGATTATTATTAATTTTCTTTGTAAGAAAAGAAAGAGAAAGAAAAAACGATTTTGATGAAATTCTGTCAAAAGCAGAATAATTTAATTTAGTACGGAGGACTGTTAGTTTTTTTCCCCCCGAAATTATAACATCGCTTTCAAATTATTCAATTATATTTTCGATAAATGCCCAAGTATCGTAAAAATCCGTAGGTTGAGACTAATAGTCCTCTGTCCAAAAAAAGAAAAAAAAAAAAAAAAGACTCCACACAGAGTTTGTTTGTTTATTTATTTTTATTTTTTCACATTCAGTAAATTAACAACGTTGACATGTTTTGTGTTTTCCATTTCTTTTTCTTTTTTTTAATTATTGTTTTACAACTGTAAAATCCCCCCCCCCCCCCAAAAAAAAAAAAAATTTTTTTTTTTTTTTTTTTTTTTTTTTTTTTTTTTTTTTGGGGGGGGGGGAATTTTTCAATTATTATTAAAGTGATTATTATTAATTTTCTTTGTAAGAAAAGAAAGAGAAAGAAAAAACGATTTTGATGAAATTCTGTCAAAAGCAGAATAATTTAATTTAGTACGGAGGACTGTTAGTTTTTTTCCCCCCGAAATTATAACATCGCTTTCAAATTATTCAATTATATTTTCGATAAATGCCCAAGTATCGTAAAAATCCGTAGGTTGAGACTAATAGTCCTCTGTCCAAAAAAAGAAAAAAAAAAAAAAAAGACTCCACACAGAGTTTGTTTGTTTATTTATTTTTATTTTTTCACATTCAGTAAATTAACAACGTTGACATGTTTTGTGTTTTCCATTTCTTTTTCTTTTTTTTAATTATTGTTTTACAACTGTAAAATCCCCCCCCCCCAAAAAAAAAAAAAATTTTTTTTTTTTTTTTTTTTTTTTTTTGGGGGGGGGGGAATTTTTCAATTATTATTAAAGTGATTATTATTAATTTTCTTTGTAAGAAAAGAAAGAGAAAGAAAAAACGATTTTGATGAAATTCTGTCAAAAGCAGAATAATTTAATTTAGTACGGAGGACTGTTAGTTTTTTTCCCCCCGAAATTATAACATCGCTTTCAAATTATTCAATTATATTTTCGATAAATGCCCAAGTATCGTAAAAATCCGTAGGTTGAGACTAATAGTCCTCTGTCCAAAAAAAAGAAAAAAAAAAAAAAAAGACTCCACACAGAGTTTGTTTGTTTATTTATTTTTATTTTTTCACATTCAGTAAATTAACAACGTTGACATGTTTTGTGTTTTCCATTTCTTTTTCTTTTTTTTAATTATTGTTTTACAACTGTAAAATCCCCCCCCCCCCCCCAAAAAAAAAAAAAAAAAAAAAAAAAAAAAATTTTTTTTTTTTTTTTTTTTTCACTTTACAGTTTATTAAAAGTTTTAAACTAATTTTTGAAAAACGAAAAACATTTAAACGTTTCTGAATGTTCTAAATGTGAAAAGGGAATTAAGAAAAAGAAACGTTACGTAATAAAAAGTCGTTTACAAAACAAATTTCTCCACAGAATAACATGGGGTTTGACTGACAATCAAATCAAGTGAGGTACCCCCTTTATCTCAGCATCTATAAAATATTACTGAATAACATTTAATATGGGAAATGGCAATGTGTACCGTAAGGAAACACTACACTGATTCAGTTCCAGTGCCTATTGTCTGATGGATGGATGGATGGCGTGGCTATGCTGCAATTGTTTGCATTTTATGTAAGGGCGCAGCTTATATAGAGTATAAGTGCACCAAACATATTACATGAGATAGCTATTACGAAAAATTAGGCTGATTCAATCTGGGTGACTATCTGGCTGAAAGAAGACGCTGTTTTGCTGCGCTTTTCTCCATTTACGGGAAGGTATGTATATTCGCACTTATTATTACGTATTAGTATGTATAGTCGCAAAATTAATATATGAGATGGTTTTTTATTAAACTATGCCGATTCCGTTTGGATGTCTATCGGAAGATAGAAGACGCTGTTATGTTGACAAAAAACTGAACGTTTCTTCACAGAGCAGTTGGTCGCCGTAGGGCGCAATATCTATACTTTTGAGCGTCTGACACTTTTTTTTTTTTAATTAAAATCTCGCAAGAAAAGTTTTATTTATCTTCAGAGAGCCATTCGAAAAATTTGCAGAGATTAATGGTATTGTATCTAAAAGATTGATTGATTCTAAAGATATCCTAAATGAAGACTGAACGAGTCGATGTTTTATTAGGCAGGGCCTCCCTAGTTCGTTTCCGCTTTCACGTAGCTTTCAGACCCGTTACTATATTTAGAATGATAGAACAAAGTTTTGTGACAGCTACATCCTACTAGCTGTGCTTTTATCATAGACGTTTAACCCTACAATACAATCTACATCTTTCTGCCTTTTTCGAATTATTGATTCATCCATTTTTCCTGCATTTCCTAATTCTCGAACGATGTCTCGGCCCTCTGTTTAAAAAATCTGTAGTGACTCCATTCGACTTTCCAAACGTTAAGCAATGAACGGTTGTATCGAAGTAAGAGGAGTCGTTAAACAAACAAAAGAGAACATTATAATAGGGTGTTTGAGTATTTTTCTGTGTGTAGTATGTTGTTTCATTGAACGCTATTATACCCTTCAAATAATTTGAGCCCATACATTATACTGATAAAGAAATTTTCGTTGTGTCCCTGTAAAAATTTGTAAGTGCTAGACTCACCAGTTTGTGCGAGTCATTCGGATGAGGCGTTTAGACGTTCGAGCAATTTAAATAATTTGATCCATAAGCCACAATGATGAAGGATTTTTCTTCGTATCCCTGTGAAATCTGTTAGTGCTAGATTCTCCAAAATTAATACAGTTCGCGTAACATGTGTATAAGCTCAATCGAATAATGCATTGAATCGCTATTGCACTTTAAATAATGTGAGCTCATAAACCACAATAATAAAGAATTTTTCTTTGTGCCCCTGTAAAAGAACTAGGAGTGCTAGATTCTCAAAAATTCGTACAGCTCGTGTGACGGTGATCTATAGCATGTATATAATTTTTCAGCTCAAATGGAAAAGTCGTTTAGACACTATCGCACTTCAGCCCATAGGGCATAATGATAAAGAATGTTTCGTTGTGTCCCTGTAAAAAACTATAATTGCTAGATTCACCAAAATCTGTGCCATTCGTTTATGGATGACCTATAACATGTGTAAAAAAATTCAGCTCAATGGAATTGGTCGTTCAGACACAATCGCACTTTAAGTAATTTGAACTTAAAATAAGAAATTTTTCTTAGTGTCCTTGTAAAAAAACTGTAAATGCTATATTTATCAAAATCATATACATTTCGTACGAAGGTGACTTAGAACACGTGTATAAATTTTTAGTTCAATCGAATAAGGCATTTAGACGCTATCGCACTTTAAAAAATTGGGTCCCATAGGCCATATTGCTAAAGAATATTTCTTTGTGTTCCTGTAAAAAAACTAAACGCTCGATTCACCCAAATCAATAGGGTTTGTGCTATGGTGACCTGTAATATAGGTACCCACTTTCAGCTCATTCAAACGAAGCGTTTAGACGCTATCGTGTTAACTCACACACACATCACGCTAATAATCTATTTATAAAAACTTTTAAAACCCAAATTTTTATTATAGCGTATCATATAAATCTTTTCAAAGTTAGAATAAAATTTAATTTGAAAAAAAAAAAGTAACTTTTTTGTTTATTAACCAAAATTGGAGAAATTTGAACTGTGTTAAGAAAAGAGAAATTATTTCTTAAAATTCACAACAGATGGCAGCACCACACGATAACCTATAAGTTTTGTGATTTCATTTTCTGATTAAGGGCCAATATCTGCAATTTAATTATTCGTTTGAGGCACCTTTTTATTATTTTAATTTATTATTTTTTTATATTATAACTTAACATTTCACTGATTTGGTTAATGTGTTTTGGTTAATTGTTTCATTGACATTTTAGTGAATATTCCGCCCAATAGAGGGCGCTTTTAGTCCACAAAAAACTCTTTTTTGCTTCTAAAAATAGATGTAAGAAAAAGGCTTCTTAAAAAACTCTTCAAAAATTCTTTGAATACTGTGTAGTCAACGATAAATTTTCTTTTATCAATTGACATCCTTTCTATTAATTGTCTGCAAAAATTAACACTCCGGAACATCAGGGTATCGAACGCGGGACCACCGGATTACTAACATGGCGCTCTTACCAACTGAGACACGGAGAGACAAATGCTATAGCCTGTATTTACCTTAAAATAGAGGCGCATGTTTTATTTGGTTGAGATTCAGAAACATACCTTAGTGAATGACAGTAAGTACATAAGAATTTGGGAAAAATAGCCAATATGAACTCAGGGGACCTCAAAACGTGTAGATACACCAAAATCACAAAGGATTTTGACGTGATTACAGTACATTGCTTGCCTATGTAGGTTCGGAAAGTAAAAATATCGGTTATTCTCTTATAGCCTTTCGCTACGGATCTAGTATGTATTGATCTTTCTGTCAGTACATCGTGATTGTGTTCATTAAAAGCAGTTTCTGATGCAGAAAGCATCTATTTATGGTTGCTATAGTATTCTTGTATTGTATAAGTTTTGGCAGTAGGTGTGTATCCTTATTTATTTTAGACACATACGCAGAAAACACCTTCTCAAAAAGAAGGGTTAAAAACACGTTTACGAGCTTAACTAAGCTCCAAATTACTTCACGGTGAAGAAATTGTACATGGGGTGGACTAGACTCGAATACTAAAAAACCACTTTCTACGAATTTGGAATTTTCGATTTCAAAGGGGGAAAGTAGATTTGGAGGGGGGGGGAGGGGGGAAATTAGTTTGAGAGGGAAACCCGTTCTTTACCCACACATGTAGCACCTCATTTTAAAAGTCTTGACATTTCATGTCGATTGGGGATGTTTGTATACAATATAGTGCGACCCCTGGTGGTGAAAAATGGAACTAGATGATTTTGCTGTAGACCCTATCATGTTATATCTTATTTTAAAGGTCTTGGTATTTCCTGACCGTTGTTGATGTTCGTACAGAAGACACTGTGCCCCCTGGCGGTGGAAAGTGCAACTAAAGGATTTTGCAGTTGACACCACCATGTGACACCTTATTTAAAAAGTTTTGGAAATCCGAGGCGATTGGTGATAGAGGTCTTGAAATTTCATGTTGATTGGGGATGTTTGTATACAATATATGCGCCCCCTGGTGGTGAAAAATGGAACTAGGTGATTTTGTAGTGGACCCTATCATGTTATATCTTATTTTAAAGTTCTTGAGCTTTCCTGACCGTTGACGAAGTTCGTACAGAACACATTGCGCCCCCTGGTGGTGGAAAGTGCAACTAAAGGATTTTGCAGTTGACACCAACATGTGACACCTTATTTGAAAGGTCTTGGAAATCCAAGGCGATTGGTGATAGAGGTCTTGAAATTTTATGTTGATTGGGGATGTTCGTATACAATATACTGCACCCCCTGGTGGTTAAAAATGGAACTAGGTGATTTTGCAGTCGACCCTATCATGTTACAGCTTATTTTAAAGGCCTTGGTATTTCCTTACCGTCGGTGTTGGTCGTATAGAACACGCTGTGCCCCCTGGCGGTGGAAAGTGCAACTAAAGGATTTTGCAGTTGACACCACCAGTGACAACTTATTTGAAAAGTCTTGGAAATTCAAGGCGATTGGTGATGTTCGTATACAACATACTGCGCCCCTGGTGGAGGAAAGTGGATTTTGCAACGTGTGCGTAGCATGCATGCCTGCTATACAGTGCAGCAGCCACAGGCAGAGGTAACACGAGTCAGAGGTTCGCTCGGTTCAAGGTTCATTTTTGAGAATTTTTTCATTTTATTAGCGGCCTGTATATATGCTGCCGCAGGCACCAGGTCACGAGCCCGAGTTCCGTTCTGTTTGAGATTTTTTTCTTTTTTTTTTTTTTTTTGGTTACAGATTTTTTTTTTTTTTTTTTTTTTTTTTTTTTTTTGTGTGATACTTTTATTTAAAAATAGAAATTCAAACAAAATCGAGTTAAAGATATAAAACCATACAAATTTAAGGTTCATTCAAGGTTATTATCATGAGCCCAGGCATTGCCGGGCGGGTTCGTTTGGTTCCAGGTAATATTTTTGCAATTTTTTTTATGTTATTAGTGACCCGTGTATGCGCTGCCGTAGGCACCGGGGTCACAAGGCAGAGTTTCGTTCGGTTCGAGGTAATTTTTTTTTTGTTACATCTGATAATTTTTTTCGTGATGCTTTCATTTAAAAACAGAAATTCAAACTAAATCGAGTTAAAAGTATAAAATCATACAAATTTAAGGTTCATTTAAGGTATCAGGGGCCCGGGCAACACCTGGCGGGTTCGTTCGGTTCCAGGTTAATTTTTGGGAATATTTTTACGTTGTTAGCGGTCGGCGTACGCGCTGCCGTAGGCACCGGGGTCACAAGGCAGAGTTTCGATCGGTTGGAGGTAATTTTTTTTGTTACAGTTGATTATTTTTTTCGTGATGCTTTCATTTAAAAATAGAAATTCAAACAAAATCGAGTTAAAGATGTAAAACCATACAAATTTAAGGTTCATTTAAGGTTATTACAATGGGCGCGGGAAACGCCGGACGAGTCAGCTAACATGTAGTCTTAGTATTAAACGAAATAGAAAATAAAAGATAGGAACTGTTTATTTGGAGTTAGTTTGACGTCACATTGACTGTACTTTGTAGAAAGTGATGTCATATATAGTATTTCTATTTATAAGCATTTTTCTGACTTTCTTTTTATTAAGTGAAATGTCGTAAATTATATTAGATGTTTTAACTTGAAATACATTTAAATAATGATGCGACGTTTTTTGAAACATTACGGTCAATAAAATCATCGTCGAATTCGACGGGTTCCAGCTAGTTGTAATTTAATCGGAATTCAATTGTAATTCAATTACTTTTTAATCAATTATGCCCAACACTGCTTTCAGCTTTGTGATATTGCAAACGTTTGCTACTTATTCGACTGTTGAGATTCTGTATGAAAATTATGTAGATTCAAACGTTAAAACTGGGAGATAAGAAATAAAAAGGAATCATTACACGTACTATCTCAATAAAAACCCAATTATCCCAATTTGAATTCAAACGAACGAATAAAATTACAAGTAAAGAATTAATTCAAATTAAAAAAAAATTTCCACGTTCACTTTTTTTTCGTACGACATAAAACGAAATAGATAATTGTTTACTTATTTATTTTTGACATCAATTTTTTTTATTTTTAGTAATTTTAAAGTTAAAATGAAGTTTCTAGTGAATATCTTTAGAACCCATGATCCGATTGAACTGAAAGACACGGCGTTAGCTAGACTTTCTCTGATGAATATGTGTACCCATTTTCGTAACGATCGGTTGAAGGGTGTAGCTTTCCGTAGCAAACTAAGATTGTAGAGATACAACGATAAACTTTTATATATACTTATGTATTTACATGAGCGCTATACTTATTTACAGGATTTTAAATGTGCCCCAACTTCGAACAGTTGAGAAAATACTGATCTAAGTAAGAAGTCATCCAAGGAAAAAGCTCACCTTCCACGTGACTTTCAGTGACTGGGATCCTGTCGGTTGAACCTCGACGTCCAGGGGAGGGCCTCCGGGGACTGAAACAGAAGCACATATTTAAGAAATCGGTTCTAAATCAGAAACATTTTAATTGTCGATAGAAAAGTTTTTTTTTTTTTCTTTAAATTTCTAAAAAAAAAAAAAAAAAAAAAAAAAAAAAAGATTTTAGAATACAATGACAATTCTATGAAAAATTTAAAATATTAAATTATTAATCATGTAATTATATATCCTTCAATGTTTTTATAAGTATAGACAGGTACAATATTCGCACAGAAATGTAGGCTAATAAATAAAACTACTTCTAAAACTTGCAGGGAAACAAAGTAGTATGAATGCCCCAACAGATATTTCTAGTGTTTTAGAGACGGTTGAACAGGAGTATGTTACTCACCTTCTTCGTCGGTGTTGGCTGTGATGAACTGGGAGGGCTCGCTGACACCTAGGGCATTCTCGGCCATTACCCGGAACCGGTAGGAAGAAGCGGGGCGAAGGCCGCTCACAGACCCACTCGTCTCCGTTCCGGGCACTTGCGTACGGCTTAGGTCTGAACTCCCTTCGACAGAAAAAATACAAAATTAGTATGAATACTGTGCTACAGCGTCTAGAAGGAACAGTGTAGGAAAGCAGCAAATAAAATTGTACTAAAAAAATTAAGCCTGTCACCAGATGTCATTGTAATCGAAGCTAGTGTCACGACATCGAAACAGAGACTCCCTATTGGTTAATTAGGCGCTTAGATCACGTGATTGAGCAGATGAAACTGGGAAAAGTCAATCAGCTCTTCGATTTGAGCAAAAAATTCGATCGCAGTGCCTCTGGGAAGCTTAATTCTATTAGCGGTATTTTAAGCATTCGATCATAAGTACTTGTCACACCGTATATTCTAGGCGCTGTGTTAATAATAAAATAATGGCGCGCGCAGCCGTAGAACAACCAGATAACATAAAACAACAGCAGACGATTTCACAAATTACAGTAAAAAATCTAAAATACTGTTTTTCCTCCGCTTGCGAAAAATTTAGAGCAGATTATGCAGTTTTTTTCCCTTTTTTTTTTTTTTTTTTTTTTTTTTTACAGTGTATTCTAGCCGCTGTAACTGTGCTATAAACTGAAATGTACAATATTTTCTCGAACATTTTTCCCGTAAAAATTAAAACTAAAATATTCTAACCTGGATTTTTTTTTCCCTGACTGGGGTCATTGCTGTCGTACAAAATTTACATGGTACAAAAAATGTAACAGCTTTTTACGAGTGATGACACGTTTTTATTTAACGACAACAATTACAGAAAATTTAATCTGCATAGTCTCCACATAAAGAATCTACATGTGTAGTTTGGTGGCATTACGATCAGTAGATTCTGAGATACAATTATCTAAAAAATCTCAAAAATGAAATAACACCACCACTCGTCAACCAATAGGCTACCCGATTCATTCAGTCTAATATTTCTTAATATCCATCTAGCATATAAAGTTTAAAATACTTATGCATCGTAGGAGCTGAAATATAGATATAGCATTCCTGTAAACGAAGAAAAGGGCAGCATAACAAAGGCCCCAAGTTAAATCAGTATATTTTTTCATATTGACCATCTCACCTATCACAGTACAGATGTTGCAATAGGGTTTTATCGTAAATGGGTGAAACTGCTCCAAAGAATTGTCCCATTTATCTTGTTCCAGCTCAGTACAAAGCTTTACAGACTTCCGTCCATTCTTCTGTGGGATGCAGCTCCCGCAAAATTTTGGTAACAGTCATGCAGACAGACATTTGTCTGCTAATCGTATTTTGAACGCATTTCGGAAATGTGCCAATCCGTCGAAAATTCTCGCTAATCCAGTACCAGTGTACTTTATTTATGCATAGAAAAGGGTAAAAAACAGACATATGTTTATAAAGAATGCCGTTTTGGACATTACAACGCGAAATACACGCCCTACTCAAAAGCCGCTCTGACGGCTCTGCTCACCCTTTACTTCAACTCCCGGTCGAATCCGAAAACTTGAATAAGGACAGGGTGAAGTTAAGCAAAATTTGACCAGAGACCCTGAATGGAAAGAAACTGGACATTGAACAAAAACAGCGGGAGTTCGTACAAAACGCACTCGATCTCAATAGAACGAAATATAGTTTTATAAGCGTCTGACACTTCTTTTAATTAAAAACTAATAAAAACTATTTATCGCTAAGAAAAACCATGATGAAAGGCGTTAAAAAAAAAAAAAAATGCAGATCGGAGTGGCGTATTGTATATAATAGACTGAGCAAAGAGGGTGGATCCGCCAGTGGTTCAATATTCAGTCTCTTCTCTTATCATGTAGGGTCTCTATATTTGACAAGCTGCGTTTTCCTTCCAGAGACAAAAATTTCAAATACTATAAGACTTGTTATTCTAATATAAAAGTCTGAGAATAACAATGTCGCTAAATGCCACGGAGCACCATTTTGCTGGAAAATGGCACCCTGGCAGAGATGCCAAGTTACTACTAACGAAAAATCAATTTCATACCACAATAAAGAAAAAGTAAAACTTATCCTGTTAAATTGCAGATAATTATTACAAAAGAATACGTTAAAAAATTTACGGTATTAGGATTACGGACAATCCGTAATAACTTGGCATCTCTGCCCTGGCTGTCTTTAGACGATCATTGGCTTTTCACATTCAACCGGAAGTCGAAATGAGTGGTGAATACGGGCTGTTAGCTGTACCGACGAGCGCACTCACCTGCTTCGCTGTCTTTTCCATTACTATAGTTTCCGTACTCGATGATATAGTTCAGGACGGGCGAATTCCCGCTAAAGGTGGGAGACCAGCCGAGGACGACTGAGCGACTACTCTTGTCGCGGACGACCAGGTCCATGGGGGGCGAGGGAGGTTCTGCAAGAGAAAAGTAAATTAAATTAATATTTGACAATTTCAATACGGTTTCATAAATTCAGGTTAATTTAACATCCAAAGTAAATATTTTTAGTTCCAGCTTTTAATTACCGCTTTTACCTTCATATACACTGCTTGACATTGAAAATGCGACACCAAGAAGGAGTGGTCAGAAATTTATGCAAATTTTAGAGTAGAAGCACGTCACTGAGTTATGTGAATGATGTGAAATGCGCAGCTCTCCGACACACGTGAAGTAAGATATAAGGGGAGGCAATATTCGTGTCGTTATTTCTGCCAGACGAATTGTCGAAGAAATTTTGTTTTTGTCTCGAAGGATACGTGTAATAGGAGAGAATGCCAGGCCGCCGTCAACGAAGGCACTTCCAGCAGATAGACGATTTTAAGAGGGGTATGGTGATCGGACTGAGAAGGAGGGATTGGTCCTTACGTCAAATCGCAGCTGATACCCACATGGATACGAGCACGGTGCATCGGTTGTGACGAACATGGTTGGAACAAGGAAATGTGGCAAGATTGAGGGGTGCAGGTGCATCCAGACTGACGTCAGCACGCGTGGATCCACGCATCCGCCGATAAGCTGTGGCGGACCCGCAAGTCACTTGTACCTCGATTCTGCAGCATGTGCAAGATACCCTGGGTGTTCCAGCGTCGACTAGAACCATTTCCCGTCGATTGGTTGCACGTGGCCTGCACTCACGGCGTCCGCTAAGAATACTCCCATTCACCCCACAGCATAGACGCCAACGTTTGGAATGGTGCCGGACTAGAGCGACGTGTATGACAGAATGGCGAAACGTCGTGTTCTCAGATGAGTCACGCTTCTGTTTATCCAGTGGCAGTCGCCGCATACGTGTGTGGCGTCGACGTGGAGACAGATCTAATCCGGCAGTAACTGTGGAACGCCCCACCGCGCAACAACGTGGCATAATGGTTTGGGGCGCTATTGCGTATAATTCCATGTCACCTCTAGTTCGTATTCAGGGCACTATGACGGCTCAACGATACTTGGATAATGTACTGCGGCCGGTGGCAATCCCCTACCTTCAGGGGCTGCCTAATGCAATTTTTCAGCAGGATAACGCCCGACCACGCAGTGCTCGCATCTGCCAACATGCTCTGCAAGGTATACAGATGCTTCCCTGGCCACCGTACTCTCCTGACCTGTCACCAATCGAACGTGTGGGATGTGATTGGACGCCGTTTGCAGACTCTGCCCCTGCCTCGTTCAGAAGACGAACTGTGGCAAATGGTTGAAAGGGAATGGAGAACCATCCCTCAGGACACCATCCGCACTCTTATTGACTCTATGCCTAGACGTGTTTCTTCGTGCATCGCTGTCCGCGGTGGTCCTACATTCTACTGAGCCGACGCCGTTCTCGCTCTGTATTCTGCCTATCATTTTGAAATAAAGATCACTTATTGTTCCTTGCTGTCTCTGTCTTTTTTCCAAATTTCATCGCTTTCTGACCACTCCTTCTTGGTATTGCATTTTCTATGTCGAGCAGTGTATGTAAACATTTCCAGAAAAAAAATCTGGTTCTGAAACAACCATACAACTTCCATTACCCACTAAAACACGTATTATATGCACTTTTTGGAAATAATGTTATCAGAAGCCAGGACAGAATTGACCTAATGAAATAGACACCTAAAAATTTTCCGGTAAGAGAAACTTAATACACGCGTAAATACATATAAAACAGAGTTTACACAGTGATTTTTTTTTTATTTTTAAGAAAAAGAAATGAAAAAAAAATTGGTAGTTTTTTTTAAACACAAATTTCCGAGATCTAAAACTGATCTAGCTTATCAGGGGACTATTAATTTTTCTGTGATAATCAAGTAAAGCATGAGAAAGGATATCTAAAATGGGTTTCTGTAATAATTTTCAAGAAAATCGTTAGAGCCGTTTTTGAGATACCGACTTTTACCAAAGCTTGGCCTAATTAATTGTTGACCAGAAAACAACAATTACATGAAAAAAAGATATTTAAAAGAGGGTTAATAGGGCAAGTTTGAAAAAAAATCATACTACTGTTTTGAAAGGAACGCACTTGGACCTGAAATTCTGCTATTTATACAGGACGCAGCCGTTTGTTAAAAACAAAATGAAGTCACAAAAGGGCATTATTTAAAAAGAAAAGCTACGTAAAAGCATCTGACAGAACAGAATTACGATGCATATTTAGGGCCAGTACTTGGAAAACAACAAAAATGGACCAGACAAACAGAACCCTTCCGGCGACCGCTATGAAGTCCTTAATAAGTAATGCATCAAGAAATCTAAAAGTAAGCAGATTGGTTCAAACCTGGTCCAATCAGAGAAACACCCAATAAAGAAATTACAAAAATGAGACCTAAGCACCCAATAAAAAAAATACAAGAAGAGACCTCCCCTAAACTTATAATGAGAGAGCTCAAGGAAAATGATTAGAAAAAAAAAAAAAAAAAAAAAAAAATTCTAAAGGATTTTTTTGTATTATCTCCATTCTGTCAACATGTAAGGTAATTCTGTCTAATGTGTCATTGTTATGACTTCAGTCATCTCCGCTTGATCGAATAAGAAATTGCTCGCCACTATGAGCATAAAAAGGCCTAGCCCTGGCCACGATGAAATATAATAAAATGTGTCCCAGTGTATTGATTATGTGCCAAAGAAAATATATAAAAAAAATCGTTCAGTATGATGATCGTTCAGTCTCATGCCCTGGCTGCCCTTACTCTCCCATTGTCTGGTAATCTCGTGAGAAAACTTAATTTAACTCATTGGTCAGTAGTTTTAAAAATTTGACTCTAGGTACTCATCCTCATCCCATTTTCGATATGATTGATCGAATTGTAATTAAAAAGTGATTATTGAGATCCCCCTATACGTTATGCATTTTTGTTTAAATTATGAAGATTCTCCTTTTAGTAAATATCCAAACATAGATATTTAATAAAGAAATTAATTAAAATTATATGAATTTGAAATTATTTGATAAGAGTAATTTTTATTTATTAATCCTCATATTCCTTTTCGGTTTTAAGTTGGCTAAGTTAATGTTTGGGCATTTCGCAGCGCATGCCCGAATATCAATTTGATATTGAAAATGTACTACCACCTAGAAGTCACCTTAAGGCCATGGATGGAAGGGTAGATAACTTGTGCTTCTATCCACCCAACAGACGTCTGTCAATTTTACTGAACTAACCAACGATTCGAAAGGACATCTAATAGTGCTAATACAGCAATTTTGAATAGAATCGTTAGAGCCGTTTTTGTGATACGGGCTTACGGCCCCACTTCCGATTTCGGATATCCAACTTCCAGCTTTCCAATTTTCACCAAAATTTGGAAAATTCATCTGTACACCAGACTTGCTTCAATTCTGAAGTTTCGTAGTTCTATCTTTATTAGTTTCCGAGATATAATAGCCAGAAGATTCCCCACACACATACATACACACACACACTGACCCATTGCCAAAAACCACTTTTTTTTGGACTCAGGAGACCTTAAAACATGTAAATCAGGTAAAATCTCGATATCGGATTTTTGGACCGAATACAATACTTCCATTACCTACAGTAGTCGGATAATGGAAGTAAAAATGAATTGTAGAAGCGGACTTCTGTAAGCTTCTATGCAATTTGAACTTTTAAATTTTCATGTGCATATCTAGAAAGTACACGCTGACACCGTTTTTCTTTCAGTGGAAGTTGTTGCTTTTATCAATCCTCTCCGAAAAAGCTGGAGGAATGCCAATAACTGTAATTCGTCTGTCTGCTTTCTAAATTTCGAAAAGGTCCCACCTGTGTTCAGTCGTGGAAACTGCCGGTGAAAAGATCTCCCAAACCTTTGTGCAAGGTTATACAGAAGAATTCAGATGCATTACAGATTATCAGTGGAAATGCTTGAAAATACATTTTGTGTTCTAATATGCGATTATTTAGCAAATTTTAGTGCACTGTAGGGTGCAAAACAACGTTCAGGGCTACTCAAAAATTAGACTAATCCATTGTTGTTTTTCTATATTTGTATGTAACGGACGGGCGGATGCTTTTTATCATGTTTTTATTAACTTTTATTCTTGTTTGTGTGTTTGTTTGTTTGTCCGACACAAATCTTGCTATCTATTTTTAACTAACTTCCCTACTAGCTAGACATTTGAAACTTTCACAGTAGCTCAGAACCCGGTGACAACACAATACTTCGAAGTCCGATTTTCGAATTGTTTTCTTTTAATTAATTAAAATATGAAAATAATAACCTCCTAATTGCCTGGCTGATTGTCGGCCTGGATAGCTCAATTGGTAGAGCCTTGACCTTGTAAGTCAAAGATCTGGGGTTCGACTCCCGGTCCAGGCATTATTTTCACTCAGTCGGAAAAATAAAATTTCATTAAAATATGATTTTCTTCCAATCAGTTGATTGTGATTTTAATAAAAATAGCAATAAAAATAGTCATTAAAATATTAGCCATAATTTAATTGTTGCCAAAAAAAAATTGACGAGTTCATTTTCTTTCGACATAAAAATAAATACATTTAACCCGTTAGTAGTCGCTAGTTGGTCGATTTGCCGCCCATCTTTTAGTGTTGCCAGATTTTTTTATTCAATAGCCACCAAAAATTTTTAGAAGTGACATTTGATATACATAAAACGCGAATAAAATCGAAGAAACGTCCGTCACATCACTTCTTAAAATTATTGGTGACAGTTAAATAAAAAGTGCGCAATCTGTAATAGGTGGCGCTGTCTATAGCGACTACTAACGGGTTAATTAAACGTGAGCGTTAAAAAATTGTATAAAGTTAAATTATACATCTGGCTAAAGTGGACGTCATTATCACTTTAAAGATTTCCTACACATTGATAAAGTGCTAATGTAGTTCATGATGCAAATATATGTTGTTCGGAAAGGATTACTATTTTATTTTTAAAACGAACTTTTTATTTTTTAATTCAAATTTGCCGTAACTCTTTAACCAATCACATTAGAACGTCCATCTTTGGTGTTAGTGTGTTGGTGTTAGGGATTAAGGCCGATTGACAACACTGGGGTCCTAGGCCTGAGGGGGAGGGCCTTCCGTGGAGGTCTTTCTTAGGGGTCCTAGCCCGTATTTACGCAAGTTTCGGAGGAAACCACCGTCCATCTTTGGAATATCGATAATAAGGATTTTCTCGCCAAAAGTCGCCAAATCCATTACCATCTTTGGAATATCGATAATAAGGATTTTCTCGCCAAAAGTCGCCAAATCCATTACCTGCCTATTGGAGCTTTTTAATTGATTTTAAAAGGAAAATCAAGCTATTTTAACGCGGAAAAGAGCTGGAAATACAGAAAGTTGACATTTTATGAACTTACTAAGCCTGTTTGAAAGAATTTATGCAAAAATAAATACAGTTATTTACAATTTCGCAACAATACGCATTGATAAAGTTCTAATGTAGTTAGTTCTACAGCTATATGATTTAACAGAAAATTTAGAAACATGGTTTATAAAAAGTTTTTTTTATCTTATAATTATTTTGAAATCATGTTATGCGTATCATTGCAGGAGTTTACCCTTTAGTCGTGTGGTCTGAAGCACGCACATTTTAAAATAAAATACCTATTTGTATAGTTCTGCCGCCTTTAGCCAATGTACAAGGCTACACAAAAGCAATCTTTTTTATGCTTTCAATCTAACCGTAAAAACTATAAATATACTTTTGTAAAATGCACTTTTTCACGATTAAAATTAAAAAATCTGTTTCAAAGTGTCACAATAGAAGTAAAATACATTCAAGATTCAACGACGTAAAGGGTAAGAGCAGTCGGAAAATGTTTTACAATCTAGGCTAACCGCATGATTTTTCTTTATCAGATAATTTTCTTTTCTTGATAACGAGCTGTGAAGTTCGAGTTTTCAAATTTTAAATCTTGTGGGAAAATGTATCGGAAAGTCATTAAGGATGACGGGGCAAAATGATGAACGATGTGTGTGTGTGCGAGCGCGCCATAATTCCTATCTCCCAGAATGCAGCGTGTTGTTAGAAGCTAGGAAAACTATGTGTGTAGGTCGTGGTGGCCTTCACAAAATTTTCTTCTCTATTTACTTATACAAATTCATTTATTTCTACCAAAAACAATCAACGCTGCATTGGTTAAAAAAAAAAAAAAAAAAAAAAAAAAAAACTAGTTGGCATAGGTGTACTCTGCTCAGTTCCCCATCCTATTTATGTTCTCATAAATTTCTAGTGCGAGACCTATTATAATCATGTTAAAAGAAATGAATTTGACCGAAGTTTGATACAGTGACAGAATGAAATCTCCGCCTAATAGGCTATCCACCGTTTACTTCGATATATTTATCTCATTCTAATCTATTAATTTATTTTATCAAGGTCGATTCCGTAGTTTAGTTTTCATGCTACTGTTTCCAGCGCAATAATCCTCAAAATGTACACTTAAATGAAAAATTTACAATTTCGCTATGTTGATAAAATCGTAAATTACGAATAATTTACGAAATTTTCCTATTGGAATATTTGTATTCAATCCTGTTCAAACAAATATCATAAACGTAATTTTGAAGTTGTCTAATGTATTTAGGATCCTCAAAATGGTAGTTTATGCTCAATTTTGCCTTATTCTGGCATGTTAAGTAAATCGTAAATTCCAAATAACTTACAAATTTTTTATATTGGAAAATTCATAGTAATTAGTATTCATGCCAGTATCCTAAATAATATTTCAAAAGTAGTCTGACATCTTTACGATGAAAATATCTCTGAAAATTAAAGTTTATGTGAAATTTTGCCCTATACTGCCATGTTAAGAAATTCGTAAATTTCCAATAACTTGCGAAATTTTCACAAGTAGCCTATTTATATAGTTGCTGATGTTCATTCCGGCATCAAAACTGATATTTTAAAACTGGTGTGACATTTTTACAGTAAAAAGTTTCCGTTTAATACACGTTTAAGTGAATTTTTGTCCTATTCTCCCATGTTAAGAAAATCGTAAATTTCGAATAACTGCTGAAGTTTTTAAATTCGAATATTGCAACTGAATAGGGTTCTTGCGAGTGTCGAAAGTAATATTTTAAAACTGATCTGATCTCTCTGCGACAATTTGTTCTTGAGATATCGTGTACACAGACTAACAAACTAACGGACTAACGGACACCCTACAGACAGACACCCTACCAATTTTGTCATTTTCGGATTCCTCACACCTGAAAACGTGTAAAAAAGTCAAAAACTCGAGGTCGAAAATTTTCACGATTACCTAAGTACCCCATACCTATAGTATGATGGGGAACTAAAAAAAAAAAAAAAAAAAAAAGATTTTTGTTTTAAATGATCTCAGATCATTTAAATAAATCATTTGAAAATCCTAGACGAGCTGTTTCGCAAAATACTTAGGTTGAAGTATTGAAAATTTACTCCTCCCGGGGTTGTACCGCTAAACATTTGTAAAGAAAAAAATATCCAGTTCTCGAAACGTCTCAATCCATGGAAAACCGAAAGTAAACATTTTTAAGAATTCAAAAGAAAGTAGAGATTCCAAGCTTTCGTGCGCTAACGTCTTACATGCTTTGTTCGAAATTGGTCAATTATAGGTCATTTTTGCAAGACACAAATATAGGACTTATTATAATCCCTTTTGGAATATGAAAAAAATAATTATTAATCGCGGCCTATGAACTTAAGTTTTACGAAGTGAACTATTATAGTGTAGCTAAATTATTTAAAAGGAAGCATACGTGATATTAGTCTTATTGCTAGGATAAGGTAGGGCTGTTGTGGAAAGAGTCATTCATTAATTACATTAAGCACGAAAGAGTTGAGATGTAGAGGGACTGATTATCTGAAACACTCAACTATTCAAAACGAAATGAGACTATTCGGCGGGAAACCCATTTTGGCATAGCACTCGCCAAAAATATATTGGGTGATGGAGGTTCTTCAGGCCATTCAATTTTCAAACAGTGTAATTTGCGATTTTTTTTTTTTTTTTTTTTTTTTTTTTTTTTTTTTAATGCATGAACACAAAATTATTTTAAATTATATTTATTAAAGATATTAATGATGTTTAGAATTTTGCGTCATTTAAAGGAGCCAGTGATAAGATGAAAAAGAACTTACTTTTTGCAGTTAAAACTTATTATTTTTAATAAATCATATTAAAACATTGATTCATAATATTCTAAGGTAATTAATTTTAATTAAATATTCCTTATGAAAAAAATAGCCGAATTTTAGTGATAAAAATATTCTTTAAATAGATTGAAAAAATAAAATAAAATAAAATAAACAAATAAAAATACAATTTAAATCCTCGTTATGCACCACAACAGTTTGATGTCAGGGAAAAGTACGATCTCATTCTGCCTCCTGGCTAATTACTTTTTTAAATCGAGATAAAGATGTTTTGAACAAGCTTATAGAACATGGAATCCTCGTAATTACTTCCCCCTCTTTCTTTATATATTAAGAAAAAGTTACGGTCACTGGTGTCTTCTTCTTCTTTCTTCATGTCCTCGCGGAGGGCAGTGTCCTCGGCATCATGAGAGGTATCAATGTTTGCAGAATACTCCAAGGATGACATTTCAACTGCTTAGAAATTTCTATTCTTTTTATTAACGAACTTAATAACAAAAAACGCCGGGGTTATAAAGGTACTATGTATTTGCCACCTAGAAAAATGCTTCTTATGACGTTGTTTTCCGGTCATGTTATTTTCCACGCGAAAGTTAAAATGGGATCCATGGTGTGTAAAAGAAGAAAAAAAAAAGTAAAATAAATGTCAGTGTTGCTATTAGTATTTTCAATGAAATTAGGATTATAATTTGTCATCTTCATTTTTTTTTCTTTTAATTTTCTAATTGGCAATCTTTCGTGTGGTTTATATATATATTTTTTTAATATTCGTTCTTTTCTTTTTTTCTTTTTTTCTCTTTTGTGAATGAGGAAATAACGTCGTCTGTATAATACACTGCATTTGTTTTTGTCTTTATATAGTATTAAGTATATTTATATCTTTATTTAGTATTAAAGTATATTTATCCTTTTTTATTTAAAAACATAGTTTAAAATATTTCGAATATATTTTGGCATAAAAAATGTCAAATTCAATTATTTATAAATGACTCATATACGCTTATATGGGTCATTCTCTGAAAAGTGGGCTTAAAAAAAAAAAAAAAAAAAAAAGTCCAAGTAAATTGCTCCAATTTTTTTTTTTTTTTTTTTTTTTTTTTTTTTTGTACATGTACACGTACGTTACAAATAATAAAAAAATAATATAAACCAAACTGTATCTGATAATTTTTGATATAGCAATTACTTTTATTAATTAGAAAAATGAGGGAATGATTGTGAGGGAATGACAAATTTCTTCTAAAAACTACTTTAGAAAAATAATATTAAGTTTAGTTATATTTTCAAACACTAAATATTTATTAAAACATATTTTTATTAATATAACATCATAAAAAAGCAAATTCGATTTCTTTTAGTTAACTTTATAATGAGTGAGGGAATGGCCTATAATAATACTGTATTTCAATCTAACATTTGAGAGCCATATGCTACTCATTGTAAAATGTTTCCAACAGAACACAAAATGGCTTCTTTACTTTGCTGCTATGCAAATTAAGTTTGACTTATATAAAGTATGTGCTATCATTAATACAGTAAGTAAGGATGTCATTATAGTTTGATGAGGGAATGATATCTATTACCAAGGACAACAATAAAAAGTATTCTAATTTCTTTCGTTGCATAATATATAAATAATGGATAAATATTTATTAAAGTATGTTTAATAAATTTTTAATCCAAATATACATGCTTTAATACCATAGAAACCATTTTATTTACTTAAGTGTGGGAATGGGGACACAGTGAGGGAATGATATTTTGCATTTTTAAAATTATTTAAAAATTATATTTGAATTCCAATAACCAAATAATAACAGTTTATATGTAAAACCAATTAATATTGATAGTTTAAACAACTTTTTGTTTTTGTGCTTTTAAAAATATACCCTCAAGATTACTGGGACATGAAATGACCACTTTTCAGAGAATTACTCATCTATAAACTCATCTTCTAATTTCACACTGATAAATTTTTAACATTACAGACTTAGACATTTCTATGATACATTTCATATTTCTAATTATGGGGAAAAAAATAAATAAATAACCTAAAATTCTTATGTAATAAACTTCTTTTCTTTTTAGATACTTTCGAATGTGTAAAATTATTACCGAGCTGTCGGACTGTGGTGCATTCGTATAAAGTACAGGCCAATGAGTTGAATTTTAACAAAGATCGTCGCAGGGCTAACGCAATTTGCGATAGAACAAACGCGTCAGTCGCTAGCAAACAATGAACGGTGGTTCTAAAAAAAAAAAATGTGTCCGAACTCATTCACTTCACCTTAATGGCGAATATACACAGTCATGCGGTTCATACGAAATGACCTCTTTTTGCTAATACATTATTTAACCATCGCGAAATTTCTTTCAATGTCCGCTAACTACTGAATATATTCGATAAGTCAAGAGGAATATCGCTCCTATTTTTTTTTACTTTCCGAACACTAGAGTGAGGAAAGTATTGTAATCATGTCAAAAATCCGATTTCGAGATTTTGATGTTCCTATACGTTTCGAGGTCCAATGAGTCCGTTTTCACTATTTGTACGATGAAGTATGTATGTCTGTGAGTGAACACGCTAGCGTCTAAACGCTTGGTTCGAATAAGCTGAAAGTGGGTGCGTATATTGTAAGTCACCCTAGTACGAACCCTATAGATTTGGGTGAATCTGGCACTTACAGTTTATTTACAGGGACACCGGGAAAAATTCTTTCATTTTGGCCTATGGGGCCCAATTTTTAAAAGTGCGATAGCCTCTAAACGCCTCATTCAATGGAGCTGAAAATGTATATGAATATTATAAATCACCATTGCACTCACTATAAGCATTTTGGTGAATCTAGCCTTTATAGGTTTTTACAGGGACACAACGAAAAATTCTTTATCGTTATGATCTATGGGCTTAAAGTTCAGTAGCGTTCAATAAAACATCGTGTAATATAGGGAGAAGAATACTCAAACACTCTATTACGGCTTTCTCTCTTTTGTTTGTTTAACAACTCCTCTTTCTTTACTTTATCTACGAAACTGTTAATGACTCCATGTTCGGAAAGTCGAGTGGAGACACTCCAGACTTTTTTTTTTTTTTTTTTTTTTTCAATTCATTTTTCAAGTGACGTCACTGCACAATAGAAAACTATCCAATTCAAAAAAACTTTCTTTTCGTGGCAACGTAATGTTCCATCCCAGATCTACTGCTTCCCAAAAAATAACGGCGCAAGCAGCTGAAGGCGACCTACCCGGAGAGGGAATATTTATCGGCTGTTTCCAAGGCAACCCTTCTTTTCGGGAGGTTTTAATGATCATTCATCTCCCTTTATTTTTTTCCTGGAATGTTCTCTTTTATATTTTATGGATAATATTGGAAACACTCTCTTTTTGAAAATGTGCGGACACTTTTGCAGATAGAGTGTACGACTGTTTTACGACTGTGCGTTTTCAGGAGAGATGCGGTCGGGAATTCAATTGGATTTGGAAAAAACAAACTCCGGGATCCTCCATCTTGGTTCCCCGCGAAAGGAGAAATTCACAGATTGTTTTAGTTTCCCATCCTACAGTAGGAATCCGCGATTGTAATGAAATGCTCGCCCTCTGCTGGGCTAAGGTGAAATTACAATTAACACGAATAGCTTTCGGCTTTCGTCGAGACGCCATTGCTTGCCGATGTTTAGTTTCACATATATTTATTGAATAAAAATGAATGAATCCGGTAAAAAAGATAACTTACTGTTGTGTGCCACAGTGTAACTCCAAAGGATCAAGAAATCCAGAATTAAGCTTCCATTTATTTCCAAATGACAAATTTTAAATTCCAGTTACTTCGGCTAATGAAAGTAAAGAATTAATCAGATGATTTGAAACTAATATTTGTTCAGCTTCAGTTAAACATCTTCTTCCGATCGAACTTGAAATACACTGAAATATTTTTTCCAAAATCAATCGATTTTCCATGGTGTAATGGCGGAGAAATTATAACACGAATATTAAGTAGTAACACAAATAGAACAATAATAAATACACGTGGCTGTTATATTTACTAACAACAAAAGCTGAAAAAGCGCCATCTATCGATCATTACAAACGCGGATACAGAATTTAGGAATTCGTAAAAGTTTTCGATCTCCGTTTTTTTTTACATTTTAGTTTCGAGGTGTGAGTAATTCTAAAATCAAAGAATGGATGGGGTGTCCGTCCGTAAGTCAGTCTGTTAGTAATGTTAGTCTGTGTGTGTACGCATAATTCTCGAACAAAGGATCGTAGAAAAGTCGGAAGAATATAAATGTCACTTATATGATATTGGCAAGAATCTGCAGTATTCTAACTTGAAAGATTCGTAAATTATTCGAAATTTACAAAATTCGTAACATGGGAGAATAGGGCAAAATATCGCTTACTTTTCAATTTCGCTTATTCTTTTCAAAGAACAATTTTATCGTAACGATGTCGGACCCGCTTTTAAGCATTAGTCAGGATTTCCTATCAATTTTCTAATTTAAAATCTTCGTAAGTTATCCGAAATTTAGGATTTTCTCAACGTGGCACAATAGGGCAATACTTCGCGTAAACTTGCATTACGAGGATCACTGCATTGGAACTGCACGGAAACTAAAATACAAAACAGATCCAAATGAAATGAATCAACCAATTAGAATTAGATAAATGTATGAAGGATGGGGAGCGTTTTCAGTGGGGCATTTCACTCTGCAACTGTGTCCAGTTGATTCATTTCCTTATCGAGAGAATAGTTGTCCCTGCAACAGGAGAATAAATAAAGATGGGTAACTGAGCAGAGTCCACCGAGGCCAATTTGTTTGTATCTATAACTAAGGGAGAGATCTCTCATTTTATTAATTATTTTTAATTTATATTGTAGATGTAAAATGAACATTTTTTATGAGGGGTTTGATTTCTGTATGTAATATTTACCTTACTGGAACACTTTTGACAAATACACGCGTCTGGCAGTAAAACGTAACGCGTTGAAATTCTTTTGTGTGACCATCACACATTTTATAGGAAATCCCATCTCATAAAGAGATATTTAAAACCACGTGTCGTTGTATAAATTAGTTTAAAATGACACATTAAAAACACGTAAACATTTTCATTAAAAAAGATATATTTTAATAAAAATCATTTTAAAATTTTACAAAGCTTTTCGCCCAGCTTATCTGGGCATCGTCAGGTCAGATTAAAACAAGTTTGATAAGTGCAGCGCGACACATACTGAAGCTGCATTACACTTGAGCTTAGATCAGTCAGTCCACAAATCATAAGTTGTAAAAAAAGAAGAAAAAAAGTTTTCTTTTTAGTTGAAGCTTTTCAGGGTCACCATGGAACAACTTGAAGTTAGGAAAAACTTGCGTTTAGTTGAGGCTTTACAGGGGTATGATGGTGTTGCTCGAACCCTAATTGCTGAGGACCATCAAACATTTTACTACCAAAACCATGGTTTTAAGAGTCTTAATAATGGATTGTCTGTTTTATAGTGTTGAATGCAGTGTGATGATGTTAAAATGCCAATAAATGAAATATCCTTCATAGGCTCTAATATATATCGAAATATCTTTCTGTATCCTTGCACACGAATCACAAACACTCTGTATACACAGTATATGCGAGGAGTATGGCACCATCCCCAATCTCATTGTATGGGTGCGGGAGAACACTCATTATACTTCTACTAACTGCCACCTGTCTCCTTTTCTTCCGATTTCCTTTGATCCAGAAAAACCCACGACTTGCATCGCCGCTCTCCTTATTAACTTTTTGTAACATCCCTCCTTTGTCGGGTTGAAGGAGATCCTTCGCAGAACCGGGAGTTTCAACTCCCTCTTTTCCCAACAAAATTATTCATCGATCTTCATCAGGCCGTCCCGAGTTGAGTACAACACGGCAACAGAAGGAACTGTGAAATAAAGATAAGAAACTAACATTAAAAATAATGCGCTTGTATATATTTCTTAATTAGAAAAGCGTATCACATACGCCCCTTTTCTCCAAGGAAGGGGAGTTGTTAGTTCTCCCTCAACCCGAAATTTTGCAGATTTGTCAAATTTTTAATTATACTTCATTTTAAACACTCAGCAAAGTTCAAACCACTTTCGAAACGGCCTTGGTTACGCCACCCTTGCTCGTTTCAGTCCTCCTTTTATTTTAGAGGATCCACAGATCAGTAGCCTGAGAGTTCCACTTCTCAGCAGTTCATTTTTATTCATTCTACTATACGAATGGGTCGTTTGACTACGTTAGGGTCCTAGGCCTATAGGTGGAATGCCCTCCGTGGGGGTCTTAGCCCGTATTTACACGAGTTTCGGAGAAAACCATGGAAAACTCCGAATGGCTAGGACAGTGAGCGCGACCTGGGATTGAACCCGGCACCTCCCATCTACCAGCTTTGAACGCAGAACCATTCGGACCCTGGTGGGGCTCATTGTAAATGGGAATTGTCTCATTGTAAATTGATTTTGAAATAACGAGCATTTTGTAAATTTGTGCGCAGAAAAAAATTAAAATTATTCAGTCAGCGTTGTTGATTTTTTAGTGTTTTAATACAAATCAGAGTTATAAGACATTAAAAAAATGAAATTTCTGTGATACTACAAATTAATTTTCTTATAAAGTCTTGGTTATCTGAGGAAAAAAATAAGTAATACCAAAGCTAAACTATAAGGAGTTTTACTCACATTTTTATTTTGATTCAATGAATGGTAATGCTGTTTTCGATGATTAGAAATAAATATTGAGAACCCCCCCCCTTTTTTTTGGGGGGGGGAGGGGGACAGCTGAAATTTTGTTCATTGTATCGCGTACAACTTTTTCAGTTTACATGATACCTTCGATACCTTGTTTGGTGTTTTTATATAAGCAGCATTTGGCTATTAAATGATGCAAATGAAATTTCGTTAAACCTTGCACATGCGCAGTTGTAAATTTATTAAAAATGCCCCTATTTCATTAGATATTTAATAATTTTTTATTTTGATTGCAGTATGCTGTGTCTAATGTTGTACGTCAAATTTCCTGAAAATAGCTTTGCACTTGCGTGTCATTGCTAAAAAAGTGACTTTTTTTTTTTTTTTTAAATTTTTTAAAGAAACCGTTATATTTACCTGATTATATGTGGTAGAGACAGGAAAATTTATACAAATAATAAGAAATAGACCCATAATCACGTTTTGCAGCCAGATCGTATTTCAAACATTACTTTTTACAGGGATTTGCCAAACTTTTTTTTTTTTTTTTTTTTTTTTTTACTGATGCCCCTTTCACTTTTCGGCCGAAACTGTCACTGAAGTATGAGGTATAACATGTTCTAGTCCTGAAGTTTCAAAGATAGCTTGTCTAGTACTTTTTGAGATACTTCAAAAAACGTCTGAAATCGAAAGTGTCCGGTCATTTGTGGAAAGGTAAGGCCATATTCAATATTTTAAACACTTTTTTTACGATCTTTTAAGAGTGTTTATGATTTGAATTATAGACTATCAGTCTATCTTTATGTCCACCCGCCTCTAGCGTTCGTAAATATTTTTAGAATTTCTTCAAAATGATATACGTTAGTCCAGTTCACTACGGCATTCTTTCTATTTAAAATAGAATATATAGCATAGTTGATTTGTGTACAGGAACACCCCCCTCCCCCCCCCCCCCCCGAAAAAAAAAAAAAAAAAAAAAAAAAAGCCAATGCATTGCGTTCTGTGTGAGAAAATTTTATAAATCGTATTTAAATAAGTTCACAAATCCCATAATGAAATAAATAGACACTTATTGTTCATGTGCTAAAAAAAGTTTTTTTTTTTTTTTTTTTAATATAATGTGGCATTTTTAACGTTAAGATTTACAGGGCAACACTAAAATATTAACATTCAGTAATAGAGGATACATTGCTGAAATTGCATTTCCGTTTGTGTCTTTTTTCAACACTTTCTACCAATGTTTAAGAGTGATTATGAAATTAATTACTGTCTGTCCTCCTGTCTATTAGTTTTGTGATCATGTAGGCAAAGTACTTTGAAGTTTACACGATACAACGAGCCCGTACGATTGGGAAGAGTTATTAATCCATGCGAAGCGCGTGATTTTTCGTCCTTGCTTGTGGTTTTCAAACCATTGCAACATTCTATACAGAAAACTTGACATTCTGCAGAATGCAGTCGTATGAAAGAGAAGCAATATTACTTCATTTTTTGACTGCGTTTGTTGTAAATATCAGCGAAATTTCTTTTGCCTCATTTTACAAGCCAAATGTTATCAAGAAAATATCGAGAAAATTCAGAAAGAAATGACAAATATTTGCGAAGAAAGTGCGGGGTTTTATCCATATTTTTATTTTGAATCTACCTACTATTACCATTAATTCATTGAAAATAAATTTTGGATAAAATTCTCTATCGCTTTAATAAGTAGTAAGCAAAAAACTTCGAATAAACAACTTATTATTTTACCATTTTTATTAACTTCGATTCTTCGTTTGTCCGGTACCAAATCTTGCAATCGATATTTTACTAGCCAGACATTTGAAACTTTCACAGTAGCTCAGAACCCGGTGACAACACACTACTTCGTAGCCCGATTTTCGAATTTACGATTAGTTTTCTTTTAATGAATTAAAATATGAAAATAACCTCCTAATAGCTTTAAAAATAGCCATTAAAATATTAGCTACAATTGAATTGCCCCCCCCCCCCCCAAAAAAAAAAAAAAAAAAAAAAAAAAAAAAAATTCTTTCGACCTAAAATTAAATACATTTAATGAAAGGTGAAAGTTAAAAAACTCTAAAAAGTTAAATGAGGCATCTCACAAAAATGGACGTCATCATCACTTTAAAAATTGTATACGCATGGATAAAGTCCTAATGTAGTTCTATAGCTATGATTGAGCAGAAAATTTAAAAACATGGTATATAAAAAGTTCATCTTATAATTATTTATTTGCAACTCCATTCCTGTGGTGCCTTTTTAGGATTCCTCTATTGCTTTGATTCATGGGAGAGCAACTCCTATATTTTACTCCTTTCATGGTTTCATCTTTTTAAATTTTTACATTAACCGCTTGGATCTATTCCCGAGAGTCTATTTGGCTGATAAATTATGCAAAAGAACTCTCGCATGCGTACAGTTAAAGGTTTAGTAAAAAGGCTCCTGTTTCATCAGATATCGAATGTTTTTCTGTTCTGAATTTAGTGTATTATCTCTAGAGTGAAATTCAGTTTGCATTATAATTAGAAAACACAAGATCACGAATTTTTTTTTTTTACTTCTATATTCAGTAGAAGAAAGAATTGGATTCGTAATAATTTTCGACTTCCGCTTTTCGACGGATTGACAAGTTTTGAGAGCTCCGGAACACAATTTGACCGTTTTTAGAAAATGTCTGTCTGTGTGTGTGACAAAAATTTTGTGGCGACTGTATCTCTGGAACTATTGCTCAGAATCTATATATATATAAATGAATGTTTGTCTGTATGTTATTTATAAAATCGTAAACGGCTTGACCGATTTCGATCATTCTTTTTTTGTTTTTTTCCTTATAGGTCAGGGATGGTTTAGGAAAAAAAAAAATTGAAAAAATCTTTAAAATTAATTAAAATATGAAAATAATAAACTTATTGACTTATATTGACCTGACTTAATATAAGCCATTTAAATTTTTTTGTTGCCAAAAAAAGTGTACGAGATGTATTTATTTATTGTTTTCAGCATAAAATGAAATATGCTTTCACGCGAAAAATAAGAAATTACTAAATGTTAAATTGGTCGATGAGAAAATGACACTTTATAATTTTAAAATAAAATAGTAATATTACAAATCTAACATATTTCTTCTGAATTTTATTTCACAGCATTTTTTTTATATACCTCAACTTCAGATTTTCTTTTTTTTTTTTTTTCTTTTTTTTTTTTTTTTTTTAGTATGGCGGATGAAACACGCTTGGCATAAAAGTTAATTCAGCATTATGGTAAAGGTATTTTCTTATTGATAATTCTTGACAATTTTTTATAATTTTGATGCTAAAGTAGATCGGACATTTTTCGCCAAGGAAAAGATAGAAAGAAATACGCAAGCGAAGTGATGACGTCACTGGCCGTTCGTGGATGCAAGAAAAATATTTCCTATGTTACGCCCATTGGATTTTTTGTAAAAAATTATTAAAAATCGAGGAAAAATATTTCCCGATTTTAATCCGCATATTTAGGTATAGATATGTATTAGTTATCATGTCCATGCATTAGATTAAGTTATTTTTGTTGTAAAATTGACAAAATTTGAATTTTTAATTTCAAAACTCTAGAAAAAAAAATGGCAAACTTCCATATTCGATTGAAAACACAAACATTTCATTTCAAAGGATGATATTATAACACAATAAATATCCAACTAATATACTGATTAAAAGGGAAATGATAAATATTCTATCATAATTTGAAGTCAAATTTGTTTTCAAATGTCTAAATAAAGTATCTGATATAAGATACTAATATGTTGTAGCGGAATAGATTCGATATCGATCATCCTTGGTAGAAAAATAAAATATCGCCAAATTATTTGGCGAACATAATTTAATTCCTTTCAAAAATCATGGTTATTTTAACAACTTATTTTAAGACAGTAATGAATAATATGAAACAATATTTCGTACAATGCATATTACGAAAATATACATCTGGCATGTATATTTTCGTATTACGTTTTTGATCACCAAATACAATAAGCGCCAAGAACGACAGAGTTTTGAAATTTAAAATTAAAATTTTGTCAATTTGACAGCAAAATAACTCAATCTAACACATGCACATGATAACTAATACATATGTGTACTCAAATATGGGGATTAAAATCGGGAAATAATTTTCTTCGTTTTTTAATCATTTTTTACAAAAAATGATTAAAAAATTGGCGATTGACATAGGAAATCATTTTCTTGCATCCACGGACGGTCAGTGACGTCACACTTCGCTTGCGTATAGGAACAATAATCGCATAAATTGTACTTTGGTCTAAAACGGCAACAAAAATTTAAAAGTCGCCAAGGGCATTAAGGCTGTACCATGGTCAAGTTTACATACTAATTTATTTATTTTTCTATATACCAACTACTATTAACTAAGCATGAAGTATATATAACCACAAAATAATAATTGTCTCATACGATAGAAGTTGCCGATCATAGCATATTGTAATATTATATGTGGCTTGAAATTGCTGTCATTCTATGGTTGATTGATTAAATCAAATAAATATAGGAAATAACTTGAGAGCAAATATTATGTACATCACATATAATGTTGTTCATATGTAACTGGGATTCAGATATAAACGAGCTACTTCAAATTTTTCGATACTGTCCGTATCGAAACTGTTATGTATGATAAGCAACCAAATGGAAGCCCACGGGTAAGCCATTGTCGCAGGCAATAGGGACAGGCGCCAGAGATTGCAAGGACGAACAAGGCGATGCCTAAGGCAGCGGGAACCCAAAGAAAACTTTTAACCGATTTCAGTTTTTTTTTTTTTTTTTTTTTTTTTTTTTCATAAAGCATATAGAAAAGAGTTTGCCAGCGAAGCGGGCAAAGCCGTCCAAAATTGTTTAAGAACTGAAATATTATTCAACAATTCGCCGGGAAATGGAGAAAAAAAAAATAAAAAATTTGAAACTCATAAATATTATATGAATTTCACCACATAGTTAAAATTTTAATTAACCAGTCACCAAATTATTATTAGAACCAGATTAATATTGTGCAATAGTGAACTAAAATCATACAAAGAAAGGTTTCGAAATAAAATTCATAATTGACGACCCAGTTTTTATACTTCCACAACGCAGTACTGTTTTAGTACAGAATCCCTATGGACGAATTTTAAATTTTTATCGCCATGTTGGCGATAACTTTTTATTTATTTATTTTGGCATTTTATTTTGGCTTTCAATGAGTTACAAATTTTTTTGAGTGTACTTTATCAGACTCTGTTTTGCACAGCACCACAATGATAAGGTTTCATTTCATTACATATTATGATCAAACCGTCAGTTCCCACACATACACATCAAAATTTGCACGTGAACGAAGTCGCGGGTAACAGCTAGTATTTTAATAAAAATCATTTTAAAATTTTACAAAGCTTTTCGCCCAGCTTATCTGGGCATCATCAGGTCAAATTAAAACAAATAAGTGCAGCGCGACACATACTAAAGCTGCATTACACTTGAGCTTCGATCAGTCAGTCCACAAATCATAAGTTGTAAAAAAAGAAAAAAAAAAAAGTTTTTTTTTTAGTTGAAGCTTTTCAGGCTCACCGTGGAACAACTTGAAGTTTGGAAAAACTTGCGTTTAGTTGAGGCTTTACAGGGGTATCATGGTGTTACTCGAACCCTAATTGCTGAGGATCATCACACATTTTACTACCAAAACCATGCTTTTAAACGTCTTAATAATGGATGCCTGTTTTATAGTGTTGAATGCAGTGTGATGTTAAAATGCCTATAAATGAAATATCCTTTGACGCGAATATATATCGAAATTCTTTTCTGTATCCTTGCACACGAATCACAAACACTCTGTATACACACTATATGCGAGGAGTACGGCACCATCCCCAATCTGATTGTATGGGTGCGGGAGAACACTCGTTATACTTCTACTAACTGCCACCTGTCTCCTTTTCTCCCGATTTCCTTTGATCCAGAAAGCCCCACGACTTGCATCTCCGCTCTCCTTATTAACTTTTTGTAACATCCCTCCTTTGCCGCTCCTCCGCAGAACCGGGAGTTTCAACTCCCTCTTTTCCCAACAAAATTATTCATCGATCTTCATCAGGCCGTCCTGAGTTTAGTACAACAGAAGGAACTGTGAAATAAAGATAAGAAACTAACATTAAAAATAATGCGCTTGTATATATTTCTTAATTAGAAAAGCGTGTTACATACGCCCCTTTTCTCCAAGGAAGGGGAGTTGTTAGTTAACCGCCTTCCCTCAACCCGAAATTTTGCAGATTTGTCAAAATTTTTAATTATACTTCATTTTAAACACTGAGCAAAGTTGAAACCACTTTCGAAACGGCCTTGGTTACGCCACCCTTGCTCGTTTCAGTTCTTTTATTCTAGAGGATCCACAAATCAGTAGCCTCAGAGTTCCACTTCTCAGAAGTTCATTTTTATTCATTCCACAATACGGATGGGTCGTTTGACTACGTTAGGGTCCTTAGGTCCCCTCCGTGGGGGTCTTAGCCCGTATTTACGCGAGTTTCGGAGAAAACCATGGAAAACTTCGAATGGCTAGGACAGTGAGCGCGACCTGGGATCGAACCCGGCACCTCCATCTACCAGCTTTGAACGCAGAACCATTCGGCCGCTGGTGGGGCTCATTGTAAAAGGGAATTATCTCTTTGTAAATTGATTTTGAAATAACGAGCTTTCTGCAAATTTGTGAGCAGGAAAAAATTAAAAGTATTCAGTCAGCGCTGTCGATTTTTTAGTGTTTTAATAAAAATCAGAGTTATAAGAAAATTAATTTGTAGTATCACAGAAATTTCATTTTTTAAAGTCTAAGTTATCTGAGAAAAAAAAAGGTAATACCAAAGTTAAACTATAAGGAGTTTTACTCACATTTTTATTTTGATTCAGTGAATGGTAATACGGTTTTCGATGATTGGAAATAAATATTGATAAAAAACCCCGTATCATCTTCTTATTTTGGGGAACAGCTGACATTCATTTCATTCTGTCGCGTACAACTTTTTGAGTTTACACGATACCTCGTTTGGGGGTTATATATAAATAGCTCAATACATTTGGCTATTAAAGGAAGCAAATGAAATTTCGCTCAATCTTGCGCAAGTGCATTTAAAAAATGTTTTAGTATCAATGCTCCTACTTCATTAGATATTTAATATTTTTTCATTCTGATTGGAGTATGCTGTGTCTAATATTGTATGTTGAGTTTCCTGAAAATGGCTTTGCACTGGGTTTTTAAATACCCTGAGTGTTATGACTTTTATTTTTTTGGCAATTTTTTAAAGAAACCGTTACTTTTCTGATTATGTGGTAGAGGCATGAAAATTTATACAGGTAATAAGAGACTCATAATCACATGCTGCAACCAGGTCGTATTTCAAGCAATACTTTTTATAGGGTGATGCCAAACTTTTTCTTTTTACTGATCCCCCTTTCACTTTTCGGCCCGAAGCTGTCACTGAAGTATGAGGTATAACATGTTCTAGTCCTGAAGTTTCAAAGATAGCTTGTCTAGTACTTTTTGAGATACTTCAAAAAACGTCTGAAATCGAAAGTGTCCGGTCATTTGTGGAAAGGTAAGGCATATTCAATATTTTTAACACTTTCTTTACGATCTTTTGAGAGTGTTTATGATTTGAATTATAGAGAGTCAGTCTATCAGTCCGTCCGCCTCTAGCTTTCGTAAATATTTTTAGAATTTCTTCGAAGTGATATATGTTATTCCAGTTCACTAGGGCATTCTTTCTATTTAAAATAGAATGTATAGCACAATTGATTTTGTGTACAGGGACACCCCCCAAAAATGCCAATGCTTTGCGTTCTATGTGAGAAAATTATATGAATCGTATTTAAATAAGTTCTCAAATCATAATGAAATAGACATTTATTGTTCATATGCTTTAAAAGATGTTTTTTTATAGTATATGGCACGTTTAGCGTTAGGATTTACAGGGCAACACTAAAATTTAAATATTCAGTAGATGATACATTGCTGAAATTGCATTTCCGTTTGTGTTATGCTTTTTTAACACTTCCTAACAATGTTTAAGACTGATTATGAAATCAATCAGTCCACCTGTCTATTAGTTTTGTGATCCTGTAGGCAAAGTACTTTGAAGTTTACACGATACAACGAGCCCGTACCATTGGGAAGAGTTATTAATCCATGCGAAGCGCGTGATTTTTCGTCCTTGCTTGTGGTTTTCAAACCATTGCAACATTCTATACAGAAAACTTGACATTCTGCAGAATGCAGTCGTATGAAAGAGAAGCAATATTACTTAATTTTTGACTGCGTTTGTTGTAAACATGAGCGAAATTTCTTTTGCCTCATTGTACAGTCGGAGAAAAAAAAAACGCAATACTCAACTTAACTTCGTTGCTAATCGATGTAGAAAAATGTAATAGGTATCATTCGACGGGGAATTGTGAGTAGTTTCAGAAAATGAACTGAAATTTTGAATTGGGGGGTCGTCTACATATTAAAACGTGGACCAACTTTGATTTTTTCAATGGTAATGCCCCATTTTTATTTTATATTTGAATTCCTGGGATCGCGACAACGCGAAAAAGTATATTGGTTGTATATTTTACTTATTTTTTCACAGAGTTATAAGCGTTCAAAGTTTGAAGGTGCTAATGTTAAATTCATATTTCAAACTTTTATTAATATCTTCACAAAAAATAACACGAACGATATAATTTTTTTTTTTTTTTTTTTTACAAGATACAGTGAAGAAACCCAAACATAATCCATCATTACTTTTGATTCTGAAAAATATTTTTAATTCTGGAAAATATTAATAAATTCATATTCATAAAAATTATGAATTATGACCTATATTATTTTTTACATAAAATGAATCCTAATGCTGAAAAATATGGGTATGCAAATTTGCAGCTCATTCCAGTTATTAGTTTTCAAGGTATAAATAAATCTTTCTTTTGGAGTGGTAAAGGGGCCGTCTCTTATAAAGTTTTGCATGAGATAACGGATCAAATCTTAAAAAATAACAAAATTAACTTTGTTAAGTCAGTTTAGTTAACTTTGTTAGTTAAGTCATTAATTTTTATAATTATTTTTTACCTGAAAGATTTCCGGTGTGAAACATTAAAATTTTATCTGTTTCTTATAGGATCTTAAATTTATTTTTCTACATTTACTGATAACCCCACTTTTGATTATAACTCTATAAATACTAAAGATAAAGTATGCAAACAGTATACTTTTCCGCACTGCTAGACTCTCAGAAATTCGAATATGAAGTCAAAATTGGGTGTTGCTATCGAAAAAAATCAATGTTGGCGCTCATTTCAATATGTAGATGACCCCTAATTCAAAATTCAACAACATTTTCAGAAAGTGCCTTTAATTTCCTGTTGAATTATGTCTATTAGATGTTCCTGCGTCAATTAGTAACGAAATTATAGCGGGTGTTGCGTTTTTTTTTCCCCGACTGTACAAGCCAAATGTCATACAGAAAATTCAGAAAGAAATGACAAATATTCGCGAAGAAAGTACGGGGTTTTATCCACATTTTTATTTTGAATCGACCTACTATTACCATTAATTCATCGAAAATAAATTTTCGATAAAATCCTCTATCGCTTTAATAAGTAGTAAGCAAAAAACTTCGAATAAACAACTTATTATTTTACCATTTTTTATTTATTTATTTTTTATTAACTTCGATTCTTGTTTGTTTGTTTGTCCGATACAAATCTTGCAATCGATTTTTTACTAGCTATAGACATATGAAACTTTCGGAATAGCTCAAAAGCCGGTGACAACACACTACTTCGAAGCCCGATTTCCGAATAGTTTTCTTTTAATTAATTAAAATATGAAAATAACCTCCTAATAGCTTTAAAAATAGCCATTAAAATATTAGCTATAATTGAATGGTTGCCAAAAAAAATGGACGAGTTCATTTTCTTTAGACTTAAATACATTTAATGAAAGGTGAAAGTTAAAAAACTCTAAAAAGTTAAATGAGGCATCTCGCAAAAATGGCACGTCATGATCACTTTAAAAATTTTCTACGCATTGATAAAGTGCTATGATTCAGCAGAAAATTTAAAGATATGGTATATAAAAAGTTTATCTTATTTATTTGCAACTTCATTGTTGCCTTTTTAGGATTCCCTACAGCTTTGCTTCATCGCAGAGCAACTCCTATATTTTAATCATTTCATCTTTTTGAAGTTTCACATTGACCGCTTGGATCTGTTCCCGAGAGATAAATTATGCAAAAGAACTCTCGCATGCGTACAGTTAAATGTTTAGCAAAAAGGCTCCTGTTTCAGCTGATATTGAATGTTTTTCTATTCTGAATGTATAGTGTATTATCTCTAGAGTGAAATTCAGTTTGCATTATAATTAGAAAACACAAGATCACGAAATTTTTTTTTACTTTCTTCTATATTCAATAGAAGAAAGTATTGGATTTCCGGTTTTCGACGGATTTACACGTTTTGAGAGCTGTAGAACACAATTAGACCATTTTAGAAAATGTCTGTCTGTGTGTGAAAAAAATTTTGTGGCGACTGTATCTCCGGAAGTATTGCTCAGAATTGTATGTAAATTTATATGTAGATGCACCTTGACCTGAATGAGTGCCTGTCAAATTTTGGTATAAACCGCTCAACAAGTGGCGCTGTTACACGATGATTTCCGAAATTTAAGGGCAGACTATATCTCAGGTTCTATTGCACATAATCAAACAAAACTTGAAGTGTAAGAAGTTCATTATGAGAGGTTATGCCGATTCAATTTAAACTGTTATCGGCCAACAGATGGCGCTGCTATACAGCGATTTCTACAATTTAAGGGAAGGCTATATCTGAGAAACTATTGCACAGAATTGCATATAAATTTATATGTAGATGCACCTTGACATAAATTTGTACCTATCATTTTTTGGTTTCAACTGCTCAACAGGTGGCGCTGCTACACAGCGATTTCTGCAATTTAAGGAAAGGCTATATCTCAGGTTCTATTTCGTGTAATCAAACAAAACTGGATATGTGATAAGACCATTATGAGACATTATGCTGATTCAAGTTGGATGCTTATAGACGGCGCTGCTTTACTGGAAAATTCCTCGATAACGGGAAGGGAAGGCTATATCTAAATTTCTATGTCATACAACTGTAAGTGATCAGTGAAACGTGATCAGTGAGATAACCATTAAAAACGCATTTTTTAAGATGTTATTTATAGACAATAAAACTATATATTTCTTTGGACATTGAGTGTTAGTTTCCTCAAAGATGAAATTTGTTTGCATTCATCATATTGGATAATTTTAATAAATTATTTGCCCTTAGTGAATTTGTATAGGAAAATGTAGAAGAAAGACTTGTGGTGGCCACAACATGCTAGTTTTTGTTAAGAAAACATATCTCCATGAATTGACGTGCTATTCAGATACAAATGAATACAGATAATTATAAAAAATATTATAAGTCCGAATTTGAGATTTTGCTTTTTCTACACGTTTTGAGGTGCCCTGAGTTCATTTTTGATACTTTTGCGGTGATGTATGTATGTGTGTATAGATGTAACCACGATAGCGTCTAAATGCGTTACTCAAATGAGCTGAAAGTTGGTATGTGCATATGTTACAGGTCACTGTGCGATGAACCCTACTGATTTTGGGGAATCTAGCACTTAGTTTTTTTACAAGGACACAAAGAATTTTTCTTTTTCATTATCGTGTGTGGACCGAAAATTTTAAAGTGCGATAGCGTCAAAACACCTTATTCCATTGAGCTAAAAATTTATACACATGTTGTAGGTAACCATCGCATGAGTTGTATAAATTTTGATGAATAGTTTCTTTATAGGGACACAAAAAATTTCTTTATCATTTACTTTCTGAACTGTAAGGAAAGTATTGTAATCATGACAAAAATTTGACTTTGACGTTTTCGTGTATCTATACGTTTTGTGGTCCCCAAAGTTCATTTTTGCTATTTTTACCGTGATATAAGTATGTGTGTGTGTGTGTATGTTAGTGAACACGATAGTCTAGAAATTTTTGTTCGAATGAGCTGAAAGTTGGTATGCATGTTATAGTTCGCCGTAGCACGAACCCTATTGAATTTGGTGAATGTAACACTTTCATTTAGCATTTCAATTAGCATTAGCAATTCATTCAGTTTTTTTACAGGGACACAGTAAAATTCTTTATCATTGTTCGATTCAACTGAAAATTTATATACATGTTATATGTCACCACCACAAGAACTGTATAGATTTTGGTGAGTCTAGCTTTTTAGAGTTTTTTACTTTCCGAACATACATAATGTAATGAAAGTATTGTAATCATGACAAAAATCTGACTTTATAATTTTGCTATTTCTATACGTTTTGAGGTCACTTGAATTCATTTTTACTATGTTTACGATGATACATGTATGTGTGAGTGTGTGTATGAGTGAACACGATAGCGCCTTTGTTCAAATATGCTGAAATTTGGTACGTATGCTGTATGTCACCGTCGCACAAACTGTATAGCAGATTTTGGTGAATCTCATACTTGTAGTTTTTTTACAGGGGCACAAAGAAAAATTCTTTATCATTATGGTCTATGGGCCCAAACTTTTTAAAGTGCGATACCGTCTAAACGCCTTGTTCAAATAAACCAAAATCTTATACACATATTACAGGTTATCGTCACACAAACTGTATACATTTTGATGAATATAGCACTTATAGTTTTTACTTTCTTCTATATTCAATAGAAGAAAGTATTGGATTCGTAAAAATTTTCGACCTCGGTTTTTGATGGATTTACACGTTTTGAGAGCTGTAGAACACGATTTGACCATTTTTAGAAAATGTCTGTCCGTCTGTGTGTGTGTGTGACAAACTTTTCTGGCAACTGTATCTCAGGAACTACTGCACAGAATTTCATACAAATTGGTATGTAGTTGCACCTTGACATAAATAAGTGCCTATCCACTTTTGGTAAAAATTGTCTTACAGGTTGCGTTGCGATCCCGCTTTTTCTAAATTTTTAACAGGGTGGTACAGTACAAAATTTTGTATAAATGTGCATAAAGAGAATTATTTTTTTGTAATCATTATGAAATTTACAAGAATTATTTATAATAGAGATAGTCAACTGGGAAATGTTTTTTGTATGTGTAGGATCCTCGCCACCCCCACCCCTCCCCTGAGGGGGAAGTCCCCCCTCGAGGGGAGTAAATTTTCAAGATGGGTATCTTTCGAAAGGTCTCGTCAATACCTTTTAAAACGAATGGTTGAACTATAAATCTGTGATAATTTAAAACAAAGTTATCGATTTTTTTTTTTTTTTTACTTTTAACGAAAAAAATCTTAGAAAAAAAAAAAAAATCGTATTTTTTTTTTTTTTTTTTTTTTTTTAACGAAATTTAACCAAGCTTGGTATTTAGTTGGCCCCTGACATAAACTAGTGCTGATTAGATTTGGGAATCAATCGCTTAACAGGTGGCGCTGTGATTGTATTTTTTCTAAATTTTTAACATGGCACTATAGGACAAAATTTCATATAAATGTACATAATGAAAGTCATTCCTAACCTGTGATTGTAAAATTAATATGAATTATTGATAATAGTAGTAGTTAATTAGGAAAAAAAAATGTGCATGTGGGGACATCGCTTCCCCCCTGGGGGGAAGTATCCCCCGGGAAGGGGAGGTAAATTTTCAAGATGGGTATCTTTCGTAAGGTCTCGTCAATACCTGTAAAACGAATGGTTGAACTATAAATATGTGATAATTTTAAACAAAGTTATCGATTTTTTTTTACTTTTAACGAAAAGAAATCGTATTTTTTTTCTTTTTTTTAATATTGTTACTGAGTGAATTTGTATAGGAAAATATAGAAGAAAGTCTTGTGGTGGCCACAACATACTAGTTTTTACAGGAACACAATAAAAAAAATCTGGAGTGACTCCACTCGACTTTCCGAACATTGAGTAACTAACAGTTTTGTAGATAAAATAAAGAAAGAGGAGTTGCTAAACAAACAAAAGAGAGAAAACCATAACAGAGTGTTTGAGTATTTTTCTCCATATATCACACGAGGTTTTATTTAACGCTACTGAACTTTGAGCCCTTAGATCATAATGATAAAGAATTTTTCGTTGTGTCTCTGTAAAAATCTATAAATGCTAGATTCACCAAAATGCTTATAGTTAGTGCAACAGTGATTTATAATATTCATACAAATTTTCAGCTCAATTGAATAAGGCGTTTAGATGCTATCGCACTTTTAAAAATTGGGTCTCATAGGCCATAATGATGAAGAATTTTTCTTTGTGACCCTGTAAAAAAACTGTAAGTGCTAATTTCACCAAAATCAATACAGTTCGTGCAACTGTGACCTATAACATGTGTACAAATTTTTTGCTCAGATTAATAAGGCGTTTAGACACTTTTAAGAATTTGGCCCCATAGGCCATAATGATAAAGAATTTTTCTTTGTGTCCCTGTAAAAAAACTATAAGTGCTAGATTCACCAAAATCTATACAGATTGAGTATCTGTGACCTATATTATGTGTATAAAGTTTTTGCTCAATTGAATAAGGCGTTTAGATGCTATCGCACTTTTAAGATTTTGCTCCCATAGGCCATAATGATAAAGAATTTTTCTTTGTGTCCCTGTAAAAAAACTATAAGTGCTAGATTAACCAAAATCTATAGGGTTCGTACTATGGTGACTTACAATATACGTACCAATTTTCAGCTTATTCGAACAAAACGTTTAGACCCTAGCGTGTTCACTCACAGACATACACACACACATACATACATCATCTCAAAAATAGTGGAAACGGACTCAGGGGACCTCGAAACGTATAGAAACATCAAAATCTCCAATTCGGATTTTTGACATGATTACAATACTTTCCTCACTATAGTGTTCGGAAAGTAAAAATTCTTTATCATTACTGCCCATGGGCTGAAATTATTTAAAATTGCAATTTATGTCACCCGATTAAGCTAATAACTTATATACATGTTATAAGTCACCATCGCACAAACTGTATAGTTTTTGCTGACTTTAACACTTCTAGATTTTTACAGTGACACAAAGAAAAATTCTTTATCATTTTGGCCTATGGGCTCAAATTATTTAATGTGCGATAGCGTCTAAATGCTTTTCTCAAATGAACTAAAATTTATATACATTTTTTATAAGTCATTATCCCACGAACTCTGTGAATTGTAGAGAATTTAGCATACTCAGATTTTTTTTTTTTTTTTTTTTTTTTGTACAGGGACACAACAAAACATTCTTTATCATTATGGTCTATGGGCTGAAATTGGTTAAAGTGCGAAAGCGCCTAAATGCCTTATCCAATTGAGCTGAGAATTTATATGTTATAGATCACTGTTCAAGAACTCTGTGGATTTTAGTGAATCTAGCACTTACAGATTTCTACAGGGACACAATGAAAAATTCTTTATCACTGCGACCTATGGACTCAAATTACTGGAAGTACAACAGAGTTAAATTAAACAACATACTATGGGGATAAAAATACCGAAACATCCCATAATTTTCTCTTTTGTTTATAAAACGGTTTTTCTTACCTTTTAAATAATTAACGGATGTATAGATGAAGTAATGGTCGGAAAGTCGAGTGGTGTCACTCCGTATTTTTTTACAGAAATACAAAGAAAAATTCTTTATCACCTTTGGCCTATGGGCTCAAATTATTTGAAAGTACGACAGCGTTTAAATGCCTTATAGAATGAGCTGAAAATTTATACATATTATATAGGTCATCATTGCACGAACTGTATAGGTTTTGGCGAATTTAACACACATATTTTTTTTTACAGGGACGCAAAGAAAAAAATCTTTAAAAAATTTGAGCCCACAGGCCATAATAATAAAGTGCGATAGCCTTTAAATGTTTCATTCGATTAAGCTGAAAATGAATAGTCATGTTACAGGTTACTCTCACGAACATTTTGGTGAATCTTGCATTTAGATAATTTTGTAGGGACACAACGAAAAATTCTTTACCATTCTGACCTATGGGCTCAAATTATTTGAAGTGCAATAGCATTAAATTAAACAACATACTATATGGGGAAAAATACTCGAACACCCCATTATAAATTTCTCTTTTGTTTATTTAACTTCTTCTTACTTTAATTCATTTAGACACCCGTTAATTACTTAACGCTCGAAAAGTGAAGTAGAATCACTCCAGATTTTTTTAAGTGCGATACACTGCAAAAAATAAACGTTTAAAAAAACAGGAAAAATCTGGGTCCAGTATTTTTCCGTCAAATATACAGTTTAAAACCGTAAAATTATATCACTGACGTATATTTTACGCAGGAATCCTGTAAATCAAACAGGTTTTTTTTGTTAAAAGTACAGTTTTGTCCTGTATATTTGACGGAGAAATACTGGCACCCCAGCTACCAGTTTTTTCCTGTAATTTTAACGGGATTTTTTTGCAGTGTAGCGTCTAAACGCCTTATTCGATTGAGCTGACATTTTATGCCCATGTTATAGGTCACTATCGCCCGAACGGTATAGATTTTGGTGAATAGTTTTATACACTTTTTTACAGGGACACAACGGAAAATTCTTTAAATAATTTAAACCCGTGAACCATAATGATAAAGTGCGATAGCGTTTAAAAGCCTTATCCGATTGAGCTAAAAATTTATATACGTGTTATAGGTCACGTTCTCACGAAACCGTATATGGTTTAGTAATTCTAGCCGTTACAGATTTTTACAGGGACGCAACGAAAAATTCTTTATCATCGTTCCAATTGTTTGAAGGACGATAGAGTTCCATTAAACAATACACTATGTGGAGAAAAATATTCCAACACACAACTGTAATTTTCTCTTTTCTGTGTTGAACGACTTCTCTTACTTTAAGTAATTAACGGTTGTATTAATAAATGTTCGGGAAGTGGAATGGAGTCACTCCAGATTTTTTTTTTTTTTTTTTTTTTTTAATTTGTCTGGTTCACTTTTTTGTCTTCTGAAAAAAACTTTCGCTGAAATGTATGTAATGTGACTCGCTCTTTGACCCCTGAAATTATAAATGAATCCATCAAGTATTTTTTTAAATATTGGACAAAACGTCTCAATTAGAAAGTGTCCAAATAATTTTGTCAATACATTGTATATAAGTCTATCTCTTTTAAGAATGCGATATATATATATATTGTAACCAATAGCAGTGTAAAATGTATACATATATACAAAACTGATAACGCAGAGAGAACACGCCGATATTAAAGCGTGCGACAAACCTCTAATAGACCTCAATGTATCCGCGTTCTTTTATGTCCCCGTACAATGAGTGCTATTTATACCCATTTCAATAAGAAACAGGGTAGATTGAACCTCAATAAAATCAGTTTCAGGACATTCTGAATTCTCTACCGAAATGTGAGATCAGAGAGAAGCTGAAGTCCTAAACACTTTACAACTTTGTTGGAGAGTATTTAAAAAGATGAAGTTATTCTTATCGTGTCAAAAGGCACCTATCTATGCCGAGACACTAGAAGAAGTAGTCTCGGATTTTTCAGTGTCTATGTAGTCTCGCTACGAGAAATTTTGCACCTGCACATAATGTATTTGAATTATTTTATTTGTTCCCGTCTATACACTATAAAAAAAAAAGTCCTGTTTGCTGCCAGAAATTTTCTGTAATGACAGAAAATATTCGTAAGCTACAGAAAAAATACGTTGACATTTTTTTTTGTAACAGAACAATACAGAAAATATTATTAGACAGGTGTTTTGCCTGAGGAAAACTTGGGACTAATGAAGCACAAAGTCACTCAGTACGTTAAAAAAACACCTATCTGCTAATATTTTCTATGTTGTTCTGCTACAGAAAATTTCTGTCAACTTAATTTTTCTGTAGCTTACGAATATTTTCTGTCGTTACAGAAGATTTCTGGCAGCAAACAGGACTTTTTTTTTTTTTTTTTTTTTACAGTGTATAGGGATCATTTGCCAGATTTTCGAGTTACATCCCCATTGTATATGTACTGAGGATACCGAACGTCGTCGTCCCCCCCCCCCCCCGAATGTGTATTTCTTGAGTTAATGTAGGATTCCCACGCAGGGCAACTGTTCCAAACCTGATCGCTGCCGTATTGAAAGGATTTCATCAAATAGTTGTAATATGTCTGTATGAGTTCGACCCCAAAATTAATACTTTCTCCAAAAAAAAAGGAGGGAAAAAGTTGAGTTGCGGAGATTAAGGTCGATTGTTAACACTAGGGTTCTAGGCCTAAAGGTGGATTGTCCTCCATGGAGGTCTTTTTTAGGGCTCCTAGCCCGTATTTACGCGAGTTTTCGGAAGAGAAGAAGAATGTGTCAATCGAACGAAAGACATGCTCAATAATAATAATAATAATAATAAATAAATAAAAATAAAATGTACACAGGTCGTGAGTGGAAACTTCACTTCCTCTTCCTGTATTCCCCATTTCGCACTATATCAACGTCGTGCAGCATTCAACAGTGAGTACTGCCAGACTTTTTCTCGCGTTTTTCTTAGCTCCTGGAGAAGAAAACGGGAGAGAGAGGAGCGGGAGAAGGAAATCCTCCTTTCTCCGCAGATCAACAGGATAAGAGGGAGGGGGGATTAAAAACCCGATCATTTGTCAGAATGCCTAAAGAGACGGTTAGCGGGAGCTGCGCCCCCATACAACGAAACAAAACTATTGGAAAGAGAAGAGAGAAAGATGGATTTGGAAAGATGCCATGCGAGGATCTAAAGGAGGGGGGGGGGGGAGGGTGCCTGAGTCACATAGGCTGGCTTGTATTCTGGAGATACATAGTTGGAATTGGCTCATAAAAATCAGATGCCAACTGAATAATAACACTTCAGAGTAGAGGTCGTGCAATTCAGTTTGAACCGAGCCGGACTCATCTTGCTACTCGGAAACGGTTGACTCAATGTTTTCTAGGGTTCGGGATTATTTCAGTTCTTTATTCAACGAGTTGTTGGATTTATGCCGGAGCTCACTAGCGGCCGAGAGGTTCTGCTCTCGAAGCTGAAAGACTTGAAGTGCCGGGTTCGATCCTAAGTTCCGCTCGTCGACGTAACCGTTTCGTGTTTTCCAATACTCGCATAAATACGGACTAGGACCCATTAGAAAGACCCCTCCCCTTCCTCATGGAGGTAACATAACCCGGGATTGAAACCCTAACGTAGTCAATCTTTCTTCTTAACCCACTCAGCCACAAGAAGATTGATTTGTATCGGTTCATTTTCGTAATCCTTTTTCTTCGTCTCCTCCTGATGTTTTCCGCTGTTCGGGAAACTTTGTTTACGTTAGAAATAGCGTATAAATTTGTATTAAAGATGGGGGACCATTATGCAGTATTAGGTTAACCTTTTAGAAATCGTCAGGCATGTAATACAAATATGTCATATCAACTGATTCTTTCTGTTTCTCGCGTCGGTTGTATGAAATTAAATTTCTGAAGGTCGGGTGGTTAAAAATTATTTATCATAAACATTTTAATAAGCAAAAATTTCAAATTAAAAAAACTGCCTTAATGACATACACTTAATTAAGATCATGAATGAATAAGCGAATATTCTAATTATTATATTACTGTAAATTTTAGCCTAGGACAACTCTTTTCTACGGACATTATTATTTTTTACTTCCTTATACAGAGTATAAGGAAGTATATTAATCCCGATTTGCGAAATGGATTTTGCATTTCACATTGCTCGAAAACGAATGATCACTGAATGTTGCCAATTTATACATGTGACTGTCATGATGTCTAGTTGTACACCTGCAAGTGTCGTCTTAACACGAGCTCTCGTTTTAGAGATATAAGGGAATTTACACGATTTTTCGTGACGTCTGTATGTGTGTGTGTCGCATAACTCAAAAACGGTTGGACGTAGAAAGTTGCGAATTGGTACATAGGTTTGTTATAACATCTAGTTGTGCACCTCCCTTTTTGGACTTTCTGTGTCTTTCCGTTTTGAAGATATTTAGGAAAATTAGGTTCATAATGGCCAAAATATATCAATAAACGGTAATAACTCAAAAACGGTTTGGACAAATCTTGCAATTTAACTGACTTCCCGACTAGCTAGACATTTGAAACTTTCATAAAAGTTCAGAACACGTTGACAATGCATTTTTTTAAATATTTTTAGCCAACTGTTTCCAATACCTGCTGCCTTCAGCAGCGTTTATGTGAACGTTAACAGAAAATTTATTTAACTAACTTCTCGACTAGCTAGACATTTGAAACTTTCAGAATAGTTCAGAACACGGTGAAAATGCATTTTTTTAAACACTTTTAGCCAATTTTTTCGGGTCCCTGCGGTCTTCGTCAGCGTTACCAGTACAAATCTTGCATCGGTTTTCAACTAACTTTCAGAAAAGCTCAGAACACGGTGATAATTATTTTTTTTAATATTTTTAGCCAACTGTTTCGGGTCCAATGTCAATGTTTTTTAACATTATGTATATTTCTAAAAGTGAATAAGGAAGTCATGTGGTGCCCACATCAGATTTTTTTTTCTTTCAATTTCCCAAAGCAGAAGAAGAGAGCGATGAGGTATTTGGAGATGTGCCATCCGTGGCTCTGTTAGGAGGTCTTGGGATCGTCGAGTGAGATTCATGACAATCGGACGTCGACGGAATAAAAATATTCTGGAAGAGGTTGCATTTCATCCGTTTCGTTTGCTCTGAAGGCATCTCTGGTGTTCTCCAACTGGATTAAACGAAACCTTAGGGGAAAACGGAAACTAATTGAGTAGTTATTTTAGTTACATTATTTATATCCTTTCTTTATATTAAACCGAGTTAATCACGTGACTTGTTACATATATATATATATATATATATATATATATATATATAGTACACCACCCGTTATAAACTATGGCAGAAACTTGGTTTTCTCGAAAATGGATCTACCGGTTTTGATGACTTACTTAGGATTAAGGATTTTTTGAGAGAACAAGCTCATCTGACTTATGTTCATCTTCAGAAAAATGAACGTTCAATGCTTTAACCATCATTCTGCTAACGGCAAAATAGGGCAGAAACTTGGTTTTCTTGGAAACTGCTCGAAAAATTTTATTAAATATTTAAGGTTTGGTTTTTTTCGAGATGACAATTCAATTTACAAAAAATATCCCGATCTTCAATAAAATTAGCTTTTACTGTTATCCCTCACTCCGCCCGTTGCAAACTTTATTTTCTCGGAAATGGATTTAGTGGTTTTGATTGGGGGAAAAAAAAGGGGGGGGGGAGGGTTAGATGTGAAACGCATCTGACTTAACCTCATTTTTACGAAATTATGCGTTCACTGTTAACCCTCACACCGCCCGTGGCAAAATAGTACAGAAAACTGGTTTTCTTGGAAATTGCTGGAATGATTTTGGGGAAGAAAAAAAAAGGGGGGGGGGGAGAGATTTTTCGAGATTTCAAACCGATCAGACTTTTCTTCTTCAGGAAAATTAAGAGCTTTGCCTGGAATAAAATAAAGCAGAAATTTGGCTTTCTAGGAACCTGCTCGAACGATTTTGATAAAAATTTAAAGTTATTGGTTTGAGAAGGACATTCGATTTGAATTGTCCTCACTTTCAGAAAAATTAGCTTTCACTAGTAACCCGCGCTGTGCCTGGGGAAAAATAAATAAGAAATATATTTCCGAAAACAAGTCACTGTACTTACACCATGCAGGAATGAATTTTGCGATCAGACGGAGGGAACTCTGTCATCAAGAAATTTTTCTAGTTAAATGCCTCAACATTGGTCAAATTTAAAAGGTTTTGAGTGCCTGTCTGTAAGTAGTACCGCGATATTTCCTTAACCCTTTCATTCCCAATTTTTTCCATTCATAAAACAAAAAATCTTATATTGAGTCATAAATTTATTTCAAAGGTAATATATATAAATATTTTTCTTTTAAAAATGGAGTCATAGCAGAGTACCAATTAATAGAGCTAACAAAGCAACTGAGAGGTGTTTATACATGTTTAATATAACCACTGATGCCATTTAAAATCATAACTTTTCAATCAATAAAAATATCAAAATTTTGGAAGAACTACATATTGCAATGAATTAAAATACAACTTATAAACATTAAAAAATAAAATAAAAAAATATTTCAAACAGTTAATTTACTTAAATTGCCCAAAACTGGAAACTGATTCCGATATTATTATCAGAATAGAGTAAAATATACTTTCATTTATAAACAAGGTTAGTGAAATCGTCTAAAATATATTTTTTTTTTTTTCGGTGGGAAAATGTATATAGATTTTAATAATGTTCATTTTGAATCAGCAGGAGTGTTAGATGGTAAGAAAAAAATCTGAAATGTTATGATTCCAATTGTCATCACGGGGAATGAAAGGGTTAAATTCGATTAAAATATTGTGAATTGACATAGAATCCGCTGTACAGTAAAAAGTGTGTATGGAGAGATAAGGAAAAAAAATATTCATACAGTCTATGGACAGTCTATCTTCTCTGCACTTGCATTTTAACATCGTTACCACTGCGTTCAGTGCGATGCAAAGAAGCTATGCATAAGATGCTTCAAAGCAAGTTTTGTATAAAATTAATAATTATTATTTAGGGCTCAACAAAATAATTCCGGAACGTTATGTCATCCCTCGGATCCGATTGACTTCGCATTGGGTACAATTTTAGAATCGCATAGAATTTCGCAAATATTTGTCGAGGAGCGAAATGTGTTTCTCATTAATAAATCTCATTTGCAAGCGAGAATAGGTCTGCAGTAAACTGATTAATATTTCCCAAGAATCTTTTGCTTCCCGAATTGAATCGAAAAATAAGTCTCGTTCGTTATTCTGCAGCGACATCCTCTTCATCAAAACGCAATGACAAGGGTTCCTAATTTAGGGATTTTAAATACCAAAACATTTTAACGGAAATAGTCGGTTTAATAAATAACTCAAACCAAAATTCTCTCATGAAGATACTTCTCAAATCCGTCCTATTGACAATTCTGGAATGGGGCAACGTAAAACTCCTATAATACGAGCTGACTCACAGCTGATCATTGTTGCCCAGCGGAAATAGAGCTTGGCGACGTTTAGTTGCAGATGTATTACTCGGCGTTTTTATCGCCTAAAAGGGCGAGTTTGCCTAAACAGAAGAGCGAATTATTGCTTGTACATGATAAGTTTGGCGGTCCTATTCGGCGAAATTTTCTTATAACCCTTGTAAAAAGTAGCCATCCCTGTTGCTGTAAAATTAGTTAATTTTAAATATTTATACACGTTGAAAAGTAGTCTAGGTTGTAAAATACGACATTTAGATAATCAAACAGCAATAAAAACATATAACTGATACAAAAAATGCAAGAAAACATATCATAATGACACTTCCTATTTGTGATTGAAAGCTAAGCGTACAATTTTCTTTCGGACACTTAAAAGCCCATTTCTTTCGCCTTTCTTCCTCTGTTGGAAATCTAAACGTTCTAAAAGCAGTTCTGGTATGATTCGAGCAATTTTTGGCTTCATAAACCTCCATTTTATGCGATTTCATAACACTTGAAATTCGGACCGCGTGGGCAACAATCGCTGAGTGGGAAACAAAATGCCTGATGAGCCAGCCTGTATTGATGGAGCTCTAGGGCAACGTGAAGAAAACCGTCATGAATCAGTTTCATAGTCCTAATCTCCTTCATGTAAGTTAATGTGAAACTTTGCCTAATCTCACCTATTTCGTTTCGACTCACTTGCGAAGTAGACAGGTTGAATTTCGATAGGCTTCAACCGAGTATCCCAAAGGAGATTTTAAAACTGCTCGACATTGTTACAACAGCTTTTTCTTGAGAATTCGCCTTGTACTGTCTGACTGGCAGACAACGTATTGTTGATACATCGAAAAACTAAGGTCTGAAATGTTTACAGATACCAAAATTCCTGCAGGAATGGGATGGGGAAATTTTAAAATGCAGTTGCGAATTACGCAACGCAGTCTTTTATAAATAGTGTCCATTGACATCTTCTTTTCCAGTTCTCCCGCTCCTTTTTCCCGAGTTCTCCTTTTCGCCGACAGGATGAATATCGATGGATATTTTTGAGAAGCGGAAAAGGTGAAAATAAAATGAAACTTCGGATTCGCGACCCATCACCACACTCGTTGCTGTCTCCCTCCACTCGAGGGGAGAACAGTTTACAGAAAGGTAATAATTAGGGCGGAGATGTAGATGACGGGTTTTGCATCTTGTGTCGTTCGATGTAAAAAGAGGGAAGGGATAATAGTAGAGGGATAATGAGAGTTCTCCTCCATACCGATGGGATAAAACCACTTCTTTATAATAGAAATTCTCAAACCAAATGAGTAGGGTCACGTTGGGGGTGGAGGAAAAGTTATTTTTTAATACGGATATTTTAAAAGAAAGACATCCGTCACTGTTTTTAGTTTCCGAACACTATCGTGAGGAAAGTATTGTAATCATGTCAAAAATCCGAATTCGAGATTTTGATGTTTCTATACGTTTCAAGGTCCCCTGAGTCCGTTTTCACTACTTTTACGATGTGTGTGTGTGTGTGTATGTATGTATGTATGTATGTATGTATGTATGTGTGTATGTCTGTGAGTGAACACGCTAGCGTCTAAACGATTTGTTCGAATAAGCTGAAAGTTGGTAAGTATATTGTAAGTCACCATAGTACGAACCCTATTGATTTTGGTGAATCTAGCACTTATAGTTTTTTTTTACAGGAACTCAAAGAAAAATTCTTTATCATTATGGCCTATGGGACCAAAATCTTAAAAGTGCGATAGCGTCTAAACGCCTTACTAATCTGAGCAAAAAATTTGTACACATGTTAAAGGTCACAGTTGCACCAACTGTATAGATTTTGGTTAATCTAGCTCTTACAGTTTTTTGACAGGGACACAAAGAAAAATTCTTTATCATTATGGCCTATGGGACCCAATTTTTAAAAGCCATCTAAACGCCTTATTCAATTGAGCTGAAAATTTATATGAATATTATAAATGACTGCTGCACTCACTATAAGCATTTTGGTGAATTTAGCATTTATAGGGTTTTACAGGGACACAACAAAAAATTCTTTATCATTATGGCCAAGTTTTTAAAAGTGCAATGGCATCTAAACGCCTTATTCAATGGAGCTGAAAATTTATATGAATATTATAAATCGCTGTTGCATTCACTATAAGCATTTTGGTGAATCTAGCATTTATAGGTTTTTACAGGGACACAACGAAAAATTCTTTATCATTATGATCTACGGGCTGAAAGTTCAGTAGCGTTCAATAAAACATCGTGTAATATAGGGAAAAAAATACTCATGCACTCTATTATGGTTTTCTCCCTTTTGTTTGTTTAACAACTCCTCTTTCTTTGCTTTATCTACAAAACTGTTAATGACTCAATGCTCGGAAAGTCGAGTGGAGTCACTCTAGATTTTTTAAAAATAGGCCCATCTCACTGAACTGTCGATTACGTGGTTTATAAACAGCTTACATAGCTGTCAACTCTTTTAATTTCGTAGCATCTGTATTTCCGAATAAGCATTTTTGCCATATTTTGAGTCTATAATTCTACCATTCAATAAGACAAATGTAACGTTGCGGAAATACGAGAGTTACATAACTAAGAGTTGTTAACTAAGCATTGATTCGGGTATTTGCAAAATGTCAGTGACGCCTCCTTGTTGAGACTATGTTTGCGTGTAAAAATGGACCGCGATAGAAATCGCGCGATTGACTTGAAATTCGGTACAAATGTTTGAGTAACATGGAAATAGTATGCTATTGGGGGTGTATCACTGCAGCTTCTTCCATATTTCGTAATACTTGGCGGCTACCTGTAATAAGCTATATCATTAACACGCTTATATTTTTTTGGTATGCATCGTGTTTGTAGCTCCTGCACAAGCTACAAGTGTGCGTGTATACAAACGTGCAAGTACAAGCACAAAAGAATTGAGTACCATTTCTTTGTAAGTTCATTTTAACGTGATACACTGCATAGATGAAGTGAACGAACACACGATTATTAAAATGCTCCAAAGTGCAGTTGTCTGTAGAAAAAAAGTGTGCAAAGAATAATTATACTTCAGGACTACAACGGAACATCTTGAAGAACACACAATTTTATTTTCAGCGTTATCAATTTTAATTTTCCAAGACCATTCCAAGCAAGGGAGACTTTATTAAAAAAAAAAAAAAAGATTAAGATACCATAGCAGGGATAGCACAGAATTTTCGAGTTATCGAAATCCTGACATAATCAAGACAGCCCATTTAAAAAAAAAAAAAAAAAAAAAATCGAACGAAGATCATAATATAGCCAAGATGTGTTTTCATCAGAAGATTGGAAAAAGGGAGACAATTTCACGGTTACACTTTAATAACAAATGACTTTATCGAAGACTATAAGGCTTTTCCATGGATTAACCCTTTGAGGTACAAGGTAATGCCACCAGAATTTACAAACAAAATTAGAATAAAAGAGATAAACGGTTTTTTCTGCTATGTCATAAAAGTACAATTTTGTTCTAAAAAAAAAAAAAAAAAAAAAAAAAAATTCTCTGGTGGCTTTTTGCAGTAGGGACTTTTGCGTTCTTGCTACGAGAGGACATGCTAAAGTTCACTACCCACGTTACAGCTGGAGAAAACGCTGTCCGTTCATTGCTGCTGCAGACAGACAACCCCCCCCCCAAAAAAAAAAAAACTAGTATGTTGTGGCCACCACAAGACTTTCTTCTATATTTACCTATACATATTCAATCAGTAACAATATAAAAAAAAAAAAAAAAAAAAAAAAAAAAAGTACGATTTTTTTTTTTTTCTAAGTTTTTTTTTTTTGTTGTTAAAAGTGAAAAAAATCGATAACTTTGTTTTAAATTATCACAGATTTATAGTTCAACCATTCGTTTTAAAGGTATTGACGAGACCTTTCGAAAGATACCCATCTTGAAAATTTATCCCCCCGGGGGGGTACTTCCCCCCCAGGGGGGGAAGCGATGCCCCCCCATGCAGAAAATTTTTTTCCTAGTTACATACTACTATTATCAATAATTCATATTAATTTTACAATCACAAGTTTAAAACAACTAATTATGCACATTTATACGAATTTTTGTCCTGTGCTGCCATGTTAAAAATTTAGATAAAATGCTATCACAGCGCCACCTGTTGAGCTATTGATCCCCAAACATAATCAGCACCAGTTTATGTCGGGGACCAACTAAATACCAAGTTTGGTTAAATTTCGTTAAAAAAAAAAAAAAAAAAAAAAAAGCGATATTTTTTTTTTTTCGTTAAAAGTTAAAAAAAATCGATAACTTTGGTTTAAATTATCACAGATTTATCGTTCAACCATTCGTTATTAAGGTATTGACGAGATCTTTCGAAAGATACCCATCTTGAAACTTTGCCCCCCCGGGTGGGAACTTCCCCCCCCGGTGGGGGGGCAACCGATGCCCCCACATGCACAAAAATTTTTTCCAAGTTAACTATTACTATTATCAACGAGACCTTTCGAAAGATACCCATCTTGAAAATTTACTTCCCCGGGGGGGTACTTCCCCCCCAGTGGGGGGGAACCGATGCCCCCCCATGCACAAATTTTTTTTCTTAGCTAACTACTACTATTATCAATAATTCATATTAATTTTACTATCACAAGTGTAAAATAACTCTCTTTATGCCCATTTATACTGAATTTTGTCCTATGCTGCCATGTTAAAAATTTGCATAAAATGCGATCACAACGCCACCTATTGAGCGATTGATCCCAAAATCTAATCAGCACCAGTTTATGTCAGGGTGCAACTCAATACCAAGTTTGGTTAAATTTCATTCATTGGTTCGTGAGATACAGCGTCCACAAAAAAATGATACAGACAGACAGACATTTTCTAAAAACTATTAATTCGTGTTCTCCATATCCCAAAACATGTAAATCCATCAAAAAGTGGACTTCGAAAATTTTCGCGAATCCAATACTTTCTCTATATTACATATAGAAGTAAGTGTGTGGCAGGCAATGGTAAAGGAAGGATCTAAATAGGAGATCCTAAATATTTCAACTTGTAATATATGTATATAGATCAGATGTAATTACATGTAAATAGTCATTAAATCATCTTAGTTAAGAAAGACGGAATGTTTGTTTTGCACCTGACATTTATTTCTACCACTGAACTATCGGCAAAATTTGGCGCATACGGCTCGCGAAAATGGTTTGTTGGAAACAAAGTTTTATTCCGTCATAACGCTAATGATAAAAAAAGAAAGCAATTATCTACTGAAGTAAAAATAATGACTCAGCTCATATGAAAGATCAACGGAAACTAGTATGTTGTGGCCACCACAAGACTTTCTTCTATATTTACCTATACATATTCAATCAGTAACAATATTAAAAAAAAAAAAAGTACGATTTTTTTTTTTTTTTGTTAAAAGTTAAAAAAATCGATAACTTTGGTTTAAATTATCACAGATTTATCGTTCAACCATTCGTTTTAAAGGTATTGACAAGATCTTTCGAAAGATACCCATCTTGAAACTTTGCCCCCCGGAAGGGAAATTCCCCCCCCCCGGTTGGGGGGCAACCGATGCCCCCACATGCACAAAAATGTTTTCCTAGTTAACTACTACTATTATCAACCTGATCTTTCGAAAGATACCCAATGTGAAAATTTACCCCCCCTGGGGGGGGTATTTCCCCCCTAGGGGGGGAAGCGATGCCCCCCCATGCAAAAAAATTTTTTCCTAGTTACATACTACTATTATCAATAATTCATATTAATTTTACAATCACAAGTTTAAAACAACTCTAATTATGCACATTTATACGAATTTTTGTCCTGTGCTGCCATGTTAAAAATTTAGATAAAATGCTATCACAGTGCCACCTGTTGAGCTATTGATCCCCAAACATAATCAGCACCAGTTTATGTCGGGGACCAACTAAATACCAAGTTTGGTTAAATTTCGTTAAAAAAAAAAAAAAAAAAAAAAAAAAAACGATTTCCCCCTTCCTCCCCCCCCCAAGTTTTTTTTCGTTAAAAGATCGATAACTTTGTTTTAAATTATCACATATTTATCGTTCAACCATTCGTTTTAAAGGTATTGACGAGATCTTTCGAAAGATACCCATCTTGAAACTTTGCCCCCCCGGGTGGGAACTTCCCCCCCCCCCGGTGGGGGGGCAACCGATGCCCCCACATGCACAAAAATTTTTTCAAGTTAACTATTACTATTATCAACGAGACCTTTCGAAAGATACCCATCTTGAAAATTTACTTCCCCGGGGGGGGGGGGGGGAACCGATGCCCCCCCATGCACAAAATTTTTTTCCTAGCTAACTACTACTGTTATCAATAATTCATATTAATTTTACAATCACAAGTGTAAAATAACTCTCTTTATGCCCATTTATACGGAATTTTGTCCTATGCTGCCATGTTAAAAATTTACATAAAATGCGATCACAACGCCACCTATTGAGCGATTGATCCCAAAATCTAATCAGTACCAGTTTATGTCAGGGTTCAACTAAATACCAAGTTTGGTTAAATTTCATTCATTGGTTCGTGAGATACAGCGTCCACAAAAAAATGATACAGACAGACACACAGACAGACAGACAGACATTTTTTAAAAACTATCAATTCATGTTCAAGACATCCCAAAACGTGTAGATCCGTCAAAAAACGGAGGTCGAAAATTTTCGCGAATCCAATACTTTCTCTATATTACATATAGAAGAAAGTAAAAAAAAAAAAAAAAGAGGAGACAAAGAGAAATCAATTTTATGACGTCCCAAAAGAAAAAGCTCCATTACTTTTCGTGTCGCACGCAGTGATTCCTGGGTGAGTATTTTTACTTTCTTCTATATGTATACATAGCGAAAGTATTGGATTCGTGAAAAATTTCGAATTCTGATGGATTTACACGTTTTGGGACATCCTGAACATGACTTGATACTTTTCAGAAAATGTCTGCTTGTGTGTGTGTATCACGAATTTTGTGGACGCTGTATCTCACGAACCAATGAACAAAATTTAACTCAACTTGGTATTGACTTGGACCCTGACCTAAACTGGTGCTGATTAGATTTGGGGATCATTCGCTCAACAAGTGGCGCTGTGATCGCATTTTTTCTAAATTTTTAACATGGTAGTATTAGGACAAAATTTCGTATAAATGTACATAATGAGAGTTATTACTTTCTTCTATATTCAATAGAAGAAAGTATTAGATTCGTAAAAATGTTCGACCTCGGGTGTTTGATGGATTGACACGTTTTGAGAGCTGTAGAACACGGTTTGACCATTTTTAGAAAATGTCTGTCTGTGTGTGTGTGACAAAATTTTGTGGCAACTGTATCTCAGGAACTACTGCACAGAATTTCATACAAATTGGTATGTAGTTGCACCTTGACATAAATGAGTGCCTATCCACTTTTGGTAAAAATTGTCTTACAGGTTGCGTTGCCATCCCGCTTTTTCTAAATTTTTAATTTGGTGATATAGGACAAAATTTTGTATAAATGTGCATAAATAGAATTATTTTTTAGTAATCATTATGAAATTTACAAGAATTATTTATAATAGAGATAATCAACTGGGAAAAAAATTTTTGTATGTGTAGGAGCCTCGTCAACCACCCTGGGGGGGAAAGTACCCCCTCTAGGGGAGTACATTTTCAAGATGGGTATCTTTGGAAAGGTCTCGTCAATACCTTTAAACGAATGGTTGAACTATAAATCTGTGATAATTTAAAACAAAGTTATTGATTTTTTTTCTTTTTACGAAAAAAAAACTTAGAAAAAAAATCGTATTTAAAAAAAAAAAAAAAAAAATTAAACGAAATTTAACCAAACTTGGTATTTAGTTGGCCCCTGAGATAAACTGGTGTTGATTAGATTTGGGGATCAATCGCACAACAGGAGGCGCTGTGATCGTATTTTTTCTAAATTTTTGACATGGCATTATAGCACAAAATTCCGTATGAATGTACATAATGAGAATTATTCTTAACCTGTTATTGTAAAATTAATATGAATTATTGATAATAGTAGTAGTTAATTAGGAAAAAGATTTTGTGCATGTGGGGGCATCGCTCCCCCCCCCCCCTGGGAGAAGTACCCCCGGGGGGGGGGGTAAATTTTCAAGATGGGTATCTTTCGAAAGGTCTTGGCAATACCTTAAAAACGAATGGTGGAACTATAAATATGTGATAATTTAAAACAAAGTTATCGATATTTTTACTTTTAACAAAAAAAAAAAAAAAAAAAAAGGATTTTTTTTTTTTTTATTGTTACTGAGTGAATATGTGTAGGAAAATATAGAAGAAAGTCTTGTGGTGGCCACAACATACTAGTTTTTAACTTGTAATTGTAAAATTTATATGAATTATTGATAATAGTAGTAGTTTAACTAGGAAAAAAATTTGCGCATGTGGGGCATCGCTTCCTCTTTTGAGGGGATAAATTTTCAAGATGGGTATCTTTCAAAAGGTCTCGTCAATACCTTTAAAACGAATGGTTAAACTATAGATCTGTGATAATTTAAAAGTTACCGATTTTTTTTACTTTTAACGAAAAAAAAAAAAAAAAAAAAAAAACAGAAAAAAAAAGTTTTTTAATATTGACAATTTTTGGATATTTAGTGTTATACTACTTCTCTAATATGGAAATCGTCTGCATTATCATGGAAGATAGTTTTTTTAAATAATTTGAGTAAATTATTATTTTAATATTAAGAATAAAATAGGCTTTTTTTTTTTAATAATTTTAATAAATTTTTACTGAGTGAATTTGTATAGAAAAATATAGAAGAAAGGTCATGCGGTGGCCACAACATACTACTAGTTGATACTGTTCTAATGAGTGAATAATTTTTGCATCCCTCATAATTAAACGAGTTCATTTTCTGTATAATGCGCAGCAAATAAAAACAAACTCTTCAGTCTCGCAAAAGAGAGACGCCTTTCTCTGAAAAGAGAGAGAGCCCGCCGTCCGATCAAAGCTTTGTAATTAAAGAAGTAATACACACCCGCATCCTTTCCGACAACGATCCTCCCAGTTTGCCTGCTCCTCTTTTTCCGGGATTCTTCTTAACTTTCGCCGAGGATCGATGAATATTTTTGTGAAGGGAAAAGGGTGAGTTGAAACAGCAAATAGTGTGGTACGGTATAAGAGTACCTCATTGTAATACCTATTGAGCGATCAGCGACTGCTGTTCCCCGTTAGCAGTAAATGTCGTCAAAAACACAAACAGGGGTAAAAAGTGTGTTCACGCAAAATATTTTTATAAACATGCTGTTTCTATTTCTTGTAAACACTAGTATGTTGTGGCCACCACATGACTTTCTTCTCTATTTTCCTATACAAATTCGCTTAGTACAAATAATTTATTAAAATTATTATTTAAAAAAATTATCTTCCATGATAATGCAGACGATTTCCGTATTAGAGAAGTAGTATAACACTATATATATATATATATACATAAAGTCCATTTTGTTCTCAATATTACATTTAAAAAAAAAAAAAAAAATGAAAAATGAAAAAATCGATAACTTTATTTTAAATTACCGCAGATCGATGGTTCGACGATTCGTTTTAAAGGTATTGGAGAGCTCTTTTGAAAGATACCCATCATGAAAATTGACTCCCCTCGAGGGGGGACTTCCCCCCCCCCGGGGGGGGGGCACATACAAAAAAATTTTCCCAGTTGACTATCTCTATTATAAATAATTCTTGTAAATTTTATAATGATTACTAAAAAATAATTCTCTTTATGCACATTTATACAAAATTTTGTCCTCTATCACCCTGTTAAAAATTTAGAAAAAGCGGAATGGCAACGCAACCTGTAAGACAATTTTTACCAAAAGTGGATAGGCACTCATTTATGTCACTATAACTACATGCCAATTTGTATGAAATTCTGTGCCGTAGTTCCTGAGATACAGTTGCCACAAAATTTTGTCACAGACACAGACATTTTCTAAAACGGGTCTAATCGTGTTCTACAGCTCTGAAAACGTGTGAATCCATCCAAAACCCGAGGTTGAAAATTTTTACGAATCCAATACTTTCTTCTTTTGAATATAGAAGAAAGTGAAAACGAACAAATACACTAAATGAGTGAATATTTTTTTGAATAGGAAAAGGAGGGAGTTACAATTTCCGAATCGTCTCAAACACTCTAAGCAGGATATCTGGAGAACCACCGGGAGATTCCATCACTGTCTCGCCGAAAAGTAGTTGACCAAGAACCAGTTCTCGCACTTCTGAAAAAAAATGCTCTTCGAAAGTCGTGGGCTGGAGCGAGAGTGTGGGTCGCTTATAGTTCACCTAGCATGGAGTGTTTCTTCGGATCCTCCATTCAAATTTTATGACTGCTATAAACTATCGTCTTGCTTTTTTGTTCTATAATATCAACTGGGTAGTCAGTGAGTCTGAGATCCCTATCTCATTTCTTTCCCTTCTCCTTCAATTTTACAAGCAGCACTTTTAAATCTATTTTATTCTTATTTAAAAGAAACAAACTTTTTTTTTTATCCAAATATTTACATACAGATTAATAATTACTTTCCATTATTCTACCACAAAAAATATTTATACACAAATACTTAAATGAACAATCATTTATGTATCTATATACATATCTAAATGTGTAAATTTAATTACAACGCAAGCACACTGTTGTTGTATTACTATTGAATCTTCAGATCAGGCATCTCGTTTTTATAACTTTCTGCTGAGCATTTTCTGATTCGTTCTAGTGCAGAGGTGAAAATCTGCCAAAAAAATTTAACTTAAAAATCTTTTTAATCTTTTGCTTCTTTATGTGTTATACATTATACTGGTGACATACGAGATGCACATATTATACATGTGCATTTTTAATTCAGAATCTTCTGAATCCCTCAGAGCTTCCTATAATTAAAACATTTTTTTAAAATATGATGTGCACATCCTTCCATCATGAATTCTTTATACACCCATTGAAATATACATATTGTTATGAAAACTTTGACATTTTAGTGTGCGATAAGTAATTCGTAAGTAAATAGTCGGGTTCCTGTCCATGTAACATTTTTAGAAACAAGACGACAATACTTATTACTCGAACCAGAAAATTCACGATTACCAGTGATAATATGTCCATGGTCTCTGTCAATAAGTTTTGAGAAAGAAGGATCATTGCATTTACAGGTTACAGTGTTAGTAAAAGAGGTAGACTTAGATACAGAATTATAATTGAATATCTTTCTGCCAAGAGGAAGAGGATACTTGAAGGTACGAGATAGATTTAAATCTTTAATCGGAAACAAAAATTCTTTGTCATTAATGATAGACGTAATGTTAATACTGTTCAATATTTGATTTGTAAAAGTCACAATTAATTGAGTATTCGTTTTAAATTTCTTGGGCTTTTTATTAATTTTTAAATTAAATTGTTTGATTTTGTACATTATAATATCATAAAAAATGTCTGAAAAATGTTTATTATAGGATTGGCATTGAAAGACTGGTTCAGAAGGTTCAGAAAGTTTACTAAGTATTTCTTTTTAATTGCAAAAATAAATTTTCGAATAATGAACCAGTTATAGTTAGATAAGTAATTAGTCTGTAGATCTGAAATGAGTTTAATAATGGCACTTTTAGAAAAGATTAAATCTGTTTTTTTACTACCTCGTTTAGTTCTAGAAGTTTTATGATTGAGTTGTGCATAAATTGTCGAATAATCATGTAGAGGGTTGATGTTAGAATATGCTTTAATAGTTTTATTAAAGTATTCGGAATTTAGGCCATATGGATAAATTGTATTGTAATATTGCATAAATTTTGATTCAAGAAATAAACGCTCACTTTTATTTTTCTGAATTTTGACAATCTCTATGGTACATGAATTAAAATTATGTGATTTAAAGTGTTGTAATTCTATAGTTGATTTAGAAGGTGCAGCTGAAAGGTTTTTAGAATCTGATCGATGCTGATTAATGCGTAAATGTAGAGGAGTTGAAGTTTCACCAATATAACTGAGTTTACAAAGACCACAACTGATTTTATAAATAACTAGCTGTTACCCGCGACTTCGTTCACGTGGAAATTTTGATGTGTATGTGTGGGAACTGACGGTTTGATCATAATATGTAATGAAATGAAACCTTATCATTGTGGTGCTGTGCAAAACAGAGTCTGATAAAGTACACTAAAAAAAATTTGTAACTCATTGAAAGCCAAAATAAAATGCCAAAATAAATAAATAAAAAGTTATCGCCAACATGGCGATAAAAATTTAAAATTCGTCCATAGGGATTCTGTACTAAAACAGTACTGCGTTGTGGAAGTATAAAAACTGGATCGTCAATTATGAATTTTATTTCGAAACCTTTCTTTGTATGATTTTAGTTCACTATTGCACAATATTAATCTGGTTCTAATAATAATTTGGCGACTGGTTAATTAAAATTTTAACTATGTGGTGAAATTCATATAATACTAGCAGGCTTTGCCCGCTTCGCTGGTCATTATATTGAAATGAATCCCCAAAACAGCATATCATTAATAATAATAAAATATCTTAAAAAAAAAAGAAAAAAAAAAAATCATTGAAATCCGTCAAAATCTAATTTTAAGTTCCTGCTACTTTCTGTCACGGTATTCCCGCTCGTCACAGTCGAGTCTGGAGCCCCAATGCCTTCGGCAGTCTCTTACCTGCTTTTTACTCCCCCTCCCTCGCGGTTACAGTTGAAAGTTTTACAACATCTCATCAAAGTGCATATTTCGCACACTTAATTAACACCCACACACCAAAATTCACCATTCTTTGGTAATTTGGACGGATTTAATCTTCAAAATGTGGTTTTTGCCCCGCCCGCCCCAAGAGGAAGGGGGGGGGGGTAAATTTCCAAAATTACTTTATATTGCATGTTGCATACACATACCTAACCGACACATCAAAAAATTGAGATCCTGAAATTATTTAAAGCTGAGCTATGCTTTAATTTTTTTTTTTTTTTTTTTTTTTTTAATCTCTCCCCCGTTCTTAAAGGAGGGAAGGAGGAGGGAATTTCGCAAAATCTCTTCATACTATGAGTTAGATACATATAATCGTCCCTTACATAAAAAATTTCCAACCTTAGGTAATTTAGTGCAGCGTTACGTATGAATACATGTTTTTGCCCCCCATTCTCCAAAGGGCGGTAGGGTGGAATTTCATAAAATCCCTTTGTAGTGTGTGTTCAGTTCGATTTCCTCGTGTGTTGAGTACCCTTCTTCTAAAACCTTTTCCCTTCCCTCCCCCCCCCTTAAAAATCCAAAATTCCAAAATCGCAGAAAATAATTTTTTTGTACTCAAGTCTGGTCTTTCCATCTGCAATTTCTTCACCGTTAAGTAATTTGGAGCCGAGTTAAGCCTTCTGCCCCCCAAGGGGGACAGGGGGGTATTTTGCAAAGTTCCGTCTTAGTTGGGGGTCAGGCTCCGAAAACCAACCTGGTCACTAAAATTTGTGACCCACTTTCCCACAGAATCGTCATGGCAGTGTTGAGTCAGTGAATCAATGAGTTTACTCTTTTATATGTACAGATTTGTTTATATTTTTTATGGACTACTTGACTTAAGGTTGCTGTCACAAAAATAGAGTCCTTGGCGTAAAATGTCCTATCTACTTCAGTATTAAAATTAAAAATATACCCAGGATTATCAACTAATAAAGCTCTTTAATACAGATCTGAATTAGCTTTCATTTTCTTATTATTTAATTTTGATAATGACGTTATGTGCCTAAGCAAATTTAATATTTATTATTTTTTTTTATTATTATTCGCGTGAAATATTCCTTGGCAACAATTAAAAATTAAAATAAATTATTTTAAAATTTTACTATAGAAGAAATATCTATATTATATAGAAGATTAATTAAAAATTTACATTTTTTCCGGTATAAATAGTAGCCTATGTCTTATTCCAGACTATTATCTATCTCTGAACAAAATTTCATCCAGATCCGTTTAGCCGTTGTGGCGTGATTGAGTAACAAACATCCATCCAAACTTTCGCATTTATAATATTAGTATAGATTAGTTATCATGTGCATGTGTTAGATTGAGTTATTTTGCTGTCAAATTGACAAAATTTTCATTTTGAATTTCAAAACTCTGTCGTTCTTGGCGCTTATTGTATTTGGTGATCAAAAACGTAATACGAAAATATGCATGCCAGATGTATATTTTCGTAATATGCATTGTACGAAATATTGTTTCATATTATTCATTACTCTCTTAATATAAGTTGTTAAAATAACCATGATTTTTGAAAGGAATTAAATTATGTTCGCCAAATAATTTGGCGATATTTTTTTTTTTTTTTTCTGCTAAGGATGACCGATATCAAATCTATTCCGCTGCAACATATTAGTATCTTATATCAGATACTTTATTTAGACATTTGAAAACAAATTTGACTTCAAATTATGATAGAATATTTATCATTTTCCTTTTAATTAGTATATTAGTTGGATATTTATTGTGTAAATATCATCTTTTGAAATGAAATGCTTGTGTTTTCAATCGAATATGGAAATTTGCCATTTTTTTTTCTTTTTTTCCCTAGAGTTTTGAAATTAAAAATTCAAATTTTGTCAATTTTACAACAAAAATAACCTAATCTAACGCATGGACATGATAATTAATACATACCTATACCTAAATATGGGGATTAAAATCGGGAAATAATTTTCCGCGATTTTTAATAATTTTTTACAAAAAATCCAATGGGCGTTTAACATAGGAAATATTTTTCTTGCATACACGAACGGCCAGTGACGTCATCACTTCGCTTGCGTATTAGCACTTTATCAATGTGTAAAAGAAATTTTTAATTAAAAATGACGTGAATTTTTGTGAGATGCATAATTTTTTTTTTTTATAATTTTGTATCGTTCACGTTTAGATAAATGTATTTATTTTCCTGTTGAAAAAAAAAAATAAATTCTTTTTTTTTTTTTTTTTGGCAACAATTAAATTATGGATAAATTTTTTTGCTATTATTAGCTTACAAAATTGCTAGCAATAAAGTTCAAATTGACTCTAGAAAACGTTTGTATGGGAAATAGAAAAGGGCTGTTTTTAGGGTTTTCCCGGAAATTATTCGATTTTTTCTCGCCTTTTAAACCTTCCCTAGACCTCCACGAACATTTCAAGACTAAGATAAGATAAATCCGTTCAGCCGTTCTCGAGTTTTAGTGAGACTAACGAACAGCAATTCATTTTTATATATATAGATTTATGAGTTTCAATTTTTTTTTTTTTTTTTTTTTTTTTTTTTTTTAACAAATAAATGATTTTTTTTTTTTCATTTCCCGGCGAATTGTTGAATAAGATTTTAGTTCTTAAACAATTTTGGACGGCTTTGCCCGCTTCGCTGGCAAACTCTTTTCTATATGCTTTATAAAAAAAAAAAAAAAAAAAAAAAAAAAAAAAAAACTGAAATCGGCCAAAAGCTTGCTTTGGGTTCCCGCTGCCTTAGGCATCGCCTTGTTCGTCCTTGCAATCTCCGGTGCCTGTCCCTATTGCCTGCGACAATGGCTTACCCGTGGGCTTCCATTTGGTTGCTTATCATACATAACAGTTTCGGTACAGACAGTATCGAAAAATTTGAAGTAGCTCTTTTATATCTGAATCCCAGTTACATATGAACAACATTATATTTGATGTGCATAATATTTGCTCTCAAGTTATTTCCTATATTTATTTGATTTAATCAATCAACCATAGAATGGCAGCAATTTCAAGCCACATATAATATTACAATATGCTATGATCGGCAACTTCTATCGCATGAGACAATTATTATTTTGTGGTTATATGTACTTCATGCTTAGTTAATAGTAGTTGGTATATAGAAAAATAAATAAATTAGTATGTAAACTTGATCATGGTACAGCCTTAATGCCCTTGGCGACTTTTAAATTTTTGTTGCCGTTTTAGACCAAAATATAATTTATGCGATTATTGTTCCTATACGCAAGCGAAGTGTGACGTCACTGACCGTCCGTGGATGCAAGAAAATGATTTCCTATGTCAATCGCCCATTGGATTTTTTGTAAAAAATGATTAAAAATCGAAGAAAATTATTTCCCGATTTTAATCCCCATATTTGGGCACACATATGTATTAGTTATCATGTGCAAGTGTTAGATTGAGTTATTTTGCTGTCAAATTGACAAAATTTTAATTTTAAATTTCAAAACTCTGTCGTTCTTGGCGCTTATTGTATTTGGTGATCAAAAACGTAATACGAAAATATACATGCCAGATGTATATTTTCGTAATATGCATTGTACGAAATATTGTTTCATATTATTCATTACTGTCTTAAAATAAGTTGTTAAAATAACCATGATTTTTGAAAGGAATTAAATTATGTTTGCCAAATAATTTGGCGATATTTTATTTTTCTACCAAGGATGACCGATATCAAATCTATTCCGCTAGAACATATTAGTATCTTATATCAGATACTTTATTTAGACATTTGAAAACAAATTTGACTTCAAATTATGATAGAATATTTATCATTTCCCTTTTAATCAGTATATTAGTTGGATATTTATTGTATTAATATCATCCTTTGAAATTAAATGTTTGTGTTTTCAATCGAATATGGAAGTTTGCCATTTTTTTTTTCTGGAGTTTGAAAATTAAAAATTCAAATTTTGTCAATTTTACAACAAAAATAACTTAATCTAATGCATGGACATGATAACTAATACATATCTATCCGCGTTTGTAATGATCAATAGATGGCGCTCTCTGAACTGCAGTTGTTAGTAAATATAATAGCCACGTGGATTAATAATTGTTCTTTCTCCGCCATTACATCATGGAAAATCGATTGCATAATATGATGATATGCAGTGGTGTGATAATTTCACCTTAGCCCACCAGAGAGCGAGCATTTCATTACAATCGCGGATACCTAAATACGCGGATTAAAATCGGGAAATATTTTTCCTCGATTTTTAATAATTTTTTACAAAAAATCCAATGGGCGTTTAACATAGGAAATATTTTTCTTGCATCCACGAACGGCCAGTAACGTCATGTTTTTCGCTTGCGTATTTCTTTCTATCTTTTCCTTGGCGAAAAATGTCCGATCTACCTCAGCATCAAAATTATAAAAATTGTCAAGAATTATCAATAAGAAAATACCTTCACCATAATGCTGAATTAACTTTTATGCCAAGCGTGTTTCATCCGCCATACTAAAAAAAAAAAAAAAAATCTGAAGTTGAGGTATATAAAAAAAATGCTGTGAAATAAAATTCAGAAGAAATATGTTAGATTTGTAATATTACTATTTTATTTTAAAATTATAATGTGTCATTTTCTCATCGACCAATTTAACATTTAGTAATTTCTTATTTTTCGCGTGAAAGCATATTTCATTTTATGCTGAAAACAATAAATAAATATATCTCGTAAACTTTTTTTGGCAACAATTAAAAATTTAAATGGCTTATATTAAGTCAATATAAGTCAATAAGTTTATTATTTTCATATTTTAATTAATTTTAAAGATTTTTTCATTTTTTTCCCTAAACCATCCCTGACCTATAAGGAAAAAAACAAAAAAAGAATGATCGAAATCGGTCAAGCCGTTTACGATTTTATAAAGCACATACAGACAAACATTCATTTATATATATATAGATTGTATGCCTGACAAAATGGAACCAAAGAGTGATTATTATTCAACTGTGTGCGAGAGGCCATATGGCAAGTTTTACATCGATATATCCTTATTCTACGTGCCGCAGATTTCCTCTTCTAATTTTACTATTACCGAAAATCCTGATTTTGGACTTGTTCCCTTCTTCAAACTGGTGACTCAATGACACAAATATAAATTTGAAATGTTTACGACCAACCGTATTTGAGCTGTGCGAGATGCAAAATCCTTTCGTAAGCCTGGCTCACAGTACTTACTTGTACTTATTTATAAGAAACAAACAAACAACAACAAACAAAAAAAGGAAAATTGCTACAAGGCGCAGTTAAGCACAAACTTTGATTCAATTCTGTGCAAAACTTTGGCCAACACAACTTTGTCTAAAATGGGTTAAATGGTGTTGAGGGCATCTGAAAAAGTTATAAAAATAAATAAAATTTCTGATTCGAGGCAAATGTTACACAGCAAAAACGAATTTAAACTATTTTAAATCCAATCCTGTATCGGGAAGGATTATGCGTAAGGGTATCTATTGCACAGTAAAAGAAAAAAGGATAGGATTGTTTTTGGACGTGTCGCTCTCCAGTCATTTCTTTGCAGACCAGGCGTTACAAACGTCCTTGCCTGGTTGTGAGTGTCGAACCCGGTACCTGTTACTGAAAGAGAAAGTGCACGTCGTTCGTATTTTAATGGGGCCTTTTACAAAGTATTATTGAAATTTGAAGAAGTGATCGAATGGTTAATATATTAGTAGCCACAATAACGCAGGCAACTAAATTTATCTGAGAAACCAAATTATTTATCATCTCGATAAAAATTACATCCATGATATCAGCAAACTAATATTCTATAAAAACAAAGTCTTTACTGAATAAGCTAACATTAAGAGGAGTGAGAGAGAGGTTTATCAGTACAGCCTAATGTTACCAGTCAAGAGAGGCGCGGATGACGCCAAAAGCTGGTAGTCCGGCGAAAATTTCGCCCAACAGTCGCCAAACATAGTTCTTTGTTCTTAATGTAAAACAGATGGTAAATTTTGAAAGTCGGTTTAAATTAAATTAACCCAGCGCTTGGCGACTTGATAAGCCAAATGTGACTATCCTATTGCGAAACAAGAAATGAAATATAATTACATTTAGATTGTGCAATTTCTTTTGATATTTTAAGAAAAGAGCGTCAGAAATATTGGGAATATAATACAATTAAAAGAAAGATTTATTCTGAAACCGATAACAATAATTAAATTATTGAGAACATTTTTTTTTGGATTTATTTAATGTAGGAATTTTAAGTTTATATTTTATTTTAAAATTATTTTATTAATAAAGGACTGCATTTACATTTTGAAATGAAATAAAATCTTTAATTTATGACAGATGTATTTAAAAAAAATTTCTTAATTAATATATTATAATAATTATAAGATAAAAAGAATTTTTTATCAGCCATGTTTTTAAATTTTCTGTTGAATCATAGCTATCCGCGTTTGTAATGATCGATAGATGGCGCTTTTTCAGCTCTTGTTGTTAGTAAATATTACAGCCACGTGTATCTATTTTTGTTCTTTTTGTTATTCTACTTAATATTCGTACTATAATTTCTCCGCCATTACATCATGGAAAATTGATTGCTTTTGGAAAAAAAATTTCAGTTTATTCAAAGTTCGATCGGAAGTAGATTTTTAACTGAAGTTGAACAAATATTAGTTTCAAATCATCTGATTAATTCTTTACTTCCATTAGCCGAAGCAACTGAAATTTTAAATTTGTCATTTGGAAATAAATGGAAGCTTAATTCTGGATTTCTTGATCCTTTGGAGTTACACTGTGGCACACAAGAGTATGTGTTATCTTTTTTACCGGATTTATTCATTTTTATTCAATAAATATATGTGAAACTAAACATCGGCTAGCAATGGCGGCTTGATGGAATTCGAATTAAAGCATGTTTATTGTAATTTCCCCTTAGCCCACCAGAGGGCGAGCATTTCATTACAATCGCGGATTGAACTAACTACATTAGCACTTTATCAATGCGTATGAAATCTTTAAACCGATAGTGACGTCAATTTTTGTGAGATACATAATTTAACTTATTACAATTTTTTAACGCTCACGTTTAATTAAATGTATTTATTTTTATTTTGAAAGAAAATGAACTCGTAATTTTTTTTTTTTGGCAACCATTAAATTATAGCTAATATTTTAATGGCTATTTTTATTGCTATTAGGAGGCTATTATTTTCCTATTTTAATTAATTAAGAGAAAACTATTCGAAAATCAGACTTCAAAGTATTGTGTTGTCATCGGGTTGTGAGCTATCGTGAAAGTTTCAAATGTCTAGCTAGTCGGGAAGTTAGTTAAAATTCGATTGCAAGATTTGTACCGGACAAACATACAATCAAACAAACAAGAATAGAAGTTAATAAAAAAAATACTAAAAATTAATGTTTTCTTCAAAGATCTATATAATTTAAAATATTATTATTATTTTTTTAAATCCATTTCTTATGTAAAATGCACTAATTAATTATTCGGATTTTTAAAGAATTAAATCTAAAACTGACTATATGTGTGTCCATAGATACTATAGAAATTGTTACAGGGATATAAAAAGGATTCTGTGAGCGTAAAGGATTTTCGATATCATGGCATTATTTCAAAACTACTCTATATCTTACTGCTTTGGAATGCTTTAAGTCAAAGTTTGCTGCCTTCTTTGACTTAGTGGCAACTTGGGAAAGCGAGAGTCTGATGTAACAGGCTGTCAAATGAAATTCTTCTAATTAAGAAATATATACATTCGCATTAGTGTTAATATTCATAGACTCCAGTTCCCCCGCTCCTTTTACTTGCCGGATCTGTCTAAACTTTTGCCGCCGTGATGAGGATCGATGAATATTTTTGCAATGCGAACAAGAAAAAGAGAGAGTTGAACTCCTATGGCTGTACATAAGCCACTTTTGTTTTCCTCTAACTCGACAAAAGAGGGATGTTACGAAAAGTTATTAAGGAGTGCGGAGGTGCAAGTCGTGAGATTTTCGTTTTGGTTCGTTGGATCAAAGCGAACAGAGAGAAAAAGGAATAGGTGGTTAGTAGTAGAAATGTAATGAGCGTTCTTCCCCATTTCTCCAGGGGGATCGGAACAACTCCTTACTGTGTTTGACTTTTTATTGCTGAAATGTCAGATTTCCTGCGTTTCAAAAAGTTTTCGATGTACGTATATAAAATTTACGTATTCGATGTACGCCTATAAAATGTACTTATATACTTAAATCATTTGCGCTATCCTTTTGAATCATTTATCATTTGCGCTAATTTTTTTACGAAGTTTTATTTTAATAATACCGAGGGGAAAACTTCATTTATTTTATTTATTAAACTTGTTCTAATATGTTAAGTTTCCATTTTCAATAGAAATCTTAACATATATCAGTTTTAAGGCATTCTAAAAATATTTACGGAAATACGTGCTTAGAAGAATACTTTACACGGTTACCAGAAAAGAAGGGTCTGTTCGTCCTGTATGAATGCGTGGTTTGGATGCGTGTGTATGTGTGCGTATGTAATATTATACCTGGGTCAGGGATTCGTCAGTGATAGCCCAACACTATTCCTTTCTATCGGAAGGCAAGCGATTTCAAAAGTTTCATTCACCCAGTGTATTTTCGAAATTCCATTTTTGCATTTAGGAAATTCACAACTCTAAATTTAACCTTTATTTACTTTTTGGCTGTGTAATCTTTTTTTAAATGCTTTTCAACACTTTCCGTCGAAATTGAAAAATGTTCATAGTTTCGGCATGTTTGTCTATCTCTCAGTTTGTAAGGATTGTTTTACAGAGCAAAAAAAAAAAAAAAAAATCATATAAAATTAGGGTAGTTGCTTCAGTGATTGGCATGCTCCAGTAATTGACATCTATCCCTAAATAATTAATAAATAAGAAAAATAATAAAATAATATATTTTACATATAAGAATTTTAACATTTTATGTCAAACACTGGAGCATAGGATGCTAATAACTGGCAAAATGAATAACTAGAAGTGTCAAACACTGGAACATAGGGGGCCAGTGACTGATGAAATGAAAAACTGGCAGTGTCAATGACTGGAACATTGAGTGGGTGTCCAATAAAAATTCATGAAAAAAAAAAATTGTTATCAAATGTATATATTTTAACATATGTGTGGTTCTGAATGTCTTTCATGCCCTATGTACTAACTTAAGACTTCTAAAAATATTTTCTGATGACTAGAACATTAAAAACTTCAGAGATTGCTCTATAAAAGTGTCAATCACTGGTGCACTTACCCTAATTGGAAATTGCTGGTAATGCACTGACAATTGAATTATTCGTTACCAACTTTTTAACAAAGTTCAAATGATTCGTCAGGTTGTCTGTCCGATTGTTCACGCTCGAGTTTCCTGAATACATTTAGAATGCCTTAAAACGGATACAGGTTAAGTTTTCTATTGGAAATGGTAAAAATGGCGCAAATGATTTAAATTCGCGAAAGATTTTCTATGCATTAGGATTCATGTGAAGTGTTTTTTAAAAGAATATTTTAAATATGTTTATACTTTGCATAATATAGGAAAATTAATATGCATTTTAAAGATACAGAAAACTATTTTTCATGTAGAACGAAGTTGGATTAGCATAATTTATCGGCTTATCCGTATACGTCATGGGCTATAAATGGAATAAAATATATTTTGAGGTGCCCTCTCGGACATGACAGATTGAGAGTTGAACTATGTAACGGCTAACTTTTTTTCAGGGGCGGTGGGACATGTTATATTCCATCTAATTTTAATTCCTAATGCAAAAACGGGTCCCCGAAATTTTTTACGAAGCTTAATAATAGCTTTTTGCTTTAATAATATAGAGGGATGTAGATAGAGAGAGATTTATTTTTATTTATTAGACATGTTCTTAAACTTGTAGATGATTTCAGATAAGCAAAATTTTCTTGTTTCTCAAAGGGTGTTGTTTAGACTAGGCCCAAAAGTAAGAAATCCATTTCTATAAAGTGCAAGAAGCATTTCGTGCAACCATTGGGAAAACAACGTTTTTGGGGGTATTTCAACTCCGCCGAATACGAATCTGCCTGTTGCCAAAGCGAAATTTGGACCAGAAGTCCGGTATCCAAGAGGGGTACAAAACACTGTTGCCACTCTATCTCCCTTGTCCGTTGACAAAAAATACGTCCACTTAGGGGTAGGATTGAGCTAGGATTCATTCTTTTAAGAGGCGGTTGGATCTATCACCTAATTTTAATTCCCTGTTGCAAAAACTCGTCCCGGTCATTTTTAATGAACCCGGTAACCTTTAATAATGTAGAGGAAAAACTTGATTTATTTCTTTTGTTTTAGTCTTGATCGGAAATTTTGGTTGCTTTAAAATGAGCTCTTCTTTCTTTACCCCTGAAAGAATTAAGTGTAAAGCGTTTATGATCTATGCAAACGGCATGATTTTTCTTTCTTGTTAAAATATACTTAAATAGTCGTTCCCTTTCATCACGAGGATCTGTTAATCAGTTATTGATTCTGCTTTCATTTGGAAATGGATTTATTCTTGGAATCTTGGCTTTCAGTACCCAGTAGAGCTTTCACATATGTAGTAGTTGTCACGACGCAAGAAGACACGGGAACGTATCTGAATTGTTCTGTGATGCAATACTCATATAATAATTACACAATTATTACCGATATAATATTTAATTAATCTGAATTATATACTGATATAATAATCAGATAAACAAAAAATCAAAATTCTACACACACGCTATTTTATGTAGTACATTTTGATTATCGAGCCCTGATACCATTTTTGCTGAATCTTACGCAAAACGAACTCCTGAACCCGAATAGGACCCCCATTTTGCCCCATCACCCACCGTTTTCTCGGGACGTCATCCCCTCCCCCAGTTTTTATCAGTGTTCGAAATTTTATGGCCTTGTATTTGATTTGGAGAATGGAAAGTAATTATTTTAACTCTTATATATATATATATATATAATGTATAATAAGTGATAATAATAATTGATTAATAAAATAGAAAAATGTAACTTACAATTTCAGTGGCAAATCCCCCCCCCCTTAATCTTCCCCTTGCTGCAAATGTTCATGTTATAGAATTTTTCACCTCTTTAGGCCCTCAGAATAGTTAAAATATTTCTTTTCTCCACTATAAATCAAATTTATAGCCACAAAATGACCGAAAAGTGGTAAAAATAGAGGGTTGTCCCCAAAAAACGGTGGGCTAAGCACTTAAAATAATTCATTTTTAGCCCCTAGCAATAAGGAATGCACTTAGTGTTGCTGTAAAAGAATTATAAATTCCGCACTCATCAAAATCTATATAAATCGAGCAACGGTAACTTAATCACTTTCAGCTCAATCGGATAAGGCATTTGATGCTATTTATCTGAACGTTGTCGCACTTTAGATAATTAAAATCCATAGACCTTAATGGATTTTTTTTTTTTTTTTTTTTTTTTTTTGTCCTTGTTTGAAAAAAAAAAAAGTCATGCTGGAAATCTATATAGTTTGTGAAACAGTGGCTTATGACATACTGATCAACTTTCATTTCAATCGAACAAAGTGTTGAGAGGTTTTCGTGCTCTCTCACACACATACATGGGCTATCATAACTCATAACTGATGTACTTTAATTCGCCGTACGTGTAACGTCCTTACATTACCGCAGCCAAAATGAACTCGTAAGACTTCAAAACGTCTATATACATTCAAATTTTACAGTAGAATTTTTTCATGACTGCAACACTTTCCATACTTTGAGAATGTATATTCTCAAAGCAAAATTATAAATATTATGAACATGTAATCCATTTTTCCCTTTGAGGGGGACCATGGACTCTCATTCTGAACTCTAGTTTGAGAGCAGTTCTCCTTGACCAACGGAATTGGCCGTGATGCCAGATGGTCGAAAATTATTTCCCCAAATCAGGGGTTTTTTTTCGAAAAACTCCCCAACTTGATTTCTACTAAAAAGGGAAAATAAAAATTTTTTCAAAAAAAAAAAAAAAAAAAAAAAAAAAAAAAAAATCAAGCAGATTTAAGTGAATTTAAGCTCAGATTTTTCCCAAAATAAAGGCAATTTTTGAAAAAAATCCCCAAATAACAATAAAGCTATTGAAAACCAACATTGACAGAAAGTTCAAGAACTCCCCAGATTTGTCCCCAAAATTTTTAGAAATCCCCAGAAAAGTCACCACAAACATTTGGTCCCCAAAATTGTCCCCAGAAGCCTCAAAAGTCCCCAAAATGGGGACAAAATCCCCAATCTGGCATTACTGGAAATTGGACAACTGTATTATTTTTATTTTTTATTCTGTTGGCGTTCGATTTTTATGAGCCGCCTCCATCCACGGATGGCATCTTTCCAAATCCATCTCCTTCCGACCGTTTTGTTTCGTTCGATGGGGCGCAGCGCCCACTAACAACCTCATTAAGCATTCTGACAAATCATCGGTTTTTTAACTCCCCCCGTCCTTCCTCTTATCCTGTTGATCTGCCGGAGAGGAGGATTTTTCCTCTCTCCCTCCCGGAAAAAGAGTCTCACTGTTGAATGCTGCACCTCGCTGATAGTGCGAAATGAGGAAGAAAGTTCTCTGGGTGGAGATGCACTCTTCCGTCCAAGGCACGTCCATTTTGTTGCTTCCGATGCGCCTTTCGTTTTGGAATCGTAGAAACGAATTATTTTGCACTCTGATTTTTTCAATATATTGTATGTTTTACTTCAATCTTTGAGAAAAAAGGTGCCTTTTAATCTAGAGTCCTAGGCGGGCCGCAAAATGGCATTCAACCCGCAATAAATAGTGTTAAATTTATGTCAAGTGGAAAATTGAATTAAAATTCTATTTCAAGAAATTACAGTTATACAGTAGAACTTGGATAATTCGAAGTTGAAGGGACCAGAAAAAAATTCGAATTACATATACTATTCTGTAAAAAAAAAGTGATAAATTAAAACTCTACGATCAGAGATTTAACGCATAAACTTTATATCTAAGAAACCGCTACATTACCCCTTTCACCCCCCCCCCCCCAATTAAATCGATATTTTTTACGAGCTTTAATTATTCAACACTTTTTAAAAAATAGTCAAATATTTTTTATTTCTTTTTTAAGTAGAATCTTTGTGTCATAGCATATGACCTGATACAAAAATAGAATCTTCTACATTACACATGACTTTCAATTCACAAAAACCTCGAAGTTCATACATATGCACCCTATCTTCAGGTGCACTAGGGGCTTCTATTGTATTTCCTTATCCTTCTTTTGAAAGACTATAAAAATAGATAATGCCCTTCAGATGAGTAAAATCTCGGGAACAAATTTTACTGTAATATTTTAAAGGTAATCGTATGAAAAATTCGAATTATCCAAAATAGAATTCGAATTAGCCACGATTTTTTAACATTATTTTAATACAAAATTCAAGGGACCATGTAAAATATTCGAATTAAACAAGTTCGAATTATTCAAGTTTCACTGTATTACGGAAATATATCTTTCAAAGAAATTATGTATAAATGCTAATATATATTTATATTAAAACTAGTATAGAATTGTAATTAAAGTAAAAATGATTATTCTAATGTTTTACGTAACAAAATACTGCACATGCGTTAAAACTTACTTTTAAACACTTTCTAAGTATTTTGACAGTGCAGGAAAAAAGTAAAATTGGAAAGCCAATACACGTCGGAAGACAAACAATTTATTTTACATATAAAGTTGAATGTCAGCCAGTCTCTTCATTAAAAAGAATTATATTCAAGAAAAAACAGCATTGAAAGCTCTTACAAGAAACCTATTTTGTGGATAGGTCAGAAATGATTGCGAATTCTTCCAGCACAGGACCTGCAAGGAGAGTCACCTTCGGGTACCCGACCCAATGTACGATTTTTAATCGGATTTTCGATCTCTCTGCTCCATTATCTAAACAGGAAGTCTTCGTTTTCATTTTTTAATCTTTTAAAGGTACTCGGTGCCCTTCATTGAGCACAAAATGACGAAACTACCGATTTTTGTACTTCCAACAGACCTTCACATCCCTGGTATATCCTGACAAAGTTTCAGGAAGACACCTCTATCAAATAAGGCTTTTGTGCTTTCTTTTTTGCTTGTCAGTTTTGGAGTATGTTCCAATTGCAATGTCTCAACTGACTCGATTTTTTTTCTTCTTTTTTTCAAGATACGGTTTCTTATGAAAGTAAAATTTGAATTTACAATACTACACTTATTTGCAAAAGTTTAAGGGCAGTTGCCGATTTTCAGTATTTGAACACATTGAATCATTTGCGCAAATTATTGCGTCAACCGATTATTGATCATGTGATATGTGCTGATTGCATCAGACGCATTCCTACTGCTATAAATAAAGGTGGCCGGCACGTTTATCGCCTGTTGTTTATTGGATTTTGCCGTAGACAGTGCACTGTTAAAAATGGTTTCTTAAAAATGAACTAAATTGTCTCAAAATAGCTCCGAAACAATATATACTTAAATTTGAAAACCCATGTACTCATTTTTGAGTATATTGACATGTCAAACATGGAGATACTGGGATTCTCTGGGCCCCTCGCTTGAGCAATTACCCGTAACATTCACACACCTTCTAAATAAATTGTTGTTTTTTACTTCCATTACCCTACTACCGTAGGTAATGGAAATATTGTATTCGGTCTGAAAATTCGATATCGGGTTTTCACCTGATTAACACGTTTTAAGTTCCCCTGAGTTCAAAAAAGTGCTTTTTGGCAATTGGTCAATGTGTATGTATGTGTGTGTGTGTGTATGTATGTGGAGAATCTTCTGGCTATTATAGCTCAGAAACTAATAAAGATAGAGCTACGAAACTTTAGAATTGAAATACGTCTGGTGTACAGATGCAATTTCCAAATTTTGGTGAAAATTGAAAAACCGGAAGTGGGACATCGGAAACTGGAAGTGGGATCGTAAATCCGTATCTCAAAAACGGCTCTAACGATTTTCTTCAAACTTGCTATATAAACACTCTATTAGATGTCCTTTCGAATGATATAGTTGGTTAGTTCAGGAAAATTGATAGGTGTCCTGTATAAATAGCTCAATTTCAGGCTTCGCAAGCGCGTTCCTTTAAAAACGGCTGTACGGACTTTTTTCAAACTCCCGATATTAACTCACTTTTAAATATCCTTTTGTGTGTTATTATTGTTTTCCGGTCACTAATTGATTTTTTGTAAAAGTTGGTATCTCAAAAACGACTCTAACGATTTTCTCATTAGGTCACTTTTAGGTTTTCTGATAACATTATCTCTCAAAAATGCATATAATACGTGTAATAGTAGGTAATGGAAGTCGTGTGGTTGTTTCACACCAGATTTTTATATTTGTTAAAAGTTATAGATCCGGATAAGTCTTATTTTGTCGAATTTTGGCCAATCCGTACCAAGCGAGAATCGTCGAAGATGAATGACGAGAGATACAGGAGAAGAGAAAGGGGGTAAAAATCCCTTTTCCTCTTCTCCAGTGGCGCATCGATCGTTCTCCATTCATTCCGCTCGCCACAAGAGACAAATGACTCTCCACATTTTTTCCTTCCTCTTTTGTCTTTTGCTGCGCCATTACCTCTTTCTCGCCTTCTGTCTCAATTAGGAAGAGATCATTAACTCCGGAAGGAGATCAGGGAAAGGAGGGACGGGGTGTGTTTTGTGTACCGACTGTACGCGGATACCCCCCCCCCCCCCCGAAAAAAAAAAATTCCGACAAACGGAATTGGCACGATATTTCAGAAGTATTTTAACATGCTTACACTGCATTCAACATGAAATAAACAACTCTATGTTTAAAAAAAGATTCTGTGGGAAAACTGCGACGAGGGTCGTTTCAAAAGTAATACACAAAGTAGGAGCTACTGAGGTGGGTGGAAAATAACAAATAAGAATATTAGGTCAGTAGTATGGTAAATCGAATTTCGAGAAAGCAACATGTGTGTCACCCCATTAACCAATAGTCAACGAGAGTTTGTTAGGATTTTTAATAATTCGAGTTCGAAAATCAGTTGTGTTAAAGTATCAAAGATCGTAGTATATTAGGATCGGAACTTTACACGGCGAAGAAACGATAGCAATCCGCAAAGCTTTGCGCAAAATGCGTGGTGAGCTAACAGTGGAGCACCAGCAGAGTTACAGTGTGAGACTTTGAACCTGAGTTTAATGAATACTCAAAGTATTGGAGTGCCTTATCTTTCCCACGACCCAAAATGTTTCCTCGAGCTCTGTTTAAGGTCAAACAAAAGAGGCTGTTTGCTTACGATCACCAAGGCACAATCATTACAGAGAATGAGTTTCGTGTGGGCAAAATGTCTCATGACAGTACTATCGTCATTTCCCCCAAAACGCGGACAAGAGTTGCTCGAAACTGAGGCATGCATTCTTCATGAGCCCCACGTTGTAACTCTACAGCCCTTGCGATTCAGTTGTGACATACACTCAATAGTCGTGACACGGGCTCACCAGTTATTTTCAATTTGAAAAGACTATGCGAGGTCGTGTTATTTCGTCTTTGGCTGACCTTTCTGCTGTCGTCGTTACCGAGCCTTCTCTAAATGGTGCAACACTTTTCTTTCTTTCTTTCTTTTTTTTTTTTTTTTTTTTTAATTTCTATTATTGTCATAGCATTTTCCGAGGACAACCATTCGGTAACGAAAGTTCCTAAAATTTTCTTATTTCTATTTTTTTTTATTATTCGTTTCTCTCTGGTATACTATCTCCGGCAGTCGGATTTGTTAAAATATTGGTTTTGCACAACTGTACTGATTATTATTTTCGGAACATACATAAAGAAAGTATTGTAATCATGTCAAAAATCCGAATTTGAGATTTTGATGTTTCTAAACGTTTTGAGGTGGCCCGAGTTCGTTTTTACTATTTTTACAATGATGTATGTATGTGTGTGAGTGAACACGAGCTAAATATTTACTAGGACAGAACAATACATGAAAAAACACCTGTTTGATTTAATATCATGAAACCGGTTTTATTATTTTTACCAAACCGATACACCATCGGCATCGATACATCATTACACCGGCATAACGATTCAGCTCTGGGTCGCAAAACACGCGCAAATAGGAGCAATGTGATATCGAAAATGTCGACATATTCAAAATGACATATTTTTCTCTTAAATTTAATTCAATTGCCATTTTTATGAAGAGCGATTCTAAAACATTTATGGCATTTAAAATCAAGTCTTGCGGTTTCTCAGTCGGCGAAATATCTAATCTCTCTCTGTTTCTTGCAATAAATAAAAAAACTAGTATGTTGTGGCCTCCACAAGACTTTCTTCTATATTTTCCTATACAAATTCACGCAGTAACAATATTAAAAAAAAAAAAAAAAAAAAAAAAAAAATGATTTTTTTTTCTTTTTTTTTTTTGTTAAAAGTAAAAAAAAAATCGATAACTTTGTTTTAAATTACCACATATTTATAGTTCAACCATTCGTTTTAGACGTATTGACGAGACCTTTCGAAAGATACCGATCTTGAAAATTTACACCCCCCCCCGGGGGGGGGGGGGTACTTCTCCCTAGGGGGGGGGAAGCGATGCCCCAATTTTTTTCCCTAATTAACTACTACTATTATCAATAATTCATATTAATTTCACAATCACAGGTTAAGAATAACTATCATTATGTACATTTATACGAAATTTTTTCCTATACTGCCATGTTAAAAATTTAGAAAAAATACGATCACAGCGCCACCTGTTGAGCGATTGATCCCCAAATCTAATCAGCCTCAATTTTCAATTTATGTCAGGGACCAACTAAATACCAAGTCTGGTTAAATTTCGTTTAAAAAAAAAAAAAAAAAAAAAAAAAAAAAAAAACGATTTTTTTCTGTTTTTTTTTCGTTAAAAGTAAAAAAAAATCGATAACTTTGTTTTAAATTATCACAGATTTATAGTTCAACCATTCGTTTTAAAGGTATTGACGAGACCTTTCGAAAGATACCCATCTTGAAAATTTACTCCCCTCGAGGGGGGACTTCCCCCCCACGGGGGGTGGCGAGGCTCCTACGCATACAAAATTTTTTTCCCAGTTGACTATCTCTATTTTAAATAATTCTGGTAAATTTCATAATGATTACTAAAAAATAATTCTCTTTATGCACATTTATACAAAATTTTGTCCTATATCACCATGTTAAAAATTTAGAAAAAGCGGGATGGCAACGCAACCTGTAAGACAATTTTTACCAAAAGTTGATAGGCACTAATTTATGTCAAGGTACAACTACATACCAATTTGTATGAAATTCTATGCAGTAGTTCTTGAGATACAGTTGCCACAAAATTTTGTCACACACACACACACACACACACACCCACAGACAGACAGACAGACAGACAGACAGACAGACATTTTCTAAAAAGGGTCAAATCGTGTTCTACAGCTCTCAAAACGTGTAAATCCATCAAAAACCCGAGGTCGAAAATTTTTACGAATCCAATACTTTCTCTATATTACATATAGAAGAAAGTAATAAGAGAAGAAGCGATCCTCTTACAATGAGCTGGGATAGTCAATCTTATCTCACAAAGAAACATTCAAAAAGTGTCTTCAAAAAAAAAAAAAAAAATTGAAAAAAATATATGTGATTCTACTCTTTATAAAACACCAGGATGTGAAAAAATTATCGGCTGAAATGAATTACAGCGACCACAAAAATTATCAAAATTAAGCCTATTTGGCGATTTAGCGCTGCTAGGCGTTCAGTTCGCTAGCACCGAGATTGCCGAGTACGAACAGAACCGTGTTTTGTTTCTCCGCCAAGTACTCAAAATCAATCGCTTAACAGTGCGAAATCGCCAAATAGGCTTCATTTTGATAATTTTTTGTGGTCGCTGTCATTCATTTCAGCCGAAAATTTTTAGTTCCCCATCATACTATAGGTATGGGGAACTTAGGTAATCGTGAAAATTTTCGACCTCGGTTTTTTGACTTTTCTACACGTTTTCAGGTGTGAGGAATCCGAAAATGACAAAATTTCTAGGGTGTCTGTCTGTAGGGTGTCTGTTAGTCTGTTAGTGTGTTAGTCTGTTAGTGGGTCAGTCCGTTAGTTTGTTAGTCTGTGTACACGATATCTCAAGAACAAATTGTCGTAGAGAAGTCAGATCAGTTTTAAAATATTACTTTCGACACTGGCAATAACCCTATTCATTTGCAACATTTGAATTTAAAAACTTCGTAAGTTATGAGAAATTTACGATTTTCTTAACATGGGAGAATAGGACAAAAATTCACTTAAACGTGCATTAAATGAAAACTTTTTACTGTAAAAATGTCAGACCAGTTTTAAAATATCAGTTTTGATGCCGGAATGAACATCAGTAACTATAAATAGGCTACTTTGAAAATTTCGCAAGTTACTGGAAATTTACGAATTTCTTAACTTGGCAGTAATAGGGCAAAATTTCACATAAACGTCAATTTTGAGAGATATTTTCATCGTAAAGATGTCAGACTACTTTTGAAATATTATTTAGGACACTGGCATGAATATTAATGACTGTGAATTTTCCAATATAAAGATTTCGTAAGTTATTGGAAATTTACGAATTTTTTAACATGTCAGAATAGAGCAAAATTTCACATAAACGTCAATCTTGAGGGATATTTTCATCGTAAAGATGTCAAACCACTTTCGAAATATTATTTAGAATACTGGCATGAATATCATAGACTATGATTTTTCCAATTTAAAAAAATTCGTAAGTTATTTGGAATTTACGATTTACTTAACATGTCAGAATAAGGCAAAATTGAGCATAAACTTCCATTTTGAGGATCCTAAATACATTAGACAACTTCAAATTTAAGTTTATGATATTTGTTTGAACATGATTCAATACAAATATTCTACTAGGAAATTTTCGTAAATTATTGTAAATTTTTCATATAAATATGAATTTTGAGGTTTATTGCATTGGAAATAGTAGCATGAAAACTAAACAACGGAATTGACCCTGATAAAATAAATTAATAGATTAGAATAAGATAAATATATCGAAGTGAACGGTGGATAGCCTATTAGGCGGGGATTTCATTCTGTCACTGTATCAAGCTTTGGTCAAATTCATTTCTTTTAACATGATTATAATATGTCTCGCACTAGAAATTTCTGAGAACATAAATATGATGGGGAACTGAGCAGAGTCCCCCTATGCCAACTAGTTTCACTCTCTGGTGTTTTAGGAAGAGTAGAATCACATATATTTTTTTCAATATTTTTTTAAGACGGCACCTTTTTGAATGGTTCCTTGTCAGTAAAATGAAATAGAATGTTTTCGCTGGCGTTATCACTTTTGGCAAAAAACAGATGTATTCTTGAAAATGAAATTATGCTGTTTCTGTCGGCTCAAAATCTTGTGAAACCATAATAAGTATAAACTGCTATTATGAATGAAATTGTTGTGGTTAAATTTATAGCGTGCATCTTTCGTTTTCCCAGGATTTTTCAACGATATTTTTGGCTAAAATCAGGATCTCTAATATATTTAAAAAATTATACTGATTACAGCGTAACTGAAAAAATTGGGTGTTGCTCTTAGTTACTTCGAGATTTAGGTTTGGCGATTCCATTGTAGTTTTTTGATGAGAAGTCATCAAAACCAAACTTTGATCACATTTTCTTCGATAAGATGTAAGGACTCTTCGCATTTTTTCTCTGTACTCCCCGTGTCCCCGTCCTTAATAACTTTTTATCCTGAAATTTTTTTTTAATGATTTCTTTGTTAAGATATAGTTATGTTATTGGGATATTTGGTCACAAATAATTGTAAAATAAGATATTTGGCAATGCAATTGCGGTCATTTTACTTGGAAGGGTTGGGAATTTGTTATGTGCTCCACTTCCAACTGAATTTCTGAATGAATAATATTTATTTATCTAAGCAGACGATATAACAAGCAGTGTAAAACAATTCCCTAAAACGTGCACCCATATAACACCGAGAAAAGTGGTGTCAATCTCCTAATTCATTGAACGCAGTGTTTCGAAACGTGCGAGAAGAGTTTGCCTACATCAATGGGTCTGGAATCGACCCCATTTTTTCATCAAAATATTAAAAAGAAAAACTTCTCCCTTAATGATTAAACAGAGTTGCCAGTTAAAATATATCGGTTGCCAATGGCGACTCAGTGACCGTATTTCACGAGACCTGCCCATGACAATACAAGTTCAAGTATCGTAACGGACCTAGGGTGGGTAATCCGGGCTCCCAAGTCCAGTTTAAAATTCGTTTCAAATTTTAATACACTCCGCATACATGTGTATAATTCCGACGACAATGCGGACTTTAGCTGTAGCGGAATTGGGAGGAGGAGCTCTTAACTCGAGTTTAAAACTTCTTTTCGAACTTTAAAACACTTTCTATCATCCGTTTGAACTGAAGTTTTGCATCCATGTCTATTATTCATATCGGATGAATTGGAGTTTTTACAATGTTTTCAAACAACAGCTTTTTTTATTTTATTATTATTTATGTGTTATGTTATGTTCTTCTCTGTACAATAGAAATACTGGTTTCATTAACAATTTCGACTTCTGGTTTAGGATAGCTCAAAATTCACTTTATTTCGCCATTCAGTGTTATCGTGTGCATTCATCACGAAAAAAAATAAGTTTCTTAAATAATAATTGGTATTGTGTGAATAGGTGTAGGAAAACAGAAAATTTTATAATGGCTACACCGGACTAGTTTTTTTTTATTCTTTTTTTTTTCTCTCTCTCTCTCTGTGTGTGCGTGGTTTTCCTATGCAAATAGGGCTCAGAGATTTCCTCTCCTGGAAGCAAAAATCGTCGAAATTGAATAGCAAGAGATGTAGTAGAAGGAAAAAAAAAAATCTTCCTCCACTCCACGGTTATCGATCGCTTATTTCCTCTCCATTCAGGAGAGACAAATGACACTCCCGCCATTTTTTTCTTCTGTATGTGCACAATCACCTCATTCGCGCCTTCTGTCTCAATTAGGAGGCGATCATTAACTCCGGAAGGAGGAATATTCTCTCTCCATTTGCAGGCTCGAGAGGATCAGGAGCTTTATTTTATCTGCATCGAAAAGGATTTCGCTTTTTTTGCTTTTGGTATCGGCACGCCTCGTTAGAGAGATCAGATCAGTCCCTTTTCATCTGTAGAGTGAGAAAGTATATGATATTCTGTATCTACAGCCTAGCCTGAGGTGGTTTTTGTGCGTTGCCACTTTCACGTTGCATTTCGGTCTACAGGGTGTTTATAATTAAACTTCCCCTATAAACAGCCTCCTACAGTGCAAACGGGTGAACGGAATGCAGCGAAGTTTGGTATATAGACTAGACACGAGATGCGCTCACGGAATTTCGAAAAAAATAAATTCAGTTCCAAAATGTCCACCAGAGGGCGCCTTTTCCGAAAAAAAACATGAAATTTAACACAATAAACGACCAAAACGGAATACAGAAACAATATTAACATTTATTGACTAGTTTCTGATCACCTCGTCATCGAACCACATTAAAAAAAAGTTAAGGGAAAAATAACAGTACGCTGTTTTGCATAAAGCTTCCTCTTCGCAAGCATGCAAATCTCGACATTTTGCTCTAGAACTGACAGCTTTTCCCGGTTTTACATTTTACTACTCAATTTTTGTTCTGGATTGTTAATATTGTTTCCGAAATTTCATCCAAGCCCGACCTGGTCCAAGTATATACAAAAAAAAAAAAAAAAAAAAAAAAAAAAAAAAAAATTTGAGCCCGGCCCGGAGGCAAATGGAAAAATTCGGCCCGAACCCGACCCGAGGGCCAGGCCGGGCCCGTGCAGACCTCTAATAAGTAAATGATTACAAAATCAAAGCGAAATGAGCATTCATTACAGGAAAATTTACGCAAAAAATGGAGATTTTAGTACCCTGTTGGCGTGAATGCACGATGCGATATGGACGGGCTTTGAGGCATACAAGTCCACTATGATATCCTGCGGCATCTCGTTCCACATTTGTTGTAAATGCGCCTCTAATTCGTCCGAACTCGTAGGCTGCCCAGCTTGCCGTCCCAAATGATCCAAGATAGGCTCGATTGGTGACAAATCTGGGGATCGAGCAGGCCAGAAAAGGTTGGTATTGTCCTGTGACACCCTTAATGAGTGTGGCTGAGAATTGTCCTGTTGAAAAATGGCTCCTGGGAGTGGCCCCATGAGTGGCAACACCTATAACTGAAAGATGTCACGAACGTACTGTCATGGTGCCGTACATCAATATTAGGGGTGACCGTGTGTCGTAGGCAATGCCATCCCATACCATCACACCAGTTGTGTGTGCAGCTGTAAAGCAAAGGCAGGGTTGAGGCGTTCACCTAGGTGCCTCCACACACGTACATGATTGTCATCACTGCCCAAACTGAATCTGAATTCGTCGCTGAAGACGATCTGTTGCCATTCGGTTGCAATCCAACCCCGTCGAGTGCGACACAACTACAAACGGGGGAGAGGGGTATGGGTATTATAGGATGGATGGATGGATGGATAGATGGTTAGGTTTTACGTCGCACTAGTGCTGCGCAGATGAGCAATTGGCGACGGTCTGGACACACCCCTAGAGGTGGTCCGGAGAACATACCATCACAATTTTGATCCTTCACGGAAGGGATGGCTCTCCCGCTTCGGTGACCCCCAGAGGTATAATTTTTTATGGGAACATGGAGGATATTGCGGCCACGGCAGATTTTACGTGTACCAGCCACCATTGGTGTACACGACGGTCTTTGGCCGGTTCGAGTACCGAACCCGTGATCTTCCAATTACGAGGCCGGCGCTCTACCGACTGCAGAGCTGCCAATCTAATCCGGCAAATTGTTAGTACCGCCCCTTTTTCAACACCACTTAATTTTTAGAATATTTTTCTTCTTAATTCATCGTAGATACCTTTGAAGAGAATTACTCTAAAAATTGTGGTGTAGGAAAAGGGGCGGTACTAACAATTTGCCGGATTAGGTTGGCAGCTCTGCGACTGGGCTACCGCGGCTTGGGTATTATTGGCATCACACGTAATGGGCACTGCGATAGCAAATGTTATTCAGGCAGGCGCCTTGCGGTGGTACGCACAGACACGGGTCGTGTAGGTGCTGCGACAACGAGACAATTGGCGCTAATCATATGTTTCGTATGATGTGACGGTTTTTTCGATTATTGGTCTGTCTGAGCCTGGTCACCGCGTAAGGGACCTCTCTCTTGTCCACTGGTCAAAACACCTCCTCACAGTAAAATCAGAACGGCCTAGGTGGCTGGCTACTCGCTGAGCTGATTACCCGGATTCCATCATACCGATGATTCTTCTCCTCTCGGACTCTGACAGCGGCGTAATGACATCTCTATTTAAAAAGCGTCCCCCTGACACATGATTATGTACACCAAACAAGCTCTGATTACCTGTTTTATACTCCGAGAAAAACGAAGTTCAATGCCCTCTGGCGCCATTACGCAGTTGAGCAATCACGCTGCATTTCTAATCATTTGTATATCTGCCTGGCACTTACTTTCATGCCAATTTCGTTACGGTCCAACAATCACTTCTCGGTGCGCAAATTTTTATGGCAATGAGTGTATATAGTAAAGAAAATATTATTTTTGGATCAAGTTTTCGGAATTGAGTTTTGTTATATTTACATGTTTTGAGGTCACCTGAATACAAAAACAATGTTTAAAGTGATTGGTCTGTGCGTATGTCTGTGATTAGCTATCTCAAGAACAAATAACAGAATGAAATCCAAACTCTGTATTCTTAATCTGTATCACACAGGATGTTACAGTAAACTTTTCTTAGAGATCTAGCGAATGATTTGTGTACAGAGGCGTTCAAGAGTTCAAACTATAGGCGAAATTTGATAGGTATATTAAATCAAATGAACATCTATTTTTCATATTTGATGCAAAATTTGAATTTTACAGAATTGTCTTCGGATGTCACTTAAAAAAGATTAAAGAGACTTTCACGAACTCGTGATGAATCACGCTTTAATCTTTTAACGTTTATTGTTTTCACACTGAAACCAAACATTCAACATTTTTCTATGCAAACTTTTATCGATATTTTTCCTCGTTGTAATCGATTTTTTAAACTCTTGTTCCTTATCTGTGTCCAGTTGATAGCAACGCTCATCTAAAGCTGCAATGAACAAATGGCGTTGCTACGCACGAGCCATTTTCAATTTCTCAGTAGTTGGTTCTTGGAGGATGCAGCAGCCGTGCTTTTCGAACTGAAACACTCTTGTAAGTTTTTGCAATGTTATAGTGTTTACTTACAGGGTTATTCATTATACTATGTTCTTATTCGAATTGAACCTACAGGTATGTTTCACACTCATAATTTGTCTCAAATCACAAACGCTAATAGCCATTTTTAAAATGAGCTTCAAAAGAAAATAGGTTGTGAACGTTAAAAGGTACGTTTTAGCAATTCTTTTTGAAAAAGATCATCTAAACACATGAATGTTATTTGAACAGAATGTTTCCGCAACTGATGAGTCATGAAACGTCGAATGGGAGAAGAACGTCCTCGGAATTCTTATCAGACGAAGGTGTGATCAGTGATGCCAGATAGGGGATTTTGTCCCCATTTTGATGTTTTTTTAGGCTTCTGGGGACAATTTTGGGGACCCAATGTTTGTGGGGACTTTTTTGGGAACTTCTAAAATTTTTGGGGACAAATCTGGGGAGTTCTTCAACTTTTTGTCAATGTTGGCAACGTAATGATTTATCCCTACGACTAGAGTCTTTCAATAGCTTTATTTGGGGATTTTTTTTCAAAAATTGCCTTCATTTGGGGAAAAATCTGAGCTTAAATCATAGAAAAATGTGCTTGATATTTTTTTGGGAAACATTTATTTTTCCTTTTTTAGTAGAAATCAAGTTGGGGATTTGTTCGAAAAAAAAAACCCTGATTTGGGGAAATTTGAAGACATGTTTGGGGAAATTTTCGACCATATGGCATTACTGGGTGTGATAGCCAGTAATGCCATTGTTGCCAACCTTCGTGTTGTCGATACTTCCTAAGAGGGCTACCCAGCACGCCGTAGAAAATTGGCCTTTGACAGAGATGTCCTTTAAATAGAGGCTGTTCAGAAAAATCATAACTCGGGCCACACATTCTGTAACTCGAATAGTCTTAATGATTCAAATCACGTGTCTTCTATAAAACTTACGAATGACGATTACTATTAGTTTGAGTTTTAAAACATTTTTGGCAATAATTTAGTTTTCCAAGAATTATACCGGAAGAAATTCTTAAACTCAGCCTCATAGTATCGCTGTTTCGGGGACATGCTTAACCGAATTTGAACAGGAATTCTAAAGATATCGCAAAGCGCCATCGCCGTGACGAACTTTTCCTAGTGTACGTGAATGTACTTGGAATAAAGTGTGATGTACGGTATGAGTCATATACCTTATATAGATAGACCACGCATCCCCCTTCATTATCTGTCTGCAACATGAAGTAGCTTCCCCAGCTAAATTATCACGTGATGCAGACCTGGGGAGAGAGACGAGAATGAATAGTATGTGATTTTTCCGTAGGAAAGAAAGTAGTTTTGAGTTTTTTAATTTATGTATTGTACACACATATTTATTTAAGCCTTTAGATTGACGCATCGTTGGAAAGCTAAAATGTCATCGATTAATTATAAAAAAGTTTCTTTTGGGAGAAACCATTCTGAAGGGGAGAATTTTTGGTTTGAATTCTTACAAAAATAAGTGCTTTCTTGTGGAAGAATCTCCCTCGACTCTCTGTCACGTGACATACGGCGCTGACCGCAAAGGATGAAGGTTTCAGATGACACCCTCATGTCGAAGACATTCACTATAATGGGAAGTCCTATTGGTGGCGTAGTCTATATAGATAAGGTCTATGGTATGAGCCTTAATGTACAAAACAGGACTGCAGAACGTCAACCCAATCTAAATAGGGATAACTTTCATATTTATAACAAATTTGAAATTTCTGACTTCTATATTACGATACAGACTGCCTATTTTACTATCCCTGAAAATTTTAAATTTCTTTTTATATATACAAGATTTTATTCTGATTTTTTTTTTTTTTTTTTTTACCACCCTCTGTGTATTTTTTGTTTCCCTCTGGGAGATTTTTGCTTTTGTGGGAATATTTTTACTGACGATATTACAAATTTAAACCATGTTTTTTCCGAAAAAGAACAAACTATTTTCAAGTGCGATAGAGGTGCATGGGCATGGATTGCGACCTCCCTGTACTTACTCTGAAGCCCCCACTTTGTCGTTGACAGACTCCAATAATCTTTTCGAGTCGAGTCTAAACATGTAAGCCTTTACCGACATTTTGGCAATTATCGCCTCTTCTCGCAAATCCCATTAGAAGGCCCCGTTTTAACGATTCTCTCTGAAAAGGTGGTTTGTTCCATCGTTTTCGTGCCTCAATATTCTCTGTAAGCGTGACGCAGATGCAAATGTTTTCGCAAATCTGTCACAAAACAGAGAATGGGAGAAGAACATCCTCGGAGGAATTCTTATCAGATGACGCTGTTCAACTCTGAGAACAAACCGCTACGTTGCCATCTTCTCTCGAATAATAATGAGGAGGGGGGGATGCACGTTCATAACCACCGCCGGCGTGGAGCATCGATTGGGAAACAGAATCGATTGGAAGGATTTCGATTGGAGAATGTCATGCCCCCAAAACAAAATCTGTTTTGGGGTGACATTTGTGCTCGGAGATTCAGTAGAGATAGAAATATTTCGAGCATTTGCATTTCCGCAAATGTCGCGCAATTTTTTTCTAAGTTCTGATAACGTTTAGAAGGACTTTTGTGCTTGTATAGACACATAGTCAAAATATATTTATCATTCAGTATAACATCATTACCGAATTTTTTGCCATGTTCATTTTTTTACTTTCTCTTACTCATATAAGGTAGAGAAAGTATTGTTTTGGGGTCAAATTTTCGAAAGTGAGTTTTTGTTATATTGACACGTTTTGAAGTCCCCTGAATCCCAAAATCATGTTTTTAGCGGTTGGTCTGTCTGTGTGTCTCTGTGTGTGTCTGTTATCAGCATATCTAAAAAAAAATAGCAGAAGAACGTACAAACTTTAAATGTGTATCCTATAGGGATGCTACACTAAGCTTTTCGTTGAGATGAAACAAATGGTTCGTGTACGGGGACACCCAAGAGAATTCAAATATATTACGTCTATAGGAAAAATTGCAGGTAAGTAGAGTTTAACAATCTATAGAGACTGCACTAAACCAAATGAAACGAATATATATTTTTTATATGCGTAAAAACATGTCTCATGTAAAATGTGATAGGGAAATCATTGACTGTTCGTTTACAGGGCTACACAAAAGAACTAGATAAAAGTGCGACAATCGTTGCAAATGGATGGAAGTGTGTATCAGATTGGACTGTGTATTATTACTATAGGATTATATTTAGGTGCACCATGTCGTCCGTACATAATTTTCAAAAGCTATACAGGGCTGCCAATATTTAAGCGATAACATTCTTTTTTGTTGTAAAGTGGGATGTGCTTTAGTATAATATTTTATCATTCCCTGGAAAACTGTTCAGGAATTAAATTCCTCATAGAGATAGGTAAATAATGTATGTTTTTAAGCTAAAGATTTATCGCTGTTTTTTTTTTATATATATATAAATTTCTACGTTTTGAGGCTTCCTGATTACCGAAGTCCAGTTTTTTAACGTTTGATCTTTTTCTCTTAGAGTAACTTAAAAACGAATAATTTTAGGAGATCCAACTGTTGTATTTTGAAGTTAATATAAGTTTGTTGCTGGAAAAGTTTGATCGAGACTGATACGCTTCAAGAAATATTGTGTGTGAAAGTTGTGTGAATAATTTTAAGTGAACTTTTAATTTTAATAACAGATTTAAATTCTGTATAAATGTAGGTGCAGTAATAAAACGGGGGTTTGAGTGGGGAGGAAGCCCCCTCGTACAAAATTAATTATCCTAATTTGAATTGTTTTAAGATAAGTTTACATAACAGTACTCGTTATCTTACCTCTTAATCTCCAACCTTTATTTATAGTACTAAATTTCAGGGTGAGAGAAAGTCGTGTGAGTGACGCGCCAGATTATTTCGTCCTATTTTAATGTGTTGTTAACCATTATGTGTTAATTTGAAGACGTTAATGTTTTAGGGAAACAGTACTTGCAGTCCACAGGAAAAAATATAGAAGAATTAAGACATTTCTAATTGGTACATTTTTTCGATTTATATGCACTCTGTATTCTTTCAGTGGATTCATTATTCAAGATTAAAAAAAAAAAAAAAAAAAAAAAAAAAAAAACTTTTTTCGTAATATTGATTTTCTGAGCGAAATAAAGCGACAATAATGTTTCTATTTACGAACATACAAGGAATAGGAAAAAGAAAATTAATTTTCCTGTCATCGTCCGATTTTGAGCACGATAAAGACATTTCTGGCACCAATGGCATTACGGTTTTGCTTACTGTGATTTCCCACAGAATTCGACCCGGTTACAGTCCATGAGAGTGACTTCTACACTGCGACATTGTGGGTTCGATATGAAATAACCATAGGAAAGACACCTGTTTAACTAAAATAAATTAAGAAGTAAAAAAGTAAAATTATGACTATGTTGGGAATACGCAAGTTTTGTCTGTGACATAGAAAATTACGCGTATAAGGAGTAATAAGGAGTGAAAAGTGACCGGCAGCATTAGTTATTTTGGAGGAGATTTAAAACAATCCACGCACGTTGAATGTTTTATAACAGTAAATGCTATGTTTCAAGAGCATGTCTAAGCTTAATCCTAACACTGCTCGGCAAAATAAATAAATAAATAAATAAATAAATAAATAAATAAACAAAAAAAAAAAAAAAGAAATTTCGATATCTGACACCATTTTAGCATATTCTTATGTAAAATGACCTGAATCCGAATATGACCACCATTTTGCCCAATTGCCCGCAGTTTTCTAGATACACCCCCTCCCTCATTTTTATCATTGTTTGGTAATTTTATACCCATCAGTTTGATTTGGCGAGGAACGATGATAATTTTTAACCGTTAAATGTCTTCTGACCTGAGGAGATACAGAGGTAGAAAGTTCTAAAACACAAACATTTGTAGTAAAGAGGAAATTTGAGGGAATGAGGGAGTGGCCAGAAAACAAAAGAAAATCAATAAAAACAATCAGTTTTCGTTTCTTTTTTTTTTTTTTTTTTTTTAACATATTCCAGCTTCCAGTTTGCCATTTTCGTACCAAAACACCCCAAATAAAAATTATACAGTGAAAATGTTTTCAAAATGTTGGTGAGTGGAGTAAAGTTTCAAAGCCCTCGCAAGAAAGTTTGACTGATTCACTGTATGACGTTTGCTTTCAATAACTCCCACGTTTAATTTTTTGAGCAGTAAAACATGAACAGTAAAATATCCTCCTATGACACGTGTTAAAAATCACCACACAAGATCACCACCGTCAAGAACACCATAAAGTTCACCCTCTTCTCTTAGCGCAAAACGTGTACTAAAGGTAGATAACGACTGACGACTACAATGACCTTTAACACGTGTCAAAGCAGGAGATTTTACTGTTCATGTTTTACTGCCCAAAACATTTAACGTGGGAGTTATTGAAAGCAAGCGTCATACAGTGAATCAGTCAAACTTTCTTGCGAGGGCTTTGAAACTTAACTCCACTCACCAACATTTTGAAAAGATTTTCAGTCTAATTTCTATTTGGGGTCTTTTGGTAAGAAAATTGGAAAGTGGAATATGTAAAAAATAAGAGAAATATTGCGAAAAAAAAAGAAACAGAAACTGATTGTTTTTATTGATTTTCTTTTGTTTTCTGGGCACAAATCCCCTCAAATTTCCTCCTTACTACTAATGTTTGCGTTTTAGAACTTTCTACCTCTGTAGCTCCTCAGGTCAGAAGACATTTAACGGTTAAAATAATCATCGTTCCTCGCCAAATCAAACTGATGGGTATAAAATTACCAAACAATGATAAAAATGAGGGAGGTGGTGTATCTAGAAAACGGTGGGCGATTGGGCAAAATGGGCGTCCTATTCGGATTCAGAAGGTCATTTTACATAAGAATATGCTGAAATGCTGTCAGAGGCAATTTTCATGCCGAGCAGTGTAATTGGTAGTATGGAAGACTAGATGTCTAGAGGCGGGTCGAATAAAACCAGACGTAACAATAACTCCAGAAGTTTCTCAAAGTATTATTTACTTTGGAAGCCGAAAATGCTCTCCGAAGATCAGGACGAGGTCGTACACAAGCAACAATATAAAGTGGGGATCTGCGTTTAATACACATGGTCAGAAGAAACTGCAGTATGAACGCCTCTCTGTTGTAACTGCACATGCAGAGAGCCACTATTACCAAAGTTTCGACTCAATCTGTTCGAAACTGATTCCATATGTTGGGTTGTATACTCGCATTTGTGTTTCATGAATAGCGGGCGACGGTACTGATCGCAGAAGGTGGGCACAAGGGTGCGATCGAAGGTACGATCGGCTAGTGAACAATTTCGTTTCCCGCGAAAGAATCCTTCGAATAGATTGACCAGCAAATTATCCAGACTTGAGCCCGATAGAACACGTTAAGGACACTCTACGGAGAAGGATTGTTGGTCGCTTTGGTCATTTGCAGGAACAAATCAGCAGCGGAAAAGCTGTCTTCGACGGAGAGCAGGGGTCGATCCAGGCAAAATTTGGGTCCCTTCACAAAATTCCGCATAGTAAAAAGGGACCCTTCACAAAATTCAAATTCATAAAAAGGGACCCTTCACAAAAGTCAAATTCATAAAAAGGGACCCTTCACTAAAGTCAAATCCATAAAAAGAGACCCTTCACAAAATTCAAATTTATAAAATGAGTCCCTTCACAAGATTTTGTTTTATAAAAATGATCCTTTTATTAAATATTTTCATGTTTTCAGTATTATTTTTAGTTAATGCCTTAATTTGGCTCAACGAAACTCTCTTAACTTGATATTAAACATTACATAAAGTGATTATAAAAATGGTAGATTTTACGCAGTATTTTATTTTTTCACAAAAATATTTTATATTTCACAAAAATAAATAAAAATTTCACAAAAATATTCTGTTTTTCACAAAAAAGAGACCCAAAAATTAAAACCTGGATCGACCCCTGGAGAATGAATAGAATATACCAGTACGTTTTTGATAGCCTCATTGATTCCATGCCTCGTAGGTGTGACATAATTTTCGCTCAGTAGAAACCCAAACCCTATAGCTTCTTAAAGCTCATACCCTCCCCTCCCCCTCCCAAGAAATTACCTTTTTTTTGTGTATGATAGGCACAAATTGTGCATTTTCTATTGAGCAACAAACATCGTCAATAAAGTTTAATTAGTCCTTGATCGTTGCTTCGCTTCCTTTTCTCATATCTTATATAATATTTATAACACGTATATCAGTCAAAAAGACATTTTCTCATCGACAGTTACTATTCAAAATTCTTATATCCCCTAATTGTTTTGAGCAGTGTACAGAGCACACTTTAATAAAAATGAAATGACCATAGTAACACAAAAGCATGTTTCAGAGAGAATCGGGTTGATTAACCTTCGTTTTTTTTTTTTTTTTTTTTTTTAAATACAAGGCCGCACAAAAATATTCAGATACACTTACGGGCTATAAATAAAAATTTTTGCAGGTGTATTCTCAGCTGTTTACACTTCCTTTCAATGAAAGTATAAGATATTGGTAACTTCCTATTAAAGATGTAACAAGTTGGAACGGATGGAAAATGCATGACAATCTATGTTAACCACACAATTTTTCTATCTTGTTTCCCTCTTTTTGTCCCTTGATTGCTCTTCTAAAGCAAAATGGTGTGTGGAGGGGGGAGGAACCGCCCATCTTTCATTTTAATACTGAATTCCATCACGAAATAAAGCCGTTGTTCTATTTACGACATAAAAGAAGATATCTCCCAGATTATTCCTCCTATACTAGTCTCATTTGGAGCACGATAGGATCATTGTCTGGAGCTGTTTCAATACAGGAGGATTTTTACGACTGCTATCATCCTCGCACAAGTATCAGCGATCTTCTGCTATCTCCTGTTGGATATTTTAAAGAAAGGACGTTGGTGGAGGGGGGCAAGGGAAATAATATCTGGAAAATAAAACCATTTTTGAAAACGCAGACGATATAAAGCTTCACTAATAGCTTTTGGGTATTGGAGAAGGAAAATGGCAAACAAATCTCGAAGTCTCAAATAAAATTCAAATATGCCAGAATGGATTTTTTCGTCTGTGGTTGAAAAGAATATATAATAAAAATAAAAAGGAGAAGGAGAATGCAAATTCCTAACAGCCTTTGATATAATCTAAAATTTGCGAATGGTTAGCACGTTTTGAATGCTGCTTTTTACTTTTCGAAAATGCACAATGTAAGGAAAGAGTTATAAACATGAAAAAATCAGGCTCTCGGATTTTGATGCCTCTATACGTTTTGAGATTTCGCGAGTTCACTTCCGCTATTTTTATAGTAATGTGCGTTAAAAAGTATCGAACCTTTTAGTTAGCAAAAACACATTTAAGTGAAAAACGTTTAACACGAAACTGAGGGGACCGAAATATTTTTTCGCGTTAAAAGAATTTCGTGTAAAAAGAATCGTAAAAAAAGTACAAAACTGGCCAATGTTTTCCATGTCGTCAATTATTATTTCCATTTTCCTGTAAAACTACTACTAACTGGTACCCATTAGGATAAAAATCAAGTACAAATATTACTGCTTTTGGAGGGAAAAAATCACATATGTTTTACTTCTTTTTCAGCACCATATTGTTTAAAAACTGATCGAGATCATATATTGTTTTATTCATCTCTAAATTTGAATGCGCATCTAAATAACTGCGGATACTCGTTATTTTCTTCATTTCTGAAGCAGAAGGGACAAGAACTGCGTCGTTGATTCAGTTGTCAGATTCGTCATCAAAATTTACATAAGTGGAATTATTTTAATGATGAACAATTTCAAAAATTCCATTGTTTGTGCTGTAAAACACATGATCATTGACGGCAACATGTAGTAGCATAGTTACCAACGTTTTAACTTATTCCAGAGCACTTTTATCCTCGCCTTCAATCCGTACCACTTTATTTATAGATTATTTTCCTTGAATACATAACTATGATAAAATAAGAAAAAATTACTCTTAAGAAAAAAGTGGTATAGAAATAAAGGCGGGTCTAAAAATGCTTCGGAATAAATGAAAATGTTGGCATCTCTGTTATAGCAAACATGCCACTGAAGGTCGAAAGCGAATTGTTTTCGTGTTAAACGATTTTTGTTTCGTGTTAAAAGAAAAAAAAGTATTAAATAGCATAGTATACTGTCCGGACCCCTGTATTATTTCGTGTTAACCGATTTTTCATGTTAAGCGTTTTCGTGTTAAACGTATCTCACTTGATTTGGAAATCTAAACCACTAATCCCTTAGTTGGAATACACACACTTCGCCCAGTGTTCCTGTCAATCTTGGAAACACCTGGAGAGCGCAGTTTTTGGAAAGGTGAGCAACCGTGGCGTCTCATTCCGCATGGTGTCTTCTCTTGACTCAAATCGAGACCCTTTTAGTGGAATGTTCAGCTTGGGAAATAGCCAAAAGTCACAGGCAGCCATGACAAGAGTAGGGAGCCTGACACACCACAGAAATGTTGTGTCTGAATCAAATGCGCACAGAATGGACAGACTTGCCATCATGAGGGAGCTTCCAAGTTTCCGCTTTCGACAGATCCGGTCGTTTGAGCACTGCACGGCATCAGGAAGGCGACGAAGAACCTCCTGGTGGCACTTCTTTGTGATAGTTTGGCTTTTCGGTGCCTATTCATGCTGTACCACAACGCAGAAGTCAAGGAAAACGGTCAACATGTCCACTGGCGCGCGGCCATCTTTGTAGCGTTTGTACCACTATCGACACAACAGTCGTTACTAAAAGTACCCCGCGGCTTCTGCATAGCTATCAATGGCTTACACCCATTTCTGGGGATTATACTGAAGAGCAGTAATACTTTGAAGTGTCGGTTGTACAGAAATGGTTGCCCCTCTTCAAGTTCCAACACTCGTCATTAAAATACATGTGTACTTGGCATATTCTTACTTTCTGCTACATACATAAGAAGAAAGTACTCGATTTGGGAAAATCCTCAGCTACTTATTTTCAGGGGATGGATACTTTTTGAGATGTCCTAAACATGCCCAGATGTTCTAAAAAGAATCAAAAATCTGTTTGCCTGTGTACACTCTTTTATTTAATCCCATCCTGCCGAATGGGATTAAAAAATTAAAAAAAATCTGGAGTGACTCCACTCGACTTTCCGGACATGGAGTCATTAACAGTTTTGTAGATAAAGTAAAGAAAGGGGAGTTGTTAAACAAACAAAAGAGAGAAAACCATAATAGAGTGCTTGAGTATTTTTCTCCACATAGATAGTACACGATGTTTTATTGAACGCTACTGAACTTTCAGCCCGTAGATCATAATGATAAAGAATTTTTCGTTGTGTCCTTGTATACACTTTTAAATGCTAGATCCACCAAAATGCTTATAGTGAGTGCAACAGTGATTTATAATATTCATATAAATTTTAAGCTCCATTGAATAAGGCGTTTAGAGGCTATCGCCCTTTTAAAAATTGGGTCCCATAGGGCATAATGATAAAGAATTTTTCTTTGTGTCCCTGTAAAAAAAACTAAGTGCTAGATTCACCCAAATCAATAGGGTTCGTACTAGGGTGACTTACAATATACGTACCAACTTTCAGCTTATTCGAACAAAGCGTTTAGACGCCAGCGTGTTCACTCACAGACATACACACACATACACACACACATACATACATCATCGTAAGAATAGTGAAAACAGACTCGTGGGACCTCAAAACGTATAGAAACATCCAAATTTCAAATTCGGATTTTTGACATGATTACAATACTTCCCTCAGTATAGTGTTCGGAAAGTAAAAAATTGCAAAACGTGGAATGGAATGGGACATTTTATACATCAGTCCCATTCGATGACACATTAAATAAAGCAATAGTTTCGGAGTTCTGTCTTACCAAGAGGAACTAACGCGTGTCTGCGTGGTCACATTTTAATCCCCTTTCGCTGAATCTAACTTTTTTTTTTGTACGTTGTTTTATTTATGTTGCCATCCTTTCTTCACTTCCAATTCTTAAAACGCAAAAAAAAAAAAAAAGGGAAATGCCCTTATTCGGAGCAAGACGAGATGATGGTTTAAAATATTTAAAAATCATTACGTCTCGTAGTCAAACTAAATTTTTAATCACATTAAAAACTGAGACCGACAATATACACTAAAAATATACAATTTAAAACATTAAAAACACGAAACATAAATTTAAACGTTTCGAGCCTATTACAGGCTCCTCGTCAGTAAAAACATCCAATGTAAAGGCTGAGAAGAATAACGGACTTTCATTAAGAGAGTACAACGTATTCAGCGGGAACTGCGCATGCCTCATTAAGGGGTGAAAAATGTTGATTTGTGTACCAGCCATTCCAGGAAAATTCTTAAATGATAATTTAAACAGTTATAGATATGATTATTTTAGTATTGTTGAAATCAGGTGAAGGGTCAGTTTCTGTGGCATGCTGTACAATTTTCGAACAGATATCACGGTTTTTGAAATTTCTTTTATGTTCCAAAATTCGAGTATGAAGAAAACGGCCAGTTTCACCAATATAAACCGAACTACAAGATTTACAAGGTATATTAAAAATAAGACCTGTACGTGAAAAAGGGGGGATAACTGGTTTAAAATTAGAAAGGAAATTACGAATTAGAAATTTGGGGTTTATAGGAAACAGATAAATTAACAGTGCGTAAAACTTTGGCAATAGATTCTGTTTGAACGTAGCTTTTGGTTTCGTTTCGCCAGCCCCCGACTAGCAGCCCCCCGACTAGTAGTTGGCTCTTTGCCAAATGAGAGGTGCTTTTTTCTCTTTGAGAATGTTACTTTTTTTCTAGTTTAGTTTTCGCGGCCTGTCTTAAACAGGAAGCATCTTTTTCTCTTGAACATGAAAAGTTATTATTTACATATCTTGATGCTTGGCTCCTTTTATGGAGAAACAATGTTATCCTGAAATATACTGAATTAAGTTATAATTGTGAATTCTTCAAAGTATACTGCAAATAGTTTTTTATTGTGTGTTTAATCGCTAAATAAAGTTAATAAGCTCTCCCAACTGGTGCAAATTTTATGACTGAAATTGAACACGTGAACACTAGAACAATAGAGTTTGTGATTACATGATTCTGCAAATTTTCATGGTACGAATTTTCATGGCGCAGTATATAATATAATAATATTTTTTCATGGTGAACGAAACTCGGGATATGTGAAATCCCTTAAAAGTGAAATTACCCTTAGATATTAATTTATCTGGATTTGGATTTGAAAGCTTGGATAATTTATTGTGAAAACGAAACTGAAAAATAATAATGACTGGAATTCCGGATTCGTTATTGGATATAGCTGCCTGGATATGGAACCAGGTAAGCAAAATTTAACTACTATTTATAACATTGATTAAATGAAATTAGAAATTTTAATTATTTGAATTATTTTGTTTGATTATTTGCTCGCTATGAATATTGAAAAGTTAAAAGCTAAGCGTTCTACGGAACGCTCAAATGTAACTAAATTAATAAATAAATTAGAGAATTTATTATTGGACGATCTAGAAAATACAAAATCAGACGAAATCATCGAAATCCAGGAAATGATAGGTGAAAGAGAAATTGCATTAAAAAATTTAAATAATGAAATTGAAAATTTAATAGTAGATATTAAAGAGTATGAAAAAGATATCGCGACCAGTGATAAATACGGCGAGCAAATAATTTCTGCCAAATGCAAAATGAAATTAAGATTAAAAAGATTATGTAATAATAAAGATGAAAGTAGTTCAAACTGTTCTGTCAGTGAAACCCAAACAAAAACTGGTTCGGCAGTGAGGTTGCCGAAAATTTCCTTACCAAAATTTGGTGGACAAATAGAAAAATGGAACGAATTTTTCGATTGTTTCGAAAATTCAATCCATTTAAATGAAAATCTTACAAAGATTGAAAAATTCACTTACTTGAAAACGCTTTTAACTGACAAAGCGTACAATGTTATTGAAGGGTTTTCACTTACGGAACAAAATTATGATAATTGCATAGAAATATTGAAAACACGTTTTGGGCAAAAGGATATTATCATTAATGCTCACATGAATAAATTGATAAACTTAGAAGGCGTAAAAAGTTCATCAAATATAACTGCTTTGAGAAAGTTTTATGACGCTTGTGAAGTAAATATTCGCAGTTTATCTAATTTAGGGGTGACAAAAGGCCAATATGGTCATTTACTGAATCCAATTTTATTAAAATTATTGCCAAACGATCTAGTAGTTGAATATTACAGGCAAAGTGATAAAAGGAAGGATGAGTCTGATGTGACAGACTTAATTAATTTTCTTAAAGTAGAACTTGAATCGCGTGAAAAATCACTTAGTATGATTAATTATAAAAATGCTTCGGTAATTGTAAATAAAAATAAAGCCGAAATTAATGACAGAAAATTTCCAAATAAAATGAATTTATTGAATGTAGGTGTAAAAAATATATGCATATTTTGCAAGAATTATGATCATCATTCTCTTGGATGTACTAATTTAACTGATGTTGAGAAAAGGTTAAAATTAAAGAAGGATGGCAGGTGTTATAAATGTTTTCTAAAATCTCATCTGTCATCACAGTGCAGGGTGAAATCGCAGCCTTGCGAAAAATGTAAAGCAACAGATCATAACAAATTATTTTGTTTTTCAAAAAACTTGAAACCAGAAGTAGTAGAGAACACTATAGTATCGAATTCACATTTAAAAAACAGTAATCAGGCAGCGTTATTGCAAACATGTTGCGTCATAGCCCAATCTAATTCTAGATCAAAAACTGTCAGACTCTTATTGGATTCCGGAAGTGAAAAAAGTTTTATTACTAAAGAATTGGCCCACGAATTAAAATTAACCCGTGTAAGAACAGAAAAGCTAACTGTTTTTGCCTTTGGTATAAATAAAGGTAAAGAAGAGGAATTCGAGGTTTTTAATATTGAATTGCGTAGCAAAATAAATCCTCGTCGGCTCATCCATGTTGAAGTATTAGCTACAGACTTAATAACCGCGACTCCCTTGAAAAGCCCAAGGGGCGAACCAGAAATTGAAAGTTATATTAAAAATAAAAACTGGAAATTGGCAGACAATTCATTAAGTGATTCCAAAATTAATATTTTGCTAGGAGCTGATTATTTTTGGAAAATACAGAGAGGTATCATTGAAGAAATCGGTGATAATTTATATGTTGCTAATACTATTTTCGGATATACTGTAGTGGGGAAATTGAATAATAATAGTACAGAAGTAATTAATTCGCATTTTGTATCTGTAAATAAATTTGACAGTTTTGATTTGCAGCGTTTTTGGGATTTAGAATCACTTGGAATATGTGACAGTAAGAATGATTCTATGTCACAGAGAGATATAGAAATTATTAATTCTTTTAATGAAAATTTAAATTTTGTTAAGGGAAGATATGAAATTCAATTTTTGTGGAAGGAAAATAAAAATGAATTAAAATCGAATATAGAAATAGCCAAAAATAGACTTTGGGGTTTGAGAACAAAACTGTCTAAAAATGAATGGCTTAAAAATGAATATGAAAAAATTCTTGAGGAACAAAAGAAAATGGGTATAATAGAGGAGTGTAAAATAAACAAAAATGAAACTGGTGTATATTATATGCCCCACAGACCGGTGATAAGAACAGATAAGTCCACTACAAAGGTCAGAATAGTGTTTGATGCTTCTTCCAAAGAAAAGGAAGCAAAATCTTTAAATGAATGTTTATTTGCAGGCCCCAATTTAAATCCTAATATTTTGGATATTATTTTAAAATTCCGCCTTCATAAAATTGCCTTTGTTTGTGACATTGAAAAAGCTTTTCTGCAAATACAGGTTGCAGAAAATGATAGAAACTTTTTGAGATTTCTATGGTTTGAGGATATAAATAGTAAAAATCCTCTATTAAAGGTTTTCCGCATGACTCGTGTAACTTTTGGTGTTACAACATCACCCTTTTTGCTCTCAGCTACCATTAAACATCACATAAAGGGCTATAAAAGCTTGTTTGAGAAAGTAGTTGATATGCTCGATACTTCCTTATATGTTGATGATCTCTTTCATGGCGCTAATTCTGTAAATGAAGCATTTATTTTATCGTCTGGTGCTGTGAAAATACTTAAAGATGCCAATATGACATTAAGGAAATTTAAAAGTAACTCTTACGAATTAAGCAAATTGTGGGAAAAATATGGAATAAACGTTGATGAAGAAATAAATGAGGGAAATATCTCTAAAGTATTGGGAATAATGTGGTCAACTAATAATGACACGTTAAGAATAGACTTTCAGTCTCTGTTAGAAGGGTTTGATAATGAAATTATCACTAAGAGAATTGTTTTACAAACTGTAGCAAAGGTGTATGACCCTGTAGGGTTTATTTCCCCTTTTATAATAAGAGTTAAATCTCTAATGCAAGAACTATGGGAGCAGGGTGTTGATTGGGATTCTGCTTTACCTGATGCTTTAACACAAAAATTTAAGAAATGGCATCGTGAAATACAGGATTTAGAAAATTTTGAAGTGCCTAGAAAATATTTTACGAATTTTGAAAAATTAACTCCTGAAACTATTCAAATTTGTGTTTTCTGCGATGCCAGTTTGAAGGGATATGGTACAGTAGCTTATTTTCGTGATCCTTGTTCCCGTGAAACTTCATTTATTATGTCAAAGACAAGAGTAGCTCCTCTCAAAAAACTTAATTTGCCTCGACTTGAATTGATGGGAGCCTTAACAGCTGCTCGATTAGCTCATTATCTTGGGCAGCTATTTTCAGTTCCCGTCAAAAACATACTATGCTTCTGTGATTCCCAAATTACCCTTTATTGGGTCAAAGGAAGTGCTAGTAACTGGAAGCCCTTTGTAGAGAACAGAGTGCGTGAAATTCAACGATTAGTAGCCCCATCTCAGTGGAGATTTTGTCCAGGGGTTAAAAATCCCGCTGATGTGCTATCTCGTGGTTGCACAGCAACTGAATTGTTGAAGAATGAAGAATGGTTAAAGGGACCAATCTGGTTGAAAGAAGAGCACTTACCGACACCACTACCGGAAAATGAAGTCAAAATACCTGAAGAAGAGATTTTGAGAGAACAACGGAAAACTACTGTTTGCTCTTTAACTCATGGCAATAATGAATTTGAATTATTATATAAGTTTTCATCTTGGTCTAAATTAAGACGTGTTACAGCCTGGTGTCTTAGATTTATAAAAAATACTAAATGTCGATCTGCGCGAAATACTGGCTTTTTAACTATACAAGAACTTGATGAGGCAACTAAAATTATTGTGAAGTTGGTTCAAAGACATGAATTTGGAGGGGAAATAAAGACTTTAAAATCTGGAAAAAACCTGAATGCTAGTAACAAACTCCTTTCTTTAAATCCTTTTCTAGACAAAAATGAAATTCTTCGTGTTGGTGGAAGATTAAGACACGCAAACCTACCTGAGAGTCAAAAACACCAAATGATACTTCCTAAAACGCACCACATTACAGACTTAATTATAAAGTACTTTCATGAAAAACATCTTCACAGTGGAACTCAGTTAACAATTTCAGTCCTGCGACAACAATATTGGATAATTAATGCAAGAGACGCCGTGAAAAGGAATCTGCGGAACTGTATGAAGTGTTTTAGAACCACATCGAACTTAGCCTCTCAACTGATGGGTGATCTTCCAGCTGCTCGTGTAGTGCCATCGCGAGTGTTTTCGAAAGTCGGGGTTGATCTTGCAGGCCCCTTTCTCATCAAACCTCGTAAGGGCCGAGGTGTTAGATCTTATAAAAGTTATATTTGTTTATATATCTGTTTTTCCACAAAAGCAATTCATTTGGAAATACTCAGTGATCTCACCTCTGAAACATTCCTCGCATCCTTGAAGAGGTTTGTTGCTCGACGAGGAAAACCTGAAGAATTGTTTTCAGACAGAGGAACGAACTTTGTAGGTGCCGACAACGAAATGAAAAAAATGATGTCCTTGATCTCTTCTGACGAAAAGATCCACAGATATTTGTCCGAAGAAACAATCAAATGGAATTTCAATCCCCCATCGGCCCCCCATTTTGGAGGACTTTGGGAGGCTGGAATAAAACAGATGAAGGGTCATTTAAAAAGAACTATTGGCGAACAAATATTAACTTATGAACAGTTCCTTACTTTAATTACTCAAATTGAATCGTGCTTGAACTCCAGACCTCTTGTTGCGCTCTCGAATGATCCAAGTGACTTAAATGCTCTAACTCCAGGACATTTTATCATAGGCACTGCCTTGACTTCAATACCAGAACCTGACTATTCTTCAGTTAACCTAACCCCGCTAGAAAGATGGAAACTTCTACAAAAAATTTTTCAAAGTTTCTGGAACAGATGGTCTTCAGATTACCTATCAGACTTGCAAAGGCGATCAAAATGGTTAATAAATAAACCAAATTTCAAGAAAGACGACTTGGTTTTAATAAAAGATGATAATCAGCCCCCTTTGAAGTGGAAACTAGGACGCATAATCAAATTATTTCCTGGAGCAGATGGCAAGATTCGTGTTGTTCTACTGAAAACTATTTATGGAGAGTTGAAGCGTCCGATCGCCAAACTATCACCTCTACCATTTTGAACTTTGAAATTTTTATTTTATTTTTATTTTATTTTATTTTATTTTTATTTTATTTATTTTATTTTTTTTTATGTTCCTGTTTTTAATCCATTTATGTTAATCATCTAGTTACAATGTTTCATATGTAAATTAATCTCTTTTTTTTCTTATCTATTTGCAGTTGAAGACCAAGAAAATGAAAACCTGTAATAACACTAATGTTGTTATTGTACTTGTAGAATATTTTTATGAACCTTCGTTCATGGGGGCGGAGCATGTTTGAACGTAGCTTTTGGTTTCGTTTCGCCAGCCCCCGACTAGCAGCCCCCCGACTAGTAGTTGGCTCTTTGCCAAATGAGAGGTGCTTTTTTCTCTTTGAGAATGTTACTTTTTTTCTAGTTTAGTTTTCGCGGCCTGTCTTAAACAGGAAGCATCTTTTTCTCTTGAACATGAAAAGTTATTATTTACATATCTTGATGCTTGGCTCCTTTTATGGAGAAACAATGTTATCCTGAAATATACTGAATTAAGTTATAATTGTGAATTCTTCAAAGTATACTGCAAATAGTTTTTTATTGTGTGTTTAATCGCTAAATAAAGTTAATAAGCTCTCCCAACTGGTGCAAATTTTATGACTGAAATTGAACACGTGAACACTAGAACAATAGAGTTTGTGATTACATGATTCTGCAAATTTTCATGGTACGAATTTTCATGGCGCAGTATATAATATAATAATATTTTTTCAGATTCAGAAATATTTTTTATAGTGAGGAATAGTAACGATTTAGGTGATTAAGAAGAATTAGTTTCATGATTATCCCTATTAAAGTTATACTTTTTTAATTTTCTTTTAAGCCAGTGAACTGGAAGTGAAAGATTTTTAAATTGTCTATCATCCTCTTATTGGATAGTTTACTGAGTACGCAGGTGGTGAGGGAGACCTAGCAAAACGTTGTCTATACTAAACCACTTTTGAAAATGCAGGCAAATATAAAGATTTGGCTGCAAGTATAAAGATGGCCACGGATATTCAGAAGAAGACTGCAAGCAAACCATGGATTCTAGAATAAAACCCGAAATGGCCACAATTATTTTTACCGCTGCAGAAAAAAAAAAAAAAACAGTGGGCTGTGGAAATCACACAACCTTCTTCATTATTTTCTTATGTAAATTCACGCAGTACAAATTATTTAGTAAAATCATTATTTATTAAAAATTTCCATAATGAATGAGGAAGATTTTTATATCAGGGAAGTGCAACGCATAATGTCGGAAGAGAGTCTTTTACTTTTCCCTTTTTTCCTCCTACAGACGAAATCTGAAAAAAAATCTATTTTTTCCGTTTTCTTTGTTAGAAATACGAAAAGTATGGTGAGGCACTCACACGACTTTCCCTTGTTACTTTCTTCTGCATTTAAAAGTTTTGTTCCAAAAAATTATCGAAATCGAGTTTTTTTGAAGGATTGGCACGGTTTCCCCATGTAGGAAAATCTATAACTATGAATATTTTGTAGCAACTCTAGATCGAGAATGAAGCATTTAATTTGACGAAAATTTATATTGGATTACATCTTTACATAGATGTAATCCAATAAGGGTGCCTATCGACCGAGTGGGTAGCACCGCTATGCTGCAATTTTATCCATTTTTTTAAAAAAAAGATTATCTCAGCCTGTATACTGCATAAATGCACCAAGCTTGTTTTGTGAGACGGCTGTCACCAAAAACTACGCTGTCTCAATTTGCATGCACACCGGTCGTAAGCGAGTCTATGCTGCAATTTTTTACACTTCCGAGTAAAGTTGAATACGGCAGTCTGAATACACGCAGTTGTCACCCAGTTTCGTATGTGAGAAAACTTTTATGGAAATCTAAGCCCACTTAAATGGGTGCGTATCGGCCAATAGTTGGTAAATGCAATCTCTTTCAAGTTATGCTTAGTTTTTCGATTCATTAACGTGTCAGAAATGGTATAGAAGGAAGCTTTGTATCATCACAATTTTTATACCTTTTGTACCAATGCATATTAGTTATACTGATAGTGTACATCACGGAATGTCGGTGGAAATGGCTAAAGATGAATTGTAAATCCTCATTTTTCCTATCCTCTTCGAGATTCTGCCTCGAGGGTTATTCTCTCTCTCTCTCTCTCTCTCTCCGTTGATGTCTTTTTGACAGATTCTCCCTCCTCATTCTCCGCAACTGTATTTTAACTGTGAGCGAGAAAGAGAGCTCTCTCATTATTTCGTGTTGTATTCAGAGTCGATATTCTCCGCGTCGTTTCTAAAGAGGGACAATCGATTGCCACGAATTTCAATTCGCCCCAAAACGGTTTAGGGAGTCGTGAGGATTTGAACAATTCGAATGAGGACGAGATGAACTAAAATATTTTTCTGGTCCAGTTTATTAAAACATAGCCTCCTTAACTAGATGCCTGTCGCGTGGCCATAAATTTAACAACAGTTGTAGCGGTAGACAGCGCCACCTGGTACAGATTGCGTGACTTTTTTATTCAACTCTCACCAATAATTTTAAGAAGTGATATATGATATATATAATCGACGTTTCTTAGATTCTAATTGCCTTTTATGTATATCATATCCCACTTTTAAAAATTTTTGGTGGCTGTTGTATAAAAAAAGGCGCGCAATCTGTACCAGGTGGCGCTGTCTACCGCTTCAACTGTTGCCAAGCTTCCGAGCCAGGCGACAGGCATCTAGTTTAGGAGGCTATGATTAAAACGATTGATCTTCAGACCAGGTTGAGAGCACGTTCCAAGTACAGAGAGAGTCCAGGTCTTGGCAAGTTCCAGTTCTTTTTATCCCCTCTGTGCTGTAACTGCACACCTTCTCCCCAGTACATTCTGAAGATGTTCCTAGGAATGTCTTTTCAACTTCAGGATATTCCGAGAAAGTTCTGGAGAGAAGGTACGCTGTTAGGATTCAAATTGAGATAGCATGTTTCCGGTTCACCCGTATAGGTGAATCCCAGGCCGTCGTTAATTGCCCACTCGGAAGACGTTAACATCCTTTCAATTTTAACTCGTTCATGCCTCTCAAAAATGGATGTCAAAATGGTCACGAACCTTAAACTTCAGTCGAAGCTGTACTTACCTTGTACGACGAGCTGCATGTTGGTCTCATCTCTTCCGAATTTGTTGGATGCGATGCAAGTGTAGAGGGCGGAGTCCGAGCGGGAAGCCGACCGAATGAGGAGACGAGACACAGTCGTCTGACCACCGCTGCCAGTCACCTCTTCTACGGCGGACAACCTGTGGATGAACACAGGAAACAAATAAATATCTCTAATTAAAAATAAAAAATCTCTTTCAATAAGTACAATTGGCCCCATAACATAATGAAATCATGTATAAAGTTTCAGGACTGTATAAAAAAGAATTGAATAACAAAGCTGGGTGATCCGTTGTAAATTAAAATGCAAAAGTGTTTATCGATTTGTATAAATCATAATTTGTGTAGGACCCCTGAAACGCAGTTTGACGGACCTTCGGTGAAGGAAAGTAAAAGTTCTAATCTCTGCTGCAATGCTGAAGTTTTGTATATCACATCATGTGTGTATGGGAGGGCTTTTTAATATATTCAACTACAATGTTCCTAATATTCACCACTTTAATTCATAAATACAAGACATTTTGAAAATTTTGACCCTGGCTTTTATTCCTTAAAATATAGTATTCAAATACATAAAAATGCATAAAGTTGTACAGAATTTAATAAAAAATCCCTAGAAAAAAAAAAAAAAGAGTATTCCATTTCAAGAATGACTAATTTTATTATGTACCCGATAAACGACGAAAAAATTTTTAGTCAGTAAAATGTAGTGCATAACCTAATACATTTATTAGTTTACTCCAATATTCTTGCCGGATCAGAGTAACTGATCAATCTTTGCAAACAAAACAGGGTATTCGAACAAGACGTCCAATGTTCCCCCATTCATTAATAGGGTGATACACAAAAGGCCAACATTGTATTGTAAAAAAGCAACATTTAAACAAAATTGATGAGAGAGAAATAAATCAAATTTAAAGTGTTTAAAGAATTATTTTTATTTTTAATAGCGTCCATATAAAATAAATAAATAAATAAATAAAATAATTACAGTTAGGAAAAAAAAAAAAAAAAAAATATATCGCCTACACTAAAAAGGTGATATTCTATCGTCCAAAAAGAAGGCTCGCACACTCACCTTTTGAGAGTGTCCGGGTCCAGGGGTTGCTTGTCCTTCTCCCACTGAATCTGAATCTCGGGTTCGCCCGTGGCCTCGCACCTCAGCTCGGCATCTTTGCCCCGCGAGACGGTGTGGCTCACGAATTTCGTCTCGAATCTCGGCGGAGCTGAAATGAAACAAAATTTAAAATGAAAGGCCTTTTTGTGGAAACCTACCGAAGTAGGGATAAGCATAAAAATACATAAAAATATTCGTGTGCTTGTGTAATAACGATGTCTGCGTAATATTAAGATCTTGTGCATTATTTTAGATACTCGTACTTTCGTATTGCAGAAATAATTCTTCGCATTCAAACCTTCCACACCTCCAATTCAAGTTTCTTTCTTCGATATCTTGTCTCCCGCAACTCGCTGCAACTAAAGCCAGTGATGTCAGATGGTCGAAAATTATTTCCCCAAACAAGTTTTCAAATTTCCCCTAATCAGGGTTTTTTTTTTTTTCAAAAAAATCCCTAACTTGATTTCTACTAAAAAGGGGGAAAAAAAAAAATCAACCAGATTTAAGCCATAGAAAGCTCAGATTTTTCTCCAAATGAAGGCAATTTTTGAAAAAAATCCCCGAATAACAATAAAGCTATTGAAAGTCCCTAGTCGTAGGGATAAATCATTTCGTTGCCAACATTGACAGAAAGTTGAACTCCCCATATTTGTCCCCAAAATTTTAGAATTCTCCAAAAAAGTCCCCACAAACCTTGGGTCCCCAAAATTGTCCCCAGAACCCTCAAAAATCCCCAAAATGGGGACAAAATCCCCAATCTGGCATGACTGACTAAAGCAGCGTCATCGAAACTCTCGCTTTCATATCAGCCGTAGCACTCTGGGTGTGTGTTAAGATAGGGATCCCAGGAGACTTACCGAATTATGGGATGGTATTCATGTTTGTTTCAGGCCAAACCACCCCACCAGGCGGATTTGCGCAGATGATTTTAGCTCCGAACACGTCGTGCAGGTGATCCTAATAACACATCTTATTCTCGTGACAGTGTAGGGATGAAAGAACATCCCAGGGATATCATCAGAATGTACTTGCTGTACATAACCCTAACAGCACATCTCCTCCATAAGACATCCTCAGGATATCCTATGGATGAAAGTACATCCAAGGGACATTCTCAAGATATACTATGGATAAGTGTGCTGTTAGGGAAGTCTGTTGTTAAGGGAATAATGAATAATGAACTGCTTGGTAAGGAATAATACAAAATTACAAACGTGTCCTAGAGATCTGGTTTAAAAATAATCTTTTCTTGAAAATCATTTTGTACAATCATTTATCAAAAGCATTTGTTTCTTTGAAATTCGGTCATTAAAAAAAAAAAATGACGCAAAATTCGTACTTTTGCATTCCAATTAAAGTTCTCTCCGGTAAGAATGTTTTTTTCTTCCTCCGGTAAAACTTCTTTTTCGATTCCTTTTCGGAAATGTGTTCGCCTCGTTAGATGTTTTCTTTCGATAATGAGCGGCAGCCTTTGCCTTCTAAAAATTTCCCGAGGTCTATCGGAATGTCATTAACGACGACACAAAAGGGAGGGTAGGACGAAGGTCCTGTACTGGGCCGGATTGATTTAAATTGCTTTTCTGCGGAGTCAGGTTCCAGTTTAAAAAGCGAACCTGTTTCAAAACCGAATTTACAACGGTCAGTAGAGATCGGTTCGGAATTTTTGCATGCGCATGCTTAATAGACCCATAATTTAATTATTGTAGTAAATTTCCTTATCGGACACCCTCAAACAGCGCACATCTGTAGCGAACGTTCTTTTTTTTAAATTATTTTTTCCCAAATTCTTATGCACTTACTGTCATGCATTACGGTATGTTTGTGAATATCAACGAAATAGAAAATGCGCCTCTATTTTAAGGTAAATACAAGCTTTCTCATTTGTCTCTCCGTGACTCAGGTGGTTGAAGCGCTAGGTTAGTAATCCGGTGGTCCCGCGTTCGATACCCTGTAGGTCCGAAGTGTTAATTTTTTTAGACAATTAATAGAAAAGATGTCAATTGATAAAACAAAACTTATCATTGACTACACAGTATCCTAAGAATTTTTAAAGAGTTTTTTTAAGAAGCCCTTTTCTTACATCTCTTTTTAGAAGCTAAAAAGTTTTTTGTGGACAACAAGCGCCCTCTATTGGGCGGAATATTCACTAAAATGTCAATGAAATAATTAACAATACAAAATAAAAGTAAAAATGATTAGGAAAAACACATAAACATTAACCAAATCAGTAAAATGTTAAGTTATAACATAAAAAAATAATCATAAACAAAAAAAATAATAAAAAGGTGCCTCAAACGAATAATTAAATTGCCGATGTTGGCCCTTAATCAGAAAATGAAATCACAAAACTTATAGGCAATCGTGTGGTGCAGCCATCTGTTGTGAATTTTAAGAAATAATTTCTCTTTTCTTAACACAGTTCAAATTTCCCCAATTTTGGTTAATGAACAAAAAAGTTACTTTTTTTTTTTTTTTTTTCAAATTAAATTTTATTCTAACTTCGAAAAGATTTATATGATACGCTATAATAAGAATTTGTGTTTTAAAAGTTTTTTTAAATAGATTATTTAGCTCTTTCAAATAGATAACAGCCTCTGCCCTTTCAAACGAGTCTGCTGTTTAGGGGTTTAATTGTGTTAAAAAAATTGTAAAATTAGAGTTTACGTAAAATAACTTATTATGCTTAATAAGATTAATAAATATTTTTTTTACAGGGAATCTTTCTTGCAGCGTACTACGTTTATTTTTATTCCTTCCACTTAAATTGGTGTAATCCTTTGCCAAAATAATTTTACGTTTAGCGTCGTGTTTGTTTATCAAAAGAATTAATAAAATAAATAAATAAAATCGTGAACAAGTATTTTTCTTTAGCATAAAAAAGGAATGCATATACAGGGTTATTATAATTAAAGCTAAGATTTCAAAACGCTATAAATTTAAAACTACCCATCAGAGCGACTTGATATTATACCAGAGCCATCGGGAGGCAATGAAATTTTGTTTGGGGGAGGAAAAAAGTAGTTCCAACATGTTCCTATAGAGGTCGCTGCCAGGGTAATGTCAGGGAAAACGTCTAAATAGACTCATTAAACACAGGAATGTTGTTAGCAACACAATGGAATAGCAGAAAACAATAGACTTCAAAGGTTTACTACAATTATTTTTAGCAAAAAGACAAGAATACATGTTTACAGTGGAAAAAGTCATGGTGGAAAGAGAAAAAGAGGAGCTTCATGAAACAAATACTTTACTGTTAATTAATGGCACATTTTGGAACTTTTTTTTCTTTTTCTTTTGCCAAACAAAATTTCATTGCCTCACGATTTCTCTGGTAAAATATCCAATCGCTCGGACGGGTAGTTTTAAAATGATAGCGTCTTGAAATCGTAACTTTAATTATAATCACCCTGTATATTGACACGTGAACAACTGATGAAATCGAAATAAAACCTTCAAGTTTATTGTACAACCACACTATTGTTTTTGTATGTGTACTTTTACAGATAAAAATTGTTTAATTATTAATAGACAATGAGAATTATATTTCACCCAATCAACATTTTGTCAGAAGCAGTTGTAGCAATTATTCAAAGGAAATCTTTGATAGCTGCACTGCACATTTTTCATCCTTCATGTCTGATCAATTTTCTAAAATAACGTTACATGTTTCAGCGCCACGTAGCCACTTTTACCAGGTGTATGCATAAGTTTTTTCCGGTAAAAAAAAACATATAATTTTCAAGCGAATTTAATTTTGTTTTATTCAAAATATTGGCCATCAGCTTCTACACATATCGCCCATCTTTCAGGTAATTGATGAATACCATGACAGAAAAACTGCTTGTCTTTTGCGGCAAACCATTCGTCGAGCCATTTTCCAACTTCCTCGAAATTGCTGGCGTGCTGCTCTGCGAGCACGTACCCCATTGATGCGAAGAGGTGATAGTCAGAGGACGCCAAGTCTGGGGAGTACAGTGGGTGCGGAAAGGTGTTCCATCCAAGTGATTTCAAGGTGCCTTTCACTAGTTTTCCTGTGTGAGACGGCGCATTGTCGTGTAACGAAATCACCTTGCCATGTTTTCTGGCCCATTCTGGTCGTCTTTCGATTAATGCGTGGTTTAAATTAATCATTTGTTGGCGATAGCTTTGTGTATTAGCGGTTTCGCTCAAGAGTTCATAATACACAATACCGCTCTGATCCCACCAGACACAGAGCATAGTCTTCTTGCCGAAGCGATTTGGCCTTGATGTTGAAGAACCGGTATCTCCAGGCGAAAGCGACAATTTTTTCCGCTTCGGATTTTCCGAATAAATCCATTTTTCGTCACCCGTCCGAATTCGATGCAAAAAAGATTTCCTTTCGTGGCTTTGAAGCAGCATTTCACAAGTGACTTTGCGATTTTCTTGTTGACGTCGATCCAAATCATGTGGGACCCATTTACCGAGTTTATTGATCTTCCCCATTGTTCGTAAACGTCTGCTGATTGTTCCTTGTGCACATGTAATGCTTCCGCTGATTTCTGTTGAGTTTGAGTTGGGTCATCATCCAATAACGTCTGCAATTGCTAGTCTTCGTGTTTTTGTGGTCTACCAGAGCGCCCACTATCTTTCACATTGAAATCACTACTTTTAAATTGTCGAAACCATGTCTCACATGTTCTAATCGATGGAGAGTGTTCACCCTATGTTTTTACCAGTAAACGATGACTTTCAACACCCTTTTTCTTTTGATTAAATGAGAAAAGCAATGCGTGTCACAAATGTTCTTTTTCAGACATGATCACTGAACGATAAAATAAAGACGCTAGTTTTGGGCAGAATCAACTTGTGTGTGTGTTTGTAGTTTAAATGTCAGACGAACAAAATGACGTATGTGTCAAATGAATACGCTGCGTACTTTTCGCTGAACTTACCTGGTACTGATGCAACGAAATTCGCTAACCATCTCTAGAGCCCATAAATAAAATAGGCCGGTGCATCACCGCCATTTGGCGTCCTTATCGCTTCCCTAATGATTTTAGAAATCTTGATCTGAAGCTAATCCGGTCAAGATAAGAGCAATAAGCAACAATAATATTCCTAAAAACACATTTTTTTTTTCACAACATTCTCAGGATGTCATTTTATTTTGAGGATATCCTATGGATGAACTGGGGTAAGATGGGTAAGATGTGTTGTTAGGGCGGTTTCTGTTTCTTTTACAAAATGTCGCCAAAACTCAAATACACAGTAATAGAAGGTCTGTGAACACTTTATATTCACTTTTTGAATGATTATAGCAGTTTATCGCCAAACAAACTTCCATATTATAATTTACTTAGCTAAAACTATGAAATATAATAAAACAAGTTACTCTAAAGTAACGTAAGACGATAAAAAAAAAAAAAAAAAGTTTGTCTTTTGTTTATCTGAGAAACGCTCTGGGTATAGTGCGACCACGTTTCCTACGACTAGCAGTGAGGCCGAGTCGAAAAGTTTAGAGGGATGCAAAATTGGCCGAGAGATAGTTATTTGTCAAACATCCAGTTATTCGGCGTTCCCTTATCGCTTGTTTTCTTTCAGTCACGCCTAATTTAACACTGGACTCGTTCCATCCGCACTTGCGCAGAGGCTTCCCTGGTCGCAAGAAATGTGGTTAAAGAATACATGTGGCAACTCTAAGGCAACAAAATGCCTGATGCGCCAACTCGTATATATAGGAGCCTTAAACATCTCTTTTCCCAGCAAACTGACGCAGATGGATGAAAAGGACGTCAGCACTAAATGTTTTGGTGCATGATAGAAAAAGACTTAGCCGTTCTTTTTGAGCATTTACTTCAGCTTTTAAAAATCTATTTTTTTTTAATCTAATTTTGAAGTGGATTGGATTTCTTTTCTTTTTTCTTTTTCGGAACAACGCAGTTTTATTGACGCCCTCACTCGTATCTGGGTTTTCAGCAAAATCCAGCTTATATTTTGAGTGTTTCCTTGGAGAGAGGGTGTTACTAACCATCGCAGTTTTATAGATGCGCCCAAAGTAAAACCGTTGTCTAGCGTCCAAATTCAATACCGTTGACATAAAATGAAATGTGCTTTGCTTTACTCCGACAACTACACATTGAATTTTACGATAGAAAATTTTTATGACGATTTTGAAGATGAGATTCTTTTGGATATAAAGAAACTAAACGTTAAGAAAGAAAATGTCAACGCATTTTAGGGTCTGCAAACTAAAACCTGTATTTAAAGTCGAATGGCTAAATATTTTTTCTTCCTACCAATATTATCTTATTATTTCTTCTTTGAACAATACAGTTTTCCCATTGCTTGGAGCCAAGCAATTACACACGTTGCTTGGCTCCCATACAAAAAATCTTGTGTTAAAACGTTCAACAGTTCTTTTTACTTTCCGAACACTATAGTGAGGAAAGTATTGTAATCCTGTCAAAAATCCGAATTTGAGATTTTGATATTTCTATACGTTTCGAGGTCCCCTGAGTCCGTTTTCACTGCTTTTACGATGATGTATGTATTGTGTGTGTGTATGTCTGTGAATGAACACGCTAGCGTGTAAACGCTTTGTTCGAGTAAGCTGAAAGTTGGTACGCATATTGTAAGTCACCCTAGTACGAACCCTATTGATTTTGGTGAATCTAGCACTTATAGTTTTTTTACAGGGACACAAAGAAAAATTCTTTATCATTATGGCCTATGGGGCCAAATTTTTAAGAGTGTGATAGCGTCTAAACGCCTTATTAATCTGAGAAAGAAATTGTACACATGTTATAGGTCACAGTTGCACCAACTGTATAGATTTTGGTGAATTTAGCACTTACACTTTTTTTACAGGGACACAACAAAACATTCTTTATCATTATGATCTATGGGCTCAAAGCTCAGTAGCGTTCAATAAAACATCGTGTGCTATAGGGAGAAAATACTCAAACACTCTATTATGGTTTTATCTCTTTTGTTTGTTTAACAACTCCACTTTCTTTACTTTATCTACAAAACTGTTAATTACATAATGTTCGGAAAGTCGAGGGGAGTCACTCTAGATTTTGTTGTTGTTGTTTTAAAAGATAAGGGGGGGGGGTATGTAGAGATTTTATATGAATTTATGAAATACTTGTGCTCGTGATAACCATGTCCGACAAAATCTTCTCACGACCTCTAGAGGAAAGAGTTTTCGGACAAAATTTTAAATCCAATGTCCTATCTCCGATCGTGGTAATCATGAAGTGCCTGGAATTCAGGCGCATGCGCAATGGAAAAGTTTCCCGATAATGTCGCTCCGTTTGTATTGAGGAGCCTCTTTTAATAATGAGCCAGAGGTGAGACGTTCTGTGTGAATCAATCGGAAAGTCATTAGGCAGGAGAGCAGATCTGAAAGAGCCCTTCAAAACAAGAAGATGCAAAGACAAAAAATTCAATTCAGCGTGTTCAGATGTCCGTCCTTTCACCCATACATGTGTGGATTTCGGTATTCATTCATGAACATTTTTGACCTCTGTTTTTGGATGTATGCATGGACGAGGAATTTGAACCATTGCGAAATCGATTCTCCTACTTTGGAGAGACCATTGTTTCAACGGATTGTATCCGTTTTAGGAGAGTGGCCAGAACTTCAACAGTCTACTTTCAAAACTTCGTAAAAGTCTCAAAAAAAAAAAAAAAAAAAAAAAAAAACATAATTCCATAACATAACAGAATAAATCAATATTTTGACATGCATAACAGTGGATCTCAAAGTGATAGACTTTTTTTTTTTTTTTTTTTTTTTTTTTTACTTTCCGAACACTAGAGTGAGGAAAGTATTGTAATCCTGTCAAAAATCCGAATTTCAGATTTTGATATTTCTATACGTTTCGAGGTCCCCTGAGTCCGTTTCCACTATTTTTACGGTGATGTATGTATGTGAGTGTGTATGTGAGTGAGTGAACACACTAGCGTCTAAACGCTTTGTTCGAATGAGCTGAAAGTTGGTACGTATATTGTAAATCACCCTAGTACGAACCCTATAGATTTTGGTGAATCTAGCACTTATAGTTTTTTGTACAGGGACACCAGGAAAAATTCTTTATCATATTACGGCTTACGGGGCCAAATTTTTAAAAGTGTGATAGTGTCTAAACGCCTTATGAATCTCAGATGTACACATGTTATAGGACACAGTTGCACCAACTGTATAGATTTTGGTGAATTTAGCACTTAGTTTTTTTTTGCAGGGACACAAAGAAAAATTCTTTATCATTATGGTCTTAGGGACCCAAATTTTAAAAGTGCGACAGCATCTAAACGCCTTATTCAATTGAGCTGAAAATGTATATGAATATTATAAATCACTGTTGCACTCACTATAAGCATTTTGGTGAATCTAGCATTTATGGGTTTTTACAGGCACACAACGAAAAATTCTTTATCATTATGATCTATGGGCTCAAAGTTCAGTAGCGTTCAGTAAAACATCGTGTAATATAGGGAGAAAAATACTGAAACAATCTATTATGGTTTTCTCTCTTTTGTTTGTTTAACAACCCCTCTTTCTTTACTTTATCTACAAAATGACTCAATGTTCGGAAAGTCGAGTGGAGTCACTCAGATATTTTTTTTCTTTATATAACACTTCAAAAAATGAAGTAATAATCCCGAAAAGAATGATAAGCATAAGAAATCAGGATATAAGTGTATTTCAACAAAGTAATATAGTATAGGTTTTGCAGAATTTTTGTAAAAATAGAAATATAAAGACTTTTCGAGTTTTTGGTATTTAAATTCATTCAAATTTTGGTTCCATCCTTTTGAATGATCGTAAAAATCCTATCTTAGAACTAGAGTTTGGAGAAGAGTATCAACTTTGCTCACTTTTTCCTTTATCTTCTGAATAGTCGAAAACGGAGGGTCGTGGGCATGCACCTCTTGTGCAAGTACTTCCCAAAGGTCTTCAATTGGATTGAGGTCTGTTCTACAACAGTAACTAGATTCTGCATAAATACAAGCTTTGGTTGAGTAGGAGGTGGGAATCAATGCATAGTACAGTTGGGATCCCCCCCCCTCCCCCCGAGATATTTTCTGATTAGAAGTAGATTGCTTTTGAGGAAATTTTAATAACATTCAGAGTAATGTCGACCATTAAGAAAAGCAATAAACGTTATTCCGTTGAAAGACAACGCAACCGACACCATTAACCCCCCCCCCCCCGCCCACCCACAATTTTTTTTTTGTTGACAAAAGAACTCATGAGGTTCACGTCGTTGAATGGATAAATGGTTTCTTCAGTGACGAAAAAATATTCAGTTTGGTTTTCTGTAAAAGTGCGTTCAAATACTAGCAATTTCAGGGCGACAAGGGCGGGCTCTATTCAATTAAATTTGATGTGTGATTTGAGTTGTCACGAAGCTGGAAAAGCTGTTTTCTCCTCTGAAAACCTCCTACTGCGATAATTGGCATGGGGAACTTAGGTCTCTTGTAAAATTAATAAAGGAGCAATAAAAAGTAATGTCTTTCATTGTAAACATGTCCGAAAGTTCAAAGGTCACTTTCCGACAATGGATATAATTTATGACTTTTCCGCTCTACTTCTGTTGCTAGTGTTTGTACACAGCTTAAGGACCCTTCAGAGACTGGCAACTTAGCAAGCTGCAAGTCGGCTCTATTGATATTTCTTTGATGTGGTTTAGGAGATCGACGCTGGCTGCAATCGAAGCTTCACAAACCTCCTAGTGCGATAATTGCATGAGAAGGGGGTCTCTTTTGTAAAAGAGCAATAAAAAGTAATGTCCTTCATTGTAAATGTGTGCAAATTTTCAAGTGTCACTTTCGGACAATAGATAATTTGTGAGTTTTGACGCTCTGTATGTTGCCAGTATCTGAAGGGTCCTTTAATGGATCGGCATGCTGTTTTCATGATGTACGATGAAAACCTCATGAATTCTTTTGTCGACGAAAGGGAGGGGATCTCTCATAGTGCGGGGGAGTGCTCTGTTTAATCAGAACAAGGATACTGCTTTTCTTAATGATCGACATTGCTTTGAGGATTATTAAAATGTTCTCAAAAGCAGTCTACTTACAATTAGAAAATATCTTGGGGGCGGGGAATGGAAATTCCAACCTCCTACTCAACAAAAGCTTAGTTTAGAATCAACTGTTACAGACCAGCCATCAGGCCAGACCTAAATCCAATTGAAAACCTTTGGGGAGTACTCGCACGAGAGGTGTATGTATGCTCACGGTCTTCAGTTTTCGACTATTCAGAAATTAAAACGAAAAGTATAAAGTTGGTACTCGCGCATTCTCAAAACTGGAGTTCTAAGCATGCTTGATAATTCAAAGGAATGGATTCAAAATTTGAATTGAAATGTCAAATACTCAAAAAAAAAGAGACTGCCTATTTTGTTTTTTGTTACAAAAATTCTGCGAAATCCGTATTTACATCTCTTTGTTGTAATACACTTATCGTCTGATTCCATAGGCTTATCAGGCCCCGATCATGAAAAATGGGTTCCCCGGGCAAAGAGAAGTTGGGGGCCATCGCAACATCATTCCTATGCAACAAATGATTTCTCATATGTGCAATATACAAGGAATATTTTTGAGGCTGGATATTTATATATTTTAATATTTTTTACATTTTAATATTTTTTACATGAAGTTTCTGTACTTAGTCTTTCGGGAAGAATTTCTCTTGCTCCTGTATCGGCGCACAGGGGAGTAGCGAGCTAGCGGAAGAAATGGCTGAGGAAGTAACTACTAAAGAAAGAGTGGAATTTATACCTACCCATTCAACATTCATTTGTGAAAAAATAATAGTCGAAAAGCAATCCTACTTGGAGAGATCAAAAAACGGTTGTTATACACCTTCGAAATCAAGTCGAGAGTCCCACTTTCTTCATACAATCGGAATCCAGCAACTACATCTTTTCTTTCCGGCCACGGTCCATTCCCATCCTATCTCTACAAATGTCATTGCTCCCGTTCCTCTTTGTGTCCGCGCGGGGGAAGAGGGTTCTCCACTTTTACTATAATTGTCAATTAATAGCTTCCGGGCTTCATCCCATTCCCATTTCGACTAGGTGGTTAACTAATATGACTGATCCTTCACATCTTCGTAATACTTTTCAAAATCTTTGTTTCTCTCGGAGATGTTAAATCTAACACCATAATGCGACCTTCTTTCTTTATTTCTTGTGGTAGTTACCACTGTTTTAGCGGGTATTATGCAATCTGAAGAGGATAGTCATCAATCCGAAAGTATTGCAGCGGGTTCTGTCTTAATATAGGCGTCACAATCCTAACCATTTTCTTAGTTAACCTTTGGAGGCATCATGTGTTCTCATCAGTATAAATCACCCATCTAAACAAATCTGCAGTAAGACTTTAAATTATGCGACTTTTTAATAATAAGACTTAATTTTTTATACAGATAGTTTACTTACTGTCCTCTACATATCTTATGCTCTCCGGTTTTCAAGCTTTTTGTGTCATTGCTGCTATTTTGTCGAGTGGGGTTTTTACCTGGCAAAATTTGTATCTTTCTTTTTTCTTTATCTGATAAACAACGGAGAAGGCTGAAAATCGCTCCAAATCACTGGATAGTGGTGAGCGGCCTCCTTCCGTCTTTTAAACGTGCAACCGTCCCACGGGGATAGGTCAAGATTGTAGGGAGGGTGCTTCAGTGTTGTCTAAAAAATTTCCTCTAAAATTTAGGTTAGCTGTGATGTGTATGGGAACGGGCATTGTTATGAAGTAGAATTCCGTTTCTGATCGTAAATCCAACCGAATTTTCTACCCTTATGCAAGCTGTGTCTTATCCGATAGCTATCAGTAGTAGGCAGTATCCCAGACAACACATCGCCTCCCCAGGATATCTTCAAGATGTCTTCTGGATGAAAATACATCCCAGAAACGTCCTTAAGATGTACTGTGGATAAGTTCAGCATAACTGTGCTGTTAGGGATAATTGCACGACGTTCATATGGAGAAAGGCGATGTACAAAACTCCTTTGAAGTTCCGAAACACCGCCCAAAGGCTTTTCAAACTGAGAGACGAGTTTTCGTTACTTCTCAGCTGGAATGTTTTGTACCATTCGTACACTTGGATTTTCTTCAACCTAGTATCCTCAAACTGTGCTTAAAGTCTCTGAAGCATTAGAACGCTTTCACAAGGAGAAATGCCATGATTCGTTGCGGAATCTTTCTGCACATTCATTGTGACGCCAACTGAAGCGCCGACAGAAATGAAGTTACTTCAGTGCAGGTAGTCAAGGGACATCACCAGTGGCGGCTCGTGCACCGAAAATAGGTGAAGAGGCACACTGTACTTTACAATGTATTCATTTATAGAATATAAATTTACATTTAAATAAGCATTTTTAGTTAATTTTAGTTAAGACTCTGTTTAATAAAAATTATGCATTAAAAATACTTCAATATTATTTTTGAGCTCTTCACCTATTTTCGGTTCACGAGCCGCCACTGGACATCACCACACCCAGCAGTGTGCGCCCCTTCGATTAGCGGCCATACCAAAGATATCCCGCTTCCCATTAGTTTTCCGCTCGTATAAGGTTAAATTATCAAGCCTATACTTTATGTTATTGTGTGTTGAAATCGTTCTTTTTGTCAAATCACAATGACCTCCTTCATTGGAGCCTTCAAGTGTTGTTCACTTCGTAGAAAACTAGAAACACATTAAGTTTGCTTCATTTTGACGTTGCTATCCATCTATCTTTATACAGATAGAAGAAATTCAACACATAAAATGAATGAATTCTCGATTGATTGCAGAAATTATTTTTTTCTTTACAAAAAAATAGGAAGTCCGTTTGTGGTCAATTTCGCCAGTCTAGGGCGATGGATTTTATGAGCTTGTCTATCACGACCCCATTCCGCCTTTTTTAAAAGAAAAAAATATCCCACAGTAATACAAAAACCGCATTCTAATAAGCTACGCATCCATCATTCTCTACGAGACGTCGCCGGCCATGCGGAAGGATGAGCGCGGAATCGACCCGAAAGACAGGAAAAATAAAAAAGATGGAGGAAAAGGGGGGGGGGGGGTGTCTCCTTCTGAAATATCTTCTATATACATAAGCCCTATCCAGAAGGGGTGGGAGGAGTAGCCTAAAAAAAGACAGATCTCGAAAAAGAAATAAAGAAGAATACACTTGGAAATAAACTGTCGTTCGCCTCAATAGAAATATAATAATAATTCCCCTCTTCCTTTTATTTTTATCCCGAAAAAAAAAATGATTTTGTTGGTTTTCTGGAAATAAAAGGAAAAAATAGGATGCAGTAAAAAGATAAATGGTCATCCTACACGGTGGGGGGGGGGCCCCACATGGCTTTGATTGGCTTTTGCGCCGGTCGGAAGCGATTCAGTAACGTATTTTCGCGGCCAAGCGAGGATTACGAATCGGGCGCTTTGGGTATGAATCGGTCGAAAAGATCACGCTGTTCGCCTAATTTTACCTAATTCGCCTTACAACTCTATTTTCTCTTTTCATAGGGTTTTATTTAATTTGGTCCCGTTGTATAATGTGGGTCAAATTTAACCCGTTAGTAGTCGCATATCGGTCTTTTTGTCGCCCATCGCTAATTAATTCCTCCTGCAGATCACCCCTTAAAAATAAAGTGGGGAAACTCTGTGTACCTGACATTTGGGTGGATGTCCTCTAACATAGTATGTTTTCAAGTCATTCCTGCTATTTTTTGAGCAGTTAAAAACATTTTACTTCTCAAATCGGTCTATTTGATCGCGACGCAACCACTAACGTTGATTCATTTCTTTCCCAATTTCCGGCTTTTTAGACAGGTTAGAGTTTTGCGGGAAAAACGCCGCGTATTAAAGGCACCTCATCTTTCTCTACTGGCTTTCTTTCGGCTTTCCCCTAAAGGACCCTTCAGACACTGGCAACGAGCAGAGCTTCAAAACTCATAAATTATCCATTGTCCGAAAGCGACCCTTAAAATTTTGCACACATTTACAATGAAGAACGTTACTTTTCATTGCTCTTTTACAAAAAGACCCAATTTCGATCGCAGTAGGAGGTTTGTCAGCCGAGAAAATCTCTCTCCTGTGGGTCTATTCTGGCCTATTTCGCTTCGTTATATTCCTTCGGAATTCAACGATCTTCGAAATATAACGATAATTTGGTATTCTGGGCTGTTGCGATCGAAATTTTAGCGATATTTATGTTCGTTATTTTTCGAGAGCTCTAAGGCTGTCGTTGAGTGGCTCTTGTATTCGTTACAATATGGCGCGCCCTTTTGGTATTATAAAGATGTTTAATCATTCTTTTTTTTTTTTTTTTTTTTTTTTTTTAAGAAATGGTTATGATTTATGAAATAAGGAAACTTGGTTAAAGAAATGTTAAAATACATAGAATGTAAACAAAAATTAATCACTTTTTCCCACACATATCCAAATTTAAATAAAGTGAAAACGGAATAAAATACAAACTTTATTATTTTAAAATTATGAAAATTTCAACTGTATTTGAGAACCTAGTTATTTATTTATTATTATTATTATTATTATATATTTAAGTAATTGTTTTGAATGACTCTAAACGATTGCATACATAATTCAATTTTTTGATTTAATGTTTATTATTTAAATTTATGATTTAATTTAATATTTTGGGTATAGTAAATCTTCTAAACAATTTTAAAGCTTAATATTTTTTAAAAAGCAATGCATTATCCATCATATACATTTATGTAAAAAATTGAGCAATGTACTTTTCATATAAGTTTACAAATAATTTTCTAGAAATTAATATACAGATTAAATCAAACTTCTCTCTCTCTCTCTCTATATATATATTTTGGGGGGTGGAGGAGCGGGGGAGGGTTAAAAAGTTAAAACATTATTTAAAAACAATTCACATTTAATTTAACGAAATCAAACACATTTTATGATATTAATATAAAACACTCATTAAATATTTTTTATCATCTCAATAGACAATGACTTTATAAGTTTTAACTTCAAATTATTTAAATAAAAATGTCTTTATAAATAGAGAAAAATATTTTTATGTTTTATTTACTAAATTAGAAAAAATGAATAATATAAAAACTTTCTTCTTTTAAAATTATAAAAATTTCAGCTGTAGTTGTAAATCTTTTTTTTTTTTTTTTTTTTAATAATTATTATGAATAATTCTAAACAATTGCATACTTCTATTTAATATTTTGGGCTCTAAACAACTTTAAAGCTTAATATATTTTAGAAAGCAATATATTATTCATATATTTATGTAAAAAATTAAGAAACGTACTTTTCATATAAATATACAAATAATTTTCTAGAAATTGGTACAGTGTAAATCAAACATTTATACACTTTATAATAATATACTTTCTTTTCTATTTTTAAAAAGAAAAGGTCTAATATCATTAAAATAAATTCCCGTTTAATTTAATAAAATCGAACAAATTTTATCACATTAGTTCAAATCAATATTTAAATATTTATATCATTTCAATAGGCAATGGCTATATAAATTTTAACTTCAATTATTTAAGTAAAAATAAATTTATAAATAAAGAAAAATATTTTTATGTTTTACTCACTGAATTAGCGTTACAGTTTAATTAATTTTGCTCAAATATATCTAAATATCAAATATTTCAATCGCACTTAAACAAAAAATATAGTTCAAACAAGGTGCATTGTACGTACTATATTTAAAAATTAATTTTTGGAAAAAATAATTAAAACATGAGAACATACCATGTAAATAAAATAAATCTATTATTTTGAATCTTCAGAAAGTGATACTTCCTCTTTATTTTGCCGAGTAAATAATTATATCGTGTGGTAGATTTCATTTTAACAGCCAGTCTAATAAAAAAATTTACTTGGCTATTTTAAATTTCCTTCTCATCGAGACGATACAATTAAATTGAACTGGAAAACTGCTCTGCTACAACACATAAAAGAATCCACATTGTGCCTTTGCTTTTTATTTTTTTCATTTTCACAACAAAAAAACAACCTATATTTAACAAAACATGGCGATCATCGTCTGCTCTCTCTTACTCACATGTAATCACAATAAAACAAATCACGTGCTTCGTCCTAATTGGATGAAAGAGTTAACCTCGAACGCAGTTTTCCCCCACCTCGTTTGATTATAACGTTCGTAGGGCAGAATTGATCTTCCACGGAATATCGTTATGAAAGAGATTTTGATCGAAAAAATAACGATCGGTTTGTCTTTTTAACGTACAGGCCAGAATAGACCCACTGCTTCGCGTGAACTCGATTCCCACATCAAAGGGATATTAAAAGAAACCGAAGTTGAAGCTTTCAGTTGCCAGTCTCTGAAGGGTCCTTAACACTAAGCAGCGGCTGCAAAAGACCGACACGCGACTACTATCGGGTTAAGAACTGAATTTGAATGGAACAAAATGGAATAAAACAATGGAACAAAAGGAAGTGTCCTTTTGTTCCATTGAGTCGAAGTTTTGCATCCACCCTCCTCCGCTGAATTATTTTTCAGTACATTTTAAAATGAAAAATTTTAATTTATTCTCAAACACAATACCATTTATTCGCAAATGCGTTTTTACCTCCGCAACGACACCTTCATTCCTTAATACAGGTTTTGTTTTGGAATCGTGGCTGAATCCAAGTAGAAAAACTTTTAACTTTTATTTGAATGGCAAGGATCACTTTTATATAGAGCTCTGTATCGTATCTAAAAACTACTTACGCACTCTACATAACATTAAACATGTAGTACCTCTATATATTAAAACAAAGCTACTGTCGCTGTCGTCACAATTTTTTTGTCTGCGACTGCATCTCCTCGCAGAGGAGACTTCGCGTCACGAGAGGTATCAATGTGTGCCGATTACTCCAAGGTAGACATTTCAGTTGCTTACAAATTTCTCTCATCTTAATTAACGAAGTTATTAATTAAAAACGTCAGGTTTATAAAGGTACTCTATTTTCCATTTTGCAAAATGTTTCTCTCATGACGTTATTTTTATGCCATTCCATTTTCCACAGGAAAATTAAA